>CM041780.1:88876399-89221913 GCA_023374045.1 Limonium bicolor | reverse complement strand
ACACCGCAGTATTTGTGTATGGCGAGCAGAAGCGTGCTGATCTCGCAAAGAAGTAATACTAAAGTCAGGAGATGTGTTAACATGGGTGGGCAGTCAAGGATGCTATATCATGGCATCAGGAAGATCAAACTGAATACCGCACCGTCGGCAGTGATCAATGCCACACACATGAAACCCGGACGTTTGAATATGACCTTCAGACAATTCTAAAGCCTTGTTACTTTTGTAATGTGTTAAGCCAGTATATGTAAGTTATGTATGTTAAGTTAGTTATATCAACCATGTAAACCAACAATGTTGTAAAGAGAAGGTGTTAATGAATAAAGTGGAGTTATTGAAGTATATCAACCGTGTTGTTACCCAGTACTTATTAGTTTGCCAATGAATTAGGCTGTGCACTCGGAACGGGGTACATTGAGTGTCTGCAATGAGGCAGAAGCCGGCAAGAGCGGCACAATCCTCACCGGTACCTTTCCAGTGAATGGCGTGGATGCATCCATCTTGTTCGACTCTGGAGCCTCACACACATTTGTTTCGCTATCTTTTGCGAAGAGGCTAGGGTTAGATGGAGAGAGATGCCAGACTTCTTGGTCACTCTCCCATCGAAAGAACGGATCAGGTGTACCCGCTACCACCGAGATGTCATTGTAAGAATCAGGGGTGAAGAGTTCCCGATCGACCTGATAGAGTTCGACGGACTTGGATTTGATGTGATTGTCGGGATGAACTGGTTGGAGCGGTACAAGGGCAGAATCCTGTGTGCCGAGCATCGACTGCTTCTTCGGAGTCCATCTGGGGTTACCATATCATACCGCCAGAGGCCCAGGGAGCCTTCGACTCAGATCATCACCGCCATGGCCATGTATCGTGAGTTACGACGAGGGAGTGATGTATACCTCTGCTATGTCCAGGACATAGAGAGAGACCCTGAGTTTAGCCCAGATGTGCCGGTAGTGTCGGAGTTTCCTGATGTATTTCCTAAGGAACTGTCGGGCATGCCGCCAGCACGAGAGGTTGAGTTTGAGATCGACTTAGTTCCGGGTACTGGACCCATTGCGAAAGCACCTTATCGTATGGCTCCAGCAGAGATGACAGAGCTCAAGGAGCAGCTGAGAGACCTACTGACAAGGGCTTTATCCGCCCTAGTGTTTCACCATGGGGAGCGCCGGTCCTCTTCGTGAAGAAGAAGGACGGTAGCCTCCGCCTGTGTATTGATATCGGGAGCTGAATGCTGTTACGGTGAAGAAACCGTTACCCTTTACCACGCATCGACGATCTATTTGATCAGCTGAGGGGTGCATCAGTATTCTCCAAGATAGACTTACGTTCCGGATACCATCAGATTGCCATCCGTGACAGTGATATCGAAAAGACAGCTTTCAGAACGAGGTATGGGCATTATGAGTTCACAGTTATGCCGTTTGGCTTATCGAATGCACCAGCTAAGTTCATGGACTTAATGAACCGTTTGTTCCAAGATCAGTTGGACAAATCAGTGGTAGTCTTCATCGATGATATTCTTGTGTATTCTAAATCACGAGGTGAGCACGAAAGCCACCTGAGAAATGTGTTACAAACATTGAGGAGGAATCAGTTGTATGCAAAGTTTTCGAAATGTGAGTTTTGGTTGAACCAAGTATCCTTCCTTGGACATGTGATTTCTGAGGCCGGGATCGCTGTTGATCCGGCAAAGATTGATGTTGTGCGCACCTGGCCTAGGCCGAAGACAGTCACTGATATCAGGAGCTTCCTCGGTCTGGCAGGTTATATAGGAGGTTTGTGAAGGACTTCTCCAGTGTCTCGAAGCCGATGACTTCCTTAATGAAGAAGGATGCACCGTTCGAGTGGACAGTCGACTGTGAGAGTTCTTCGAGTCTCAAGGATGCTCTGACATCTGCACCAGTCCTAACTATACCAAGGTCCAGATGGTTTTGAGGTCTACTGCGACGCATCAGGCAGAGGTATGGGTTGTGTATTGATGCAGCACGGGAAGGTCGTAGCATACGCCTCCCGTCAGCTGAAGAAGCATGAGGAGAACTACCCTACCCACGACTTAGAATTGGGTGCCATGTCTTCGCATTGAAGATATGGCGACATTATTTGTATGGGTAAGTGTGACGATTTATTCTGACCAAAAGCTTAAAGTACTTGTTCACTCAGAAAGAGTTGAACATGAGGCAAAGAAGGTGGGTTGAATTTCTGAATGACTACGATATTAATCTGCAATACAAAGAGGGTAAGGCAAATGTGGTAGCTGACGTACTGAGTCGCCGAGCACACTCTCTCCATTCGCTAGTCTCTCATACTGGCCTGGTTGAAGAGGTGCGGAGTGCTCAGATGACGGATCAGTATATGCTGGAGATCCGGCAGAAGCTTATTGACGGCACATTCGAGGGTCAGAAGTACGACTTCAGACTCCACGATGATGACCTTATTAGGCTGAATGGCCGATTGTGTATACCTAGGAGTGGCGCTGAGTTGAAGGACGCATATTGAGTGAATCCCATTGTCTACTACTTCGATTCACCCCGGAGCTTCAAAGATGTATAAGAGTATGAAAAGGTATTTTTGGTGGACTGGAATGAAGAAAGATGTTAGTGATTATGTATTGAGTTGTCTCACTTGCCAGAAGGTCAAGTTTGAGCACCGACGGCCTGGTGGTATGGTACAGCCAATGCCAGTGCCTGAGTGGAAGTTCCATGATATCTCCATGGACTTTGTAGTAGGGCTTCCGCCTACAAGGGGAGGTCTGAATATGATATGGGTTGTAGTTGACCGACTGACCAAAGTGGCCCGATTCATTCCGATGAAGGACACTTGGAAAGTGGCAAGATTGGCAGAATCTTTGATAAAGAAATTGTAAGGCATCATGGTGTACCGAAAACGATTGTATCTGACAGAGATACCAGATTCTTATCCAGATATTGGAAGTCCACACGAGAGGCATTGGGTACTGAATTGAAATTGAGTACAGCGTTTCACCCACAGACCGATGGTCAGAGTGAGCGCACCATTCAGACACTTGAGGATATGCTACGTGCTTGTGCACTTGACTTTCAGACCAGCTGGATTGATAAGTTACATCTGATTGAGTTTAGTTACAACAACAGTTATCATGCTTCGATCAAGATGTCTCCCTTCCAGGCCTTGTACGGTAGACCATGCCGCACGCCTTTATGCTGGGATGAGTCGAGTGAGACGGTCATTATAGGACCAGAATATCTTGAACAAGTCCAGGCAGAAGTTCGCCAGATCCGGGCTAACATGAAGGCAGCTCAGGATAGACAGAAGTCGTACGCAGATGTGCGCAGACGTGACCTGGAGTTCGCGGGCGATCAGGTATTTTTGAGAGTATCCCCATGAAGGGAGTATTTCGTTTTGGCCAGAAGGGCAAGTTGAGCCCAAAGTACGTGGGCCTTATGTTGTGACGGAGTGGATCGGCCCGGTAGCCTATAGACTTAGATCTACCCGCCGAGCTAGCAGTACATGATGTATTTCAGGTCCCAGTTGAAGAAGTATATGTCTCATCCGTCTCATGTGCTTCAGCTGAAAGGCTAACCTTAGAGCCGACCATGCTACGCTCAGTGGAGACTCCGTACGGATCTGGATGCTAAGACTCGAGACACCACTCGCCATAAGTCCGTGAGACTGGTGAAAGTTCTTTGGTCTAACCAGGACGTTAGGAGGCCCTTGGGAGCTGGAAGATAAGATGAAGGCGAAGTACCCGTCATTTTTACTTCTTAGTCCTTAGTGTATAGGGTACGGGGGCTACCCCTTTTTAAGGGGGGTAGAGCCGTTTCGGTTATGTTTGTACGACGTGTATTTGAATACATCGTCTATGTTATTTGTATGTTACAGACCGTTGTTTCTGAATGATGTGGATAATGTTGTATGGACCTTGTGTCCAATGTTATGTACCCGATGTTATGTTGTATGGACCTGGTGTCCAATGTTATGTAAGTGTGTTGTTAATGATGTATGGAAGTATTGTTTATAAGTGTTCCCGTGTTCTAATATTTAGGATATGTGGAGTATGAACTTGAGGGCAAAGTTCTTTTAAGGGGGGTAGATTGAAATACCCAAACCTTAATATATTGTATAAACACTTAAATATGTGTATTAAGACTAAAAGAGTCTTAGAAACATTGGTAACAAATTTAAACAAAAGAAAACACAAAATGTGCTTTAAGTCAATAAGAGCCAAAATGTGCTCTAAGCTTGGGATAAACTTGGTTAAGACCTAATGAACTTACCAAGACCTCATTTATACACTAATGAACATATTTAACAATTTACCAAAGAAAACCAAGCTTGAAAACAAGTTTAAACACAAAATGTGCTTTAAGGAGTCTTAAAGCACATTTTTAAAAATTGTCTTGTAAATGAGTTTTGAGTGGCTAGATGCCATCCTTACTCTTAAATATATATGTGTACTATATAATATCACATTTGATGTCTATGTAATGGGAAATCAAAAATTCACTTCTATGTGCCTTGTTTTCATGAATAGTGATTTTTATAAGCTATTTTGTAACATATGTTGTATAAGTAATAAATTGACAAAAAAGACTATAATACCCTCATATAATAAAGGGGGCCGGTTTTCTTAAGTGTGGTGACTCACCACTCTCTTATTAATGTATTAAGTAAGTAAAGATAAGTAAATAAACTACTTTTACTTATAAGGTATAATATCTTCAAAAGCAAATTCTATCTCATTCTCTCATTCTTTCTTTCATTTCCCACGGTCCCAACCTCTTCTTCCTTCTTCTTGCTGTTCTCTCACGGTAATACCACACACCTCCATTAAAACTCCTCTTTGATCTCTTGTAAAATCTTGCTCACTTGTCCAAATCAAAAACAAACACCACCAATCCTTCCTCTCATCAAGCTCTTCATTCTATCTTAAAAGTCCAAGACCACCATTTCGGTGCCATGGAGTTCTCCATTGAAGGAGCTTGAGCTTTGTATTTTTACATATTGTTATTCTCCTTTGCTTTAGGTAAGGAATCTCAAATAAAAACTTCATTTCCTTCATGTTTTTGGTGGTAACCGAAAAATACTTATTGAAGGAGCTCTTTGTGTGACCTTGTTCTAGCTTCATTCCAACTCTTCATGGACTAGGTGGAGTCCTCTCTGCTAGATATTCAAACTCTCTTCAAAGAGCAAGGTAAAACAACTACATTAATGTTTTTGAAACAATGTAAAATTAGGGTTTACAATGAGATGGAGCTTATAGCTTGAATACTCATTATAATGTTTGTATATTGTTTAGAACTTGTCAAGAATCAAATACCCTACCGGTTTTCTAAAGGAAACAAGAAAGAAGTTGTTTGGAAAAGAGGGTAAATCTACTAACCAAGGTTGTTTAATGCCTTAGGAGAAATGAGCTTATAAATGCTTATTAAAACTACCTAAAGAGCAAATGGTGAATGACTTAGTAAAGTGTTCTCAAGAGCTTAGTAAAAGGCATATGTGTGTTTGAGTGTATTTGCAGGTTAAAGGCAAATATATTGTAGAAATTTAGTGTTTATGTTTTATGCATCTTAAGGGCTAAGAGCCATGTCATTTAAGGGCCTAAGTGCCATGCAATTTAAATTATGCACTATATTGTGATGTAGTGCTTTGTGAGTGGAGTTTGTGTATAATAAGTACTTGATGGATTTTTAGTGTTCTTGGTTGTTTGTTGGTAAAAACAATGTGTTTGGTTTAGCAATGTTCTAGAAGAACCTATGTCGAAATTTAGGTAATAAATGAGAAGTTCTAAGTGTTAAAATGAGTTTGATAAGTTAAGGAGTATTTAAAATGGTTAAGTGTTGTTCTTGTGTAAGAAACATGCATTAAGGTGATTTGGGATGTAACAAGGACTTAGGCATGAGCTTGAGATTTTAGTATGTACCAAAGTCATTTGTGGACTTAGCTAAAGACTTAGGCAAACTTTGGTAAATTAAGGAGAAAGTATGAACTTGAAAAAGGATTTGAAGTAATGATATAAGGAGTTAGTTGTGAGAGATGATGCTTGGGAGACGATGAAGATAAGGAGAAAGCATTTTGGGATAGTAGTTATCATAGGTGAGAAACACCATTTAGAAACCTAGTGTAAAATTGGTAGTGTTAAGGAATTTACAAAGAAAAAGTAAGATTTAAGGAATTAGAAAAAGAGTTTGTGAGTGTTTAAGGATGTCTTGAGGTGTGTTTAAAGTGCCCAAATGAGGTTAGGAGTACTAGGTTATATGGGGTGAAGTTTGGAGTTGAATGTAAAAAGGAAAACAAAGATTTGGGGCAGACCGGACTTGCGACCGGACTTGCAAGTTCGGTCGGGCCCTGTTTACCCTGCGAGAATTGGCTTCTGGAATGGACCGACCTTGGGGACCGGACTTGCAAGGTCGGTCGGGCTTGTTTTCTGTACGGATTGAGTTACTGGAATCGACCGGACATAGGACCGGACTTGGCAAGTCCGGTCGGGCTAAATTTTCAAAGGGAAGAAACTCGGGAATAGACCGAACATGCGACCGGACTTACAAGGTCGGTGAGAGTAGAAAATTTTGACGGAAATATGTTTCTGGAATCGACCGGACTTGGACAAGTCCGGTCGGCAAGGTCGGTCGGACCTAAACTTGTAAAAAAAAAAAACAGAAAAGAATGTGACCTATGTAGTTAACCCTAGAGTGTATAATGAAGGTAACCTAGGGTAAGATAGACATTAAAACATGTCATACAATCATGTTAAATACTTAGTAAGTTTGGAGTTAATAAATAATTAACCGACGTTATTAATTATGTATAGGAGTGACCTACGGAGGAAACCAAACGAGGCAAGGACCAAGGTATGGTTTTCTTGCAGTCTGTTGTCTAGCGGTTACACCGGTTTGTGTGTTGTATGTTTTTCTGTGTGTTTATGACATTATAAGATTTAAACATGTAATGAGTTTACAGTTGTTCATATTATGGTTATGTGTTGTGACTCATTTCCCTCGTGTGTGTCTAACATGACTTACCACCTATTGTGTGTTGGATGTTAAGTTCCACTATGAACTTCTAACAAGTGTCAGCTGGGAAGTGAGGAATCCGGTTGCCCGGTCATGCATGTAAGTTAAGAGTAGATATCTGAATCAGATTCGACTCTTATGTTGTTAAGATTGTTCTCCTTGATTTGGCGTTCGATCTCCCGCTAGCTTCTTCCAAAGCTTACCTATTCTGACTTATGATCGGTTTAGTGGGAACCTGTGTTTGTGTGGTGTGCGGGTCACTAAATCCGAACCATCTGTGACTTAAGTTACTCGTTCGTCTAACAGAACGGTAATGAGTGTGTTTAACGAGCTTGACATGAGAGTGAACCACTCTAGGCTCTTGTGTTATTGACCCTTGTGGTTTGTTATCGTGGAGTGAAAATCCATTGTGTATGTGTTGTTGTGCTGTGCGCCATTGATGCTCAGCCATATGTTATGTTATGTTATGTATACAAATGAATGCCATGTTATCATGACAATTAGCTGCGCGTATCCGGTAGCCGATGGGCTGCGTTAGCCATACCAGCCAAGGGTTGCTGACCCCTCGGGGGATCCTTTCTTATACTGCAGGATGAGGATCGAGGGAAGCGGAGTGGCTTTAGATCCTAGGATGCAGGTTTACTTTTGTATATTTTGGATGTTGGCCCGGGATGCGCCTGTGCTCCTGCGTATATACGTTTGGTTGTTGCAGTCTACAGTGATGTTATACTGTGAAGAATATGTAAACACTCGGTATTGTATATAATGTATTTATGGTTTAGTTTTATGCTCGGGGAGTCTGATCATCAGACCGGTACACTTGTATTTATTCTGCCTTGTCAACCACGTGGGTGGTTGACGGCGTTGTAGCACCGAAGCGTTAGTTACTGTTTAGTTATTTAATTCCGCTGCGATTTCATTTAGTATCATGTGCGTAAGGGGTGTTACAAATATATGGTTGCATGTATACATGCAACGTTAATTCGCATCTTATTATGCTCATGCACTAATGTTATAGTGCATTATTATTTAACCATTTATTATTGTACCATATATTTTACATCTCATTATTCATCTTAATAAGTTATGCTGTAATTTGTAATTGCATGACTTATAGTATTTAGTTATACTAATGTCATAACACTTGTCATTTATTATTACATTGCATTAAAAACCATATTGTATATACTTACATACGCTCTCGGTTTACACATGCATATATATATATATTGTTTCATTTGATCTTAGTCATATAGTATATAGTTGCATGATACATGCACTATATTATATAGTTCCAACTATACCATGTACTTAATAAGTATTTATTTTATTCATGCTTGCGCATTACACATGTATATACTTATACATCTATATTTCATGAGTTACACTCTTACATTATATGTCACATTATTTTCATCTTATGTAAGATGATTATTTTCATTTGTTGCATTATTTAATGCAATTTATATTAAGAACTTTATTTTAATATTTTTGTAATATTACATGACATATACTTAATAATTCTTAAGGTTTATTTTATACTAATCTTAGTTTATAAATTCCATTTTCCATTAATTGACACATTATTTCATGTGAATATTGTTGACGATAATTATTTCATTTAATCACATTAATACTATATAATATCCATAGTATTTATATCATTGTAAACCATAGTTTATAAATTCATTTCTTGAATGTTATATATGCGGTTTAAACATATAGTTTAATAAACTATGTTTTGACCATATAAAATCATACAATGTTACACTTATATCTTATACCATATAATATGATATTTTTATATCTCACTTAACATTATAATATATAGTTTTAAGAAAACTACATTTATTTGCCGCAAGGCATATATATTATACACTTATTATTTCTTCATTTCCCACAGTTCTCATTTATTACAATATGACCACACATTATTATACCACGCTACAAATATCATATTTTATAACATTTAAAACTTTATAACACATTATAACCTATATTTTTCTAAAACTTATAGTCATTGGCGAGAGACATTTATGTTTATAAGTTCAAATTTTATAACCTCTCTTATTCTTTCTTTATTACAAATACACCACTTATTTTATATCATATCATATACATCATATATTATATCATTTAAACTTTATAATAAATATATCATATAGTTTTATAAACCTAAAAATTCGAATAGACCTATGGTCAGTGTTAGTTTTTTTTTCCAGCACAATTACTTTCCCATAATTACAATCTTGCCACATATTTTATATAATGTTATACATACTATATATTATAACATTTTATTTCATTAATCATTATAACCCATGGTTTTTATAGCTTATAATTACTGAACAGCTCTATATCTGTTTTGGGTTTATTTTTCTAGCACATTATATTTTCTTTATTTACACAATGACCACATATATTATCATAAGTTATATATATACGTTATATTATATGGTTTTAACATTCATTATTTATATAACCTATAGTTTCATATTGTTTTATTTCCGAACGGATCCCATGCGGTTTTTAAATCCTTTTTCCGCCCCAAACATTTTTCCTTATTTACATATTGACCCCAATTTATATTATATACTTTCTATATGCCACAAAACTATATGTTATACACTTTTTATTAATATAGCTATTTATATAACTCCAAAAATTCCCAAACTTTATATTAAGGATATAAACTGTTATATTAACCAATCTAAACCCTTACTTTCGGTATTTACTTTTTATACCCCAATAGTTTCATAAATTCAACATTTAGCTCAATATGTTACCATAAGTTTATAAATTAATTACTTATGTTATAAATTTTGGTCAAGGCTTTTAACTTGGTCAATGTTGACCTATAATATACTGGTTTGACCATAAGTTCTATTTATTACGGTTTTGACCAGAGTCTTTTCAAAATCCCCATTTGACCCCAAACTTTGTAAAACTTTATAAAATTCATATAATAAGCTTTTAATACATAGTTTTCAGCTATAATTTTTATTTAGCCTCAAAAAAGTTATAATCACAAACTAACCCCAAATGGTTTCCACAAATGTTTATTTTTACTTTAAATTCATTTTAAACTTAATACTTATTACAACACTTAACATATTATAAATGTTACACATAAATGTCATAAGAAATACTATATTGTTACGGCTTATTATATAGTTTCTTCCTAAGGTTCTCTAAAATTATTTAATTAATTCCTATGACATTATATGTCATCTAAACCTTATATTACCAACTAAAAATGTCATAAGATATTATATTGCATAGTTTGAGCAATTTAACTCTATTGTTCTTGGTTTTCATTTTTATGTTACATAATAACATAAAAGCCATATAATAAGGGTGTTAAGCACACTTACTTTGTTTTCAAGCAAATCAAACCAGCCAAGGCCCTCCAAGCTCACATAATTAAATAAAATGTTGAGGTTAGTTTCTGGAACTAACTAAGACACAATCTTAGCATGGTAAACACATAGGAGTAAAACACTCACTTTACCAGCTTTAATTTTGGACTTGTTTCCTACGGTGGGGCAAATGTTTTTCCAAGATTCCAAGGGTTTTCTCAGCAGTTCATGCATGGAAAAGAACGTACATCAGTACATATATATGGGTATTCTGGTTGTAGTTTAAGCTTAGTAATGGCAATATTTACCTTGGCTTCTTAAGGTTGGCAAGGGCTGTTTCCTCCTGATTTAAGGACAAAGAAAGGTGTCTAAACACCCATTTAAAACCGTCAAGTAAAACCGGTAGTTACAAAGGGAAAATTTTTAGGGTTTTACCTTGAAGAAAATGACTTATGGTCCTCTAGCTCCAAATGAAGCAGCTCATGAAGAGAACTATTTTCCTACTAAAAAATCACCTAAAAGGAGTGGAATTAGCTGAAGAAATGAAAGAACAAAACCGGAAATTGAATGGAGAAGGATTTATTAACTTTAGACATATTTTTACCTTAGTTGGTTACTAACTAACCCCCTTCTCTTTTGTAATTTTCAGCCGAGACTTCCCTCCAACTTTGAGCATCCACTCACGCTGGAATAGAGGATGGAAATGGGATTTGATCAGCTCATTGACAAGAAGAAGAAGAGAGGAAGAGAATGAACTCATATGTGACTTAGGAGCTTACCTAGATTAAGAGGTCTTCTCCATTGAAGTTGGTTGCTCTTCTCAGTTTGAAAGGAGAAAAAGAGAGGGTTGACTGAGAAGAAGACGGTTGGAATGATGGAAGTGAAGAAGTGGTCAAACTTGGCTTCTTAAAGTGATAATGTTTTATAAAGAAAATAGTGCATGATGACTCATAGAAGATATTTATGTGGGTTTCATTATCATGTGGAAAGCTCATTAGGTAGGCGGAAATGCAAGGCCAACGTGGGGAGAGTTTGCTTTGGCTTTAATATATATTAAGTATAGACATGTAAATAGACTCATATTTATAATATAGTACTTGATGACTCTTTGGCAGGTCTTTTAAGTATGCTAATGGATAAGGATGACACACTAAACAGGTGGGAGTAAGTAGTTACGGTGGGAAGAATAAGTTTGATTAACTTATGTTGTAAAGTCGTAGTTATCTTCCTTTAATAAAGGCACTTTTGGAGTCTTATGTATATATAGATATGGCCGGCTGTTTGATAAGGAAAATACTCACATTAAGCGGCATAGGATGGTCAGGGTCAAAGAGAAGAGTTTGACCATTGACTAGATTAAAGAATTACATGTTATAAAAATACTATTCACAATCAAGGCATATATTTCTGATTTTTTTTGAAAAACTTTGAATTTGACATTCTAATGTGATATATTATGTCACATTAGTATATTTAAGGGTAATCAAGGCCCTACAATTAAACAAAACTCATTCTAAAGACAATCTTTCAAAAATACGCTTTAAGGAAGCTTAGTGCACATTTTGTGTTAATACTTGTTTTTAAGCTTTGTTTTCTTTTTTAATTGATTAATTACATCCATGACATGATTACTAAGCTTAGGAATCCAATTTGGAATCAAACGGAGATCACAAGACCTTTAAGGCTTGTTTAGAGCACATTTTGCCCTAAGTGACTTTAAGCATGTTAATGCATGTTCATGATGTTGGAGTGTTTTCCAATAATTATATTACGTTCATTTATGTGTTATAATGCTTAGGACAAAATTTTAGGTCCTAGGGAGTTCATTTGGGCATATATTTTGCCTAAATGGTCAAAGGGTGCAATAATTGCTTTATGTTGACCATTATTGTTTCTAAATTGATTTTAAGGCATGTTTAGGCCTTAATTTAATTGATTAAATGTTTAATCAATTTTTAATTAGTTAGGGGTATTTCAGTCTACCCCTTAAAAAGACTTCGTTCAGAAGTCGTCTTTCTTAAATAGGTATATAATGTATATCTACCCATGATTCCCATAATGTACATCTATGTGATGTAACATTCACGCATAATGTGTTGTGCTCATATTGCACGTAGCCCTCAGGTGTGGCGTTAATTCAAATATATGGATATAGGTGATCCATCAGCACCATCGTTTCCTATCAGTTCTAACCATCTTGACAACCTCCCCGAGGTGTCCATAACATTCAACATTCCACGTTCCATCTCCATGACTCAATCAGTATCTAAACGATACAACATGAACTGAATTCATAAGAGAATATACATATATATATATGTATATATACATGTCATCCAACGAATTCCTACATACATACACAACTGAGTATCTCATAGGATACTTACATATAAGCATACAAGTACACAAACATACACAGGTGCGCCATGCGCATACAAACAACCGACAGAACAATGTATGCCCCGCATACAAAAACACAAAAACTAGTGCACATGAGTGCACAGCCAAGAGGCTCTACCCCCCTTAAAAAGGGTTACACCCCCGTACCCCACAAGTATGCACAGACGCTACTCGAAGAGCGCTGGATACTTGGCTCTCATGGAATTCTCCCTTGTTCCTGTATGTGAATTTTGGAGTGGAGTCTTCCCATATTAAGAGACGGGTTGATTTAAGCCATTCAATTCTAAAAGAACTTATAAGAAAGGTGAGGCACGTACATTTCCAGCCAAAGGCATGGAGTACTTGGAGCGTTGTCTCATGGGCCCACTCGCTCCGTATTGAGGTGCAGACCCATGGATATGTGGCTAATATGCCCTTTGTTCTATTGTTATCTTAGATGGTTTATTGGCAGCAGTTTATTGCTGACGTCGTTCCATTAAGACGGTGTCATTCACGGTCTTTGTTAATTGGAAACGGAGGTATCTCAATCGGTGCGGTAACGTTAGTTTTATGTGCACACGACTGGATCTGAATTGTGTATCGACATTCTAGATCAATAGTGTGGAATACAGTTTGCGAGGTTACTATCTTTACTCGTTGGTATAAGGTTGAGATGAAGTATGATGTTAATAATCATTTGTACTCAATGCCGTTTTGCACTAGTCGTAACAATTTTTAAGACATATCGTTAATAATGCACGAGAATGATTCTTGTAATCCCGTGTCTCCCGGTGTTTTGTTCCGGAGTGAGGTATTTATTTGTAATATTTGTTATATATTTCCCATTGGTATATATAGTGCTTCCAGTGTGGCGGTTTCTCAACATTCTTTGTATGGTTCGCCCCGTTTATTAGGAGAATCCATAGCTATAATTATATTATGTCCTGCACTGTTTGACATCCCATGCGGGTATGTTCTTGGCAGTTGAGGTATTTTCCTCTAGGATATTTGTATCTTTGTACTCTTACATTGTTCACAAGGAGTATCATTGTATTTTTTGAGTTCATATTTGAGTTATGGTTTGAACTCAGTGGTTATTTTGGAGCATGTCCTTTCACTGTCCAGGCTGTTGTATAGCCTTTCTTGCATTTTATTTCTCATCATTGTGTTTTGTGTGAGTTTTACTCGTCTGTGTTTGGGAATGTATTCATTCGAATAGTTGTTTGTAATGGTCGCTTCCGCGGGCACCATATTTCAGTTGATTTGACGGTTGTATATCTATTGTGGTATTTGCCTTAAAGTTTAGGGCATCCGCTAGTGTACTAGCTTTGCCTTAATTGTATATTAAATAGTAGTGTATTTGTGTTGAACCTCTTTTCGGTTAAGAACGTACCACTGTCCTCACTTTGGACTTACATGGTTGTCATACCATTTAGTGATGCTGTATATATATTTTCATATTTGGAGGGCAATTCTCTCTTTGTCCCTTTTTACGGGCAATGATTGTAATCATTAAGTGGTTTCTTCTAAGTATTGTGAATTGTTAGAATAAACAGTTGTTGATCCTTTTTGGGTATTATATGTTCATTCGCCCATTTATTGGGTCTTCTTACTTGTCATTTAATTGACTGTCGGCTTTCTCCACTTTCGGGAGTTTTCCTTTAAATGTTATTGTGTGTTGATCATTCCTTTGAGGAATTATGACTTGGTCACATTTTATTCAAGGTTGTCGGTTCCATCAATTTTGTTAGTTAAACTGGGTTTACATTTCCAACCTTAGTGTGAAGTTGACTACTTCTTGTGTTCCTTTCACCACTCGTTTACGTGTATGAGGTACCGTACTGATACATTACTACTTACTCGACTAACTCATGAATAAGTCTGTCGACCCCACAAGCTCCCATGGAGTGTGGTTGTCCCATAACTAATTTATAGACTCGTAGTGTCCGTCACATGTTCGTGAAGTATTCTGTTGTCAATCTCCCTTCTTGTTAGTATTGGGGGTCTCCCGTGGGAATGTTTGGTTCCTTGGGTTTCCTACCCAATGGGTATGGGTTCGTGTATTTGTATCGGCAGATGCTCGTTATATTTATCCTATAAGTAAGGTTCGCTCTGTAATAGTAGGAGATGGTTGTTTTCCTCTTTGTTGCTAAGTATATTGTTGGTAACGGTTCGTTGTTTTCTTTAAGGAAAATGCATGAATTTTCATATTTTTAAGTTGTTGTTATTTATTGTTTATTGATTTCTTTATTGGGATTACTCATATACTGGGGCAACTGTTGTTATTAAGATCTCAAGTGCGCGGTTTGGCGCTCGTTAATTTATTAGCATGTTATTGACGTTGCTTACGGTATGTACCGTAGCTGTCTTAACCTTATTACCTTTCCTGGGTCACGTCTCTTGCGTAGTACTAGACTCCATTGCGAGGATATGTGTATCTGATAGGATCGGGGTGCTGACCGAGTAAGTCTGAGGTGTTAGTCTCAGACCAACCCTACTTGAAGAGTAAATGTTTGCAGAAAATAATAACGCGGAAGCTTTTGTTTAAACTTGACCATATAGGATTCTGTTTGTATTGAAATTCAATGTGAATTACAACCTAGCTTCCTATCTTGGGATTTGAAAAAAGTATTCTGTCTCATCCAACACTCACTCTACTCTCGGCTTTGATCTATGCGTCACAAGAGTAAAGGGGAGTGTTCTATGTGTGCTCTCTAGGTAATAAATACCTAAGCTAATTGACAATCTCACTAAGATCTCTCAAAATACTTTCTCTCTCAAAGCAGTGTTTCTCTCTCTTGGAATAATCTAGAATGCACACCAAAACTAATTACAATCCTTTGTTTATATACTTGCTAAACGGTTTCCTAAATCTTCGGTATTGTCTTCACGTAGCGGCTGCTTGACTTGGATGCGCAAGTATCGGAGTTGTTTGTTGCTCCACGTTCTCACGTTGTGCATGCTTCCACGCATCCTAGATTTCCGCAGCTACTCGATAGTGTAGCCCTTGGTTGATCAGAGACCGATAGATAGGTCTTGCAGTAGAGGTACACGAGCTGGTGAGTTACGACACCAAGTCTTACTGCAGAGCTACTTTGACTGAGGAGGCAATCATCTGCAAAACTAAGTCTTCGACAAAATTCCCCCTTTTTGCTGATGATGGCAAACTCAGTGTATCCGGCGTAGACTTTGAAGTTTTTAATGGATGTACCTGCAAAAGGATAGATAGCAAGGCAGAACAACTATCTCGGAAGAACAACTCACTGTTTGTTCCCCCTTAAACAAATATTCCCCCTTAAGCTAATGCAGTTGATAAGAGCAGATAAAAACTATGATATGAAGCTACTTCAAATACTACTTGATAGAAATAAAACCAATCCGAAACAGATGTGGCCTTCAGAGGCACTCAACATCCACACATAGTTACCCGCATAAACCAGCCGCGGGATACACCGCTTCCCCCGTTTGCCAATCAGGGGAAACGCATGAAAATTATCCAAAAACACATAATCCAAAAAGTCTTAAAACCAATCCACCAGCGTAAAACCAAAAGTATTTAAAGAGTCAGTCAATCCTAAGAGTTAGAGGGGTGGGGTAAAGAGTTAGTCATCTCCTCAATCCATTCATGTGTCCTCATCTCGTGCTCCATCTTCCCCTGAAGCCTGAGCATCATCCATTTCTTTCACCGCTGCCAGGGTGTCAGCAAAAGTCTCCCTGAACTCCGCCGCTAGCATCTGGACTCCCCCTGCAAAGATGTTCATCATCTGTTTGTGGTTTTTATTGAGGACGTCGATGAGCATGTCGATCTTTGTGGATAGAGTTGCGAGGTTGTTTCTCGATCGCAGCTACCCCCCCCCCAAGTTCAACAGAGATGTTGTGTCAAGAGGGATGTTGTTTTTTGGAGGGGCTTGCTTTTGGATGGAGGATTCGGCTTGGAGACAGACTTGGCCTAGAGGATGGTGTTTTTCGTACAGTATCTGACCAAGTATGTCGGTGTCTGTGATGCGACTGGCTTTGGAGGGATCAAGGACGACGTCACAGTGGGTGAGGATTTTGGTAGCCAGAAGATATACCCCAGAGAGTGTCGGGGTGAGGAGATGGTTGAGGCTATGTGATTGAGGATGAGCTTTGGGAGGTTTATTTTTGGTGATGAATGAGCCAGTACATTATCGCAAGATCAAGTGGGGCACAAACTGATTTCCTTCCTTTCTAGGGACTAAGTTTTTTATCACCAAGGTATGAAGCATTTGGTGTGTATTTGACAGAGCGGGTCGGTCTAAAGAGTGACCAACTCTGCTATTGGATAAAAGTAAATCATAAACTTCTTTAGCAGTGATAAACCCTAGATTAGGAAATCCAGCCCTATCATAGAACTCTAGTCCGCTAGTTGGAATTGCTAGATGAGTTGCAACGGAGTTTGAATCAAGGATGATAGCTTTTTCATGTACCTCTATCATTATTTTGCCTTTGCGGATGACACAATTTTGGTAGAACTGGTATGCTTCAGTTTCATGGTAGGTCTGAATTCCGTGGAACAAATGTATCCAGTTTTGAAAGCGGAACATCTCCTCGAACATGTCGAACTCCATTGAGTGGAGCCACTCCAGGTCGAGTAGCTTTCCTTTCACCAAGTTACGGGACTCGGCTGAATCATCCGGTGGTAGGGAGTAGACGGTAGAGTGAGTGTCGATCAGGCCTAGCCTTGGAGCAGGTGAAGGTGGGACAGGCTCAGAGCGAGGACGGAGTCGCTTTCTAGTAGAAGTTGTTCCTGTTTCGGAGTCCGCCTGAGTAGATGAGATGGTGGTGCTGCGCGGCTTGTCTTCAGCTAGTGATGTCGTGACTACTGGGATGGTGCAGGGACAGGAACTTCAGGAGTGGGTTTCGAAGATGACGGAGGGCATTTAGCCCTAGATTGAAGGGTTCTTGTTGCTGGAGGCCTAGGGACATTAGACTTGGCACGACGGGTTTTCTTTGGGGGAGGAGAGTTTTCAGGAGAAGTTGGTTGGACTTCAAGGTTGTGTACTTCTATGGTTTTCTTTGGGAGGTGAGTTGGGTTGAGGGTTTTGAGGTTCTTGATCAGATGGTGGAATAGAGCCAAACTGAATGTTTGACGGAGATTTGGTGATTGTGTCGGGAGTGGGTATTATTGGGGTTGGTGTGATGATTGTTTGGTGGGGGAGTGTGTTTTTCGATGGTTGAGACGCCGGAATGTTGACGATAAGAGTGGGATAGTGGAGACGTTGGGTAAGGGGTGGTGATGGGTTGGGTGTCGATTGACATGGCGGGGGCTACGGCGGTGGAGGAGGAGGTGGAGGTGGGTTTTGTTTGGCTTGGAGAATGGTGAGTGTGTTGATGAGAGCTTGGAGGAGCTGTGGATCATTGGTTAATTCGGCGTCGGAAAACATGGAGGTTTGCTTAGGGTTAGGGTTTGAAGCCATGACAATCTTAGTTGATGGTAGTGGGCAAAGGTTAGAGAAGGCGAAGAGAGGCAAGGAAACTGGATAGATAGGATTAGACGTAAAGAGTCAAAGATATTCACGGAATATAGGCAGACGTGGTGTGTCAGGGAAGGTCTGGGCTGATTGGTTGAGATGGGTTGTTGCGGATTACTGGGTGAAGTTTTCACAGGTAGTTTTTTAGAAGACAAAAACTCTTGTTTTTACGCCGGTGTTTTGGTTATTTGACAGACGGACTAGGTCATCAGACATATTCAAGCATTTCACCTAGACATTGATAAAACAGGAGAAGGAGATACAGCCTTAGCTAAGTCATACGAGTCATACCTAGTTGTGAGGCAGAGTTTCAAAGGGGCCTCTTTGCAACGGTTTGGTGAATATGTCTGCAAGTTGATCGGAAGTAGGCACGTATTCTAGTTGTATCAGCCCTTTTTCAATGTAATCCCTTAAGAATGTGATGAATCTCAATGTGCTTTGTCCTAGAATGATGAACAGGATTTTAGATAAATCAATAGCACTATTGTTGTCACAAAATATTGTAGTACAAGTAGGAGAAATGAGATAATCCTATAGTTGTTGTTGTATCCAGAGTATCTGTGCACAGCAAGCTGCTGCGGAGACGTATTCGGCTTCAGCAGATGACAAGGCTACTGTGTTTTGTTTCTTTGAACTCCAGGCTACAAGACAAAGTCCCAAAAATTGTGCAGTACCAGACGTGCTTTTCCTGTCTAATAAGAAGCTTGCAAAATCAGAATTGTTGTAACCCATTAGAGTAAAATCAGGAGTACTCGGGTACCAGAGGTACATGTCCTGGGTGTGTTTCAAATAGCGAAAAATTCACTTTACGCTTTGGAGGTGTGATTCTTTTGGGTTTGCCTGAAATCTTGCACAGAGACATACATCATAAAGAATGCCAAGCCTACTTGCTGTTAAATAAAGGAGAGAACCTATTATACCTCTGTATAGTGTAGCATCAACGGCAATTCCTTTTTCATCCAGATGTAGTTTCTCTGTTGCGGACATTGGAGTAAGTATGGCTTTTGAATCCTGCATCTTGTATTTGTTGAGGAGCTCGTGAATGTATTTTTGTTGATGAATTTGAGTCCCGTTCTCTTGCTGAATGATTTGAAGACCTAAAAAGAATTTTAATTCTCCAAGAGCACTCATTTCAAACTCTTTACTCATGAGATCAGAAAAGAATGAGCATAATTCAGGAATAGTGGATCCATAAATTATATCATCCACGTAGATCTGGACAATGAGTATGTCTTCACCTTTGGTGAGAGTAAAAAGAGTTTTATCCACCTTACCTCGGATGAATCCATGGGACAATAAGTAAGATGAGAGACGCTCATACCACGCCCGTGGTGCCTGTTTTAGGCCATATAACGCTTTGTCTAACTTGTAGACATACTCCGGGTGATGTGGGTCTTCAAATCCCGGTGGTTGAGCAACATAAACATCTCTGTCGATGTATCCATGTAAGAATGCAGTTTTTACATCCATTTGGTAGAGCTTCATACCTTGATGTGCCGCATAGGCCACGAGTATTCGAATTGCTTCAATTCGAGCGACTGGAGCATAAGTCTCATCATAATCAATTCCTTCAGCTTGGGAGTATCCCTGAACTACGAGTCTAGCTTTGTTGCAAGAGATATTCCCTTGATCATCTAACTTGTTGCGAAACACCCACTTGGTACCAATTGGTTTATGATTGGTTGGACAGGGAACAAGTCGCCAGACAGAATGTCGTTGCAGAGAATGTAGTTCTTCTTGCATGGCGAGTATCCAGTCATGGTCCTGTAGAGCTTGTTGGACATTCTTAGGTTCGATTGTGGATATGAAAGCATTAAAAGCACAGAGATTTTGATGAATCTCGCTGCGTGTTTGAACGCCTTTGGAGGGATCACTTAGGATTTGGGTAATTGGGTGAGCAGAGGCTTGTTGGAATTTTCTTGTGGAGCTTGTAGGTATGTTTGTAGAGGGTTCTAGTGTTTGGGGATGTGAGGTGAGTTTGAAGTAGGTTTGAGGAGGAGGTTGTAGGTCATTTGTGGGGGTAGGTGAGGCATCTTTGAATGAGTCATCAGGGTCATCATCGCTGTCGGAGGATGAGTCTGTCGGAAGGGGTGTTTGTGGTGGAGGGATGGTAGCTACTGGGATTTCAATGAAGGTGGTATCTGGGGCATCTTCATTGGGTATATGTGGATTGTATCACAGTCACTGGTGTTAGAAAGTTCTTCGAAGAATGTGAGGACTTTCTTCAAGACACGATGTTCGTTTGTTGAGTACTCTATAAGCCCGACTATGCGATGAGTAACCAAGGAAGATTCCTTCATCACTTTTGGATGCAAACTTGCCTAGATCGTCCTTTCCATTATTGTGTATGAAACACTTGCATCCGAAGCGTCGTAGATGAGTTACAGAAGGAGGACGTCCTTTGATGATTTCATATGGGGTTTTGCCGATGAAGGGATGAATGGACGCTTGATCAAGAGATACGCTGCAGTGTTGATAGCTTCTGCCCAGTATGAAGCTGGGAGATTACTGTCAATGAGCATAGTTCTTGCCATTTCTACCAAGGTGTGGTTCTTTCGTTCTACTACTCCGTTTTGTTGTGGAGTGCGAGCAGCTGATGTTTGATGCACAATTCCCTTTGCCCTGTAAAATTCTGAAAACTGGATATTGCAAAATTTTGTACCATTGTCAGAACGTAGAGTCTTAACAGTGGTGGATAGTTTGTTAGTAAGCATCTTGAATAGAGATTCGAATTCAGAAAATGTCTCCGACTTGTTCTTAAGAAAGAGTACCCATGTCCAGCGCGAGTAATCATCGACGATGACTAGAACATACTTCTTACCACTCTTGCTTTGAACACGCATTGGTCCACATAGATCCATGTGCAGTAGATCCAGCGGAGATGTTGTAGACATCGCTGGTTTACCTGGAAAACTTGCTCTCGAATGTTTCCCTTGTACGCACACAGGACAAAGAGTGTCGGTCTGGAAGTAGTTTGTCTGAGGAAGTCCTACTACAAGATTTGTTTTTGATTTTGTTGAGAAGTTTGCCGTGTGCATGACCTAACGGAAGTGCCATAATGAAATATTTTTGTCCTGTACACTAAGACAAAGTGTGCCATCTAGGTCAGGTTCAAGAGATAGCTTATAAAGATTGTTCACCCTTACACCAGTGGCTTTTAGAAGACTGTTTGTCATCAAAGATTTTACAATCAGAGGCCGAAAAGAGAACAATGTTGGAGAGATCACATATTTGAGAAAAAACTTAGAAGACTGTGTCCAAGACCATCTACTAAATTGACATTATCTATTTTAAAGAGAGAGGGATTACCGACGGTTCCAATACCAATGATTTCACCATGAGCATTGTCACCGAAAGTTACCTTTCCTCCATGGTGTTGAGAGAGAGTCGTGAACTTGTCAGGGTCTCCTGTCATATGTTGTGAGCATCTGCTATCTAGAAACCAAGAGTCATTGTCCACGGTCTCTCCCTATAAAACAATTAGAGGTTAAACTTGGGAACCCGAGCGAACTTGGATTCCCTCTTTGAAGCAAAAGAGCTGTGAAGATGTCGTGCTTTAGATAGAGTATGTAGACATTGCATATTGAAAGATAAATCTCTACCAAGCTTGTGACATGATGAATGAATGTGCCCGTCGTAGCCACAGTAACCACAAATTAATAAATAAGGTAGATGAACATACTTCTTTTGCCAAAGAAATTTGTTTTCAAATTTTTTTTTGGAATTTTCGTCTTTGAAGGTTGTTGGGTTTTGAGGCCATTTTGGGCAGATTAACTTTGTCTTTGTTTTTCAGCCTGTGAGAGGGATTTGATGATGAGACCAATTCCATCTATGCCTTTTTAAGAGCGATGGTCAGGGAGTCGACCTCTTTCTCTAGTCGAACTTGTCTTTCATTTGACTCATGGAGTTTGTTTTCAAAGAATTCTGATTTTTGCATAGCAGCAACCTCACGAACAAATGTAATTGGTTTGAAAAATTTTTGAGGGATTTTGGAATGATTTTTCTGTAGGGAAGAAACTTGGGTTTTTAAGGAACTGATGAGATTGTGAGCATCTCTTAACTCACTTTCAAGTTTTACGGCCTTTTCTTCAGACTTTTGCAACTTAAGCCGGTCGTTGTTGACATGACCCTTTAACACATGAATTTCTTCGTAAAGAGAAGCTATCCTTTCTTGTTCTTCAGTTAATTCGAATTCAGGATGATTGGGGTCTATGTAGTAAGTAGATAAATCTAAATAAGGAACAGCACATGAGTCTGAGAAATATTCAGTTACCTCTGAAGAGGGACTCTTGCATACCTGACTTTTATGAGCCATGAGGCAAATTAAGCTTGATGTTCCAATCTCAGGTTTTCTGAGTCAGAGTCTCCCCATGCTGAATTCGCCATTAGTGATGATTGCTCACGATCATCTTTTTTCTTGAGTGGACAGTTGTTGGTGAAGTGCCCCGGTTTAAGGCATTTGAAGCATACTCGGTCTCCAGTTCCAGTATTCCCTTGCTGATTACGGTTGTATGGTTGATATGATCGATTTTGGTTTTGGTTAAACCTATTTGGACTGTTTCTTTCTGATCGATCTCGCATGAATTTCTTAAAGTTCTTGACCAGCATGGCCATATCTTCGAAGGTGTTCGCTGATCCTTCCTCTATTATGCCATCAACCAGAGTGTCCCGTAGCTGTTGGATTAAATCCTAATTTGGAGAGTTAGTCTCATAATAGGATGACTCGTTCTGGTGAGCTGGTATCTGACTGGGTGTGGTCTTTACCTGCAAAGCCTAATTCACGTTAGAATAGGAGACAGTATGGTTTGAGTGAGAAGCGCTACCTCTGTTTTTGATATTCATTTTGTATTTGTTGATGGACTGAAGATAGGACCCTAGGTCAGTCAAGGTCCATTTCTCTAGGCTTTTGGAAGCCTTCGTGGAGATAACACTCTCGGTCCATTCTTCACCCAGACTATCCAGAAATTTGTTGTTGATGTTTTCGTTTGACTCTCCAATCTACAGCTCTTCCATGGTAGCAGTGAGTTCGGTGAAGCGTGCAAGCATGTCGCTGAGGGATTCTCCAGGCTTTCCCACGAAGTTTTCGTAGTCCATCTTCAGTTCTTGTATCTTTGATTTTCGAAGCTCAGTATTTCCTTCATGAACAGCTCGAAGGTGATCCCAGATGTCTTTTGCTACCTTGATGTGATACACTCTTCTTTTTTCGGGTGGAGAAAGACTTGTGTAGACGACTCTTACAGCTTGGACATTTAGCTCAACACATCTGCGCTCCTCAGCTGTATAGGAGCTTGGATCTTTCCCTTCAGGTACTGGGAATTTCCTTTTGTCACTACCATCCAGAGTGGTTGATTGAGTGACTGGAGGTGTGACTCCATCTCGTTTTTCCACATATTGTAGTTTGTGGAGGTTAGCTTTGGGTTCTCCACCTGTATTCTGTTGTTGTTATTGGAATTTGAGATTTCCGCCATTTTGAGATATTTGTCAGCCAACGCAGGCTCTAATACCACTTGATAGGATCGGGGTGCTGACCGAGTAGGTCTGAGGTGTTAGTCTCAGACTAACCCTACTTGAAGAGTAAATGTTTGCAGAAAATAATAACGCGGAAGCTTTTATTTAAACTTGACAAGATAGGATTCTGCTTGTATTGAAATTCAATGTGAATTACAACCTAGCTTCCTATCTTGGGATTCGACAGAAGTATTCTGTCTCATCCAACACTCGCTCTACTCTCGTCTTTGATCAATGCGTCACAAGGAGTAAAGGGGAGTGTTCTATGTGTGCTCTCTAGGAAATAAATACCTAAGCTAATTGACAATATCTCACTAAGATCTCTCAAAATACTTTCTCTCTCAAAGTGGTGTTTCTCTCTCTCGAATAATCTAGAATGCACACCAAAACTAATTACAATCCTTTGTTTATATACTTGCTAAACGGTTTCCTAAATCTTCGGTATTGTCTTCACGTAGCGGCTGCTTGACTTGGATGCGCAAGTATCGGGTTGTTTGTTGCTCCACGTTCTCACGTTGTGCATGCTTCCACGCATCCTAGATTTCTGCAGCTACTCGATAGTGTCGCCCTTGGTTGATCAGAGACCGATAGACAGGTCTTGCTGTAGAGGTACTCGAGCTGGTGAGTTACGACACCAAGTCTTTCTGCAGAGCTACTTTGACTGAGGAGGCAATCATCTGCAAAACTAAGTCTTCAACAGTATCCTTCCTTTATGGAAGTCCTTATGGTAATTCGGTTCTTGTTATCTGTTATATTAATTTAGGTATTGTTATCTTGGTAACGTACATTAAAAGGTAACCGGAGGCGGTCTTCCCGTCCTCCTGGGCTCATGCCTTTTTACTAGTACATTGAGTACTTTCTTTAACTCGTGCTATTAGCGTTTCGCTTGGGTGTCTTGCTTAGGCTTGTGCCTTGTTTCATTGATTTAACTTGGATGTTTGTATTATTGTGTAGGCTGTTTGCCATTATTTCGAATTCACATATTCATCATCACTGGCAGTCGTCTTAATAGTAGACGATGTGCCTTTCACATATACACGTACTTATTATTCTTTACATGGTGGAATGCCAATGGCGGTAGCCACTCTTCTACTTGGAACTTGTTCAATGATCAGTATTATCAATAATAATGCACAGGGATTGATGTTGACGTTTGTTTGTTCATAATTTTTCATGGCACTCCTTGATAAAGGTAGTGCCCAGGGGTGGTAATTGTTTATGCGTTAAACATAGATTCGTGTTTATTGTTGTGAATGGTATTGGTAGTAACTGTGTTACAGTATAATTGTTCTTTTACCTTTTTGTTCCCACTGTGGACTGATATGTTTTACAACTTTTCTGGTGTTCATTATATGTTGGCATAGACAGGTAGTGTGTATTATTGGTATTGATTGTTATGTGATCATATTTCTTCTACAATTTTTCTATAAGACCTAATATATACAAGCGTAAGTTTTTAGTCACAAGTATTCTTATTTGATACTTTGTTGTTAAGTTGTTGCTAGTTGTTTGTAGCTAGTATACTGTAGTTTTATTTATCCTGACTGTAATTAATTGTGGCAACTTGTGAAGAATCTCAGGAGTCATCCGACCCTGATGTGATCAGCACCAGTGTTGAACTATCCTTCCACCCCAATTTGTGTTTGGTTTCCCTTGAATCCTAGGAAATCAAGTTCCACCTCCCACATCCATTTAAGCCATTAGATAGTTTAACAAATAAGTTATATTATGGTACTGGGCTCATAAGCCGATATTATTAATTCGTTATTGTTTAATGAAGGTAGTTCATTGTGGGCTGGTGTATGCCCCTTTTTTTATGATGGTCGAACTCAACAGGTCCTTCTGTGGCTGTAGATTGGTAGTCATGTTGTTGTATTCGAACCGTACGATTGTTTAGCTGTTATTGGTAGCCATGGTGTCGCACCATTGGTCTACATAGTTTAAAAGAACTCGTTTGTAACGATAATGGTAATTATAACTATGGTCGTAGTTGTCTGCAGCACTTGCAGTAGCAAGTGTGCGAGGTAGACAGAATTATTAGTACATTGTTTAACTTAGCGCTTGCAGTGGCAAGCGCGCCATGCAAGTAGAGTTTTCAGTTTCAGACTTGTTCATCTTGCTATCGCTTCGGTTGTGTAAGTAAGATTAAAGCAATTCTCACTGAAAGGATGATAGTATGGTTGGATGATTTTCCTGACCATGTTGTTATCAGGATGTCAAGGTTCTACCTCACACTCAATTCATTATAGATTAACGCTTGGAATTTTGTTCATTCTGATATGTCGTCACGAAAAGGTTCTAGTGCTGCAGTATAACGTACATAATATTAGGTACGGAATTCGGATGTAACGAAACGGGTGCTCCTTTACAAAATTCCCCATACTCACAATGCGGTTTAAGTTTACAGTTTGGTATTATAATACAATAGCATGGTAGTTCAATGTTCCCATTACTGGTGACGGTCCCGCGGAGCTCAGGATGCTCCCGATCTGCTTGTCCTGGTGTCTTAGGTGAACCTTTCCACAATGTTTACCGTAGCAATGGCGCTCGCCCCCGGCGGTGCCTATCACTATCTCGTTTGGCATTATAAGGAAGGTAGGGTATTGAATTTTATTAACGTTATAAGTGTAAGATTTTATACTTTCAGTACGAAGTCGCTTAAGCGGACTATTGGGCTTACTAGACTCTTCCTTTTACTCGGGGGTTCACGTTTTTCAGTAGTATTAAACTCATTGGGTTGTGGCGGGAGGGGTACTGTCGGCGGTAGTCCATACTGGACTTCCACATGTAAGTGGACTGTCGCCAATGTACTCGCGACGCTCATATGTCTCCTTCTGACTGAGCTCTAAGCTGGTCCATAACGGGAGTAATATTCCCGGGCCTTTATGCCCCTGGCCAGCTTCTTGGCCCGCACCACCACTAGACATCGGTATTACCGTACGTCTTCTCGTTACTCGATAACTTACCATATCATAATCAAACACATTTGTGTGCCTCATGGGCTAACACTTGCAAGCCAAAGGCATTGCTAACACATAAATTCATTAAAGTGAAGACGTTTCGTACCTCACAAATGTTTCCCGTATTTCCCAAATCCTAGACTCACTGTCCTAAATCCTATTATCTCGTCATCAGAGCGGTACTCCGCTCTGATACCACTTTTTGTAACACCCACTCATAATCACGTAATAATCACCCACGTAGCATTTATTAATAACGTCTCACAACGGAAGTCATGCAGTAATAAATCTCACTCAGGTGTCACATGCCATTACTCTCCCATACGAGTAAAGAAGCAGAAGTAAATTAAATAAGAAACAACACGGGTAGTATATACATGACCGCAGTGATAACGAGATACTAACCTATACATCAATCTAAACCAAATGTAACTTTAACGACAAATGAGCGTCTAGGTAATCCCGACTGTATACAACATTATTAACACATTCAACTAACAACCATCCTAATACATTGTGAGATCTCGTGCGGTAAATAAATCCTAACTACTCGGGTCCCGCTCTTCGGCTTCAGCGATAATCATCACCTGCACATATGCCATAAAGGCTCAGTGATAAACGCTGAGTATGCCTGGCCTGGACCCTATTGGTCACTTAATAGTCATGGTCGTCATTATTAGGTTCGTTACATGCTTTACCGGTGTACAGGTGTATTAAAGCAGTAAACACATGAATGGCGGTAAAATACACAGGTAAAGCAGTCACTACAAATCACACACAACAGCACACAACACAATCAATAATAACAACAATACGTGTAGCCATTAGTAACGGTCTGGTTATTCATTTCATCACACGACCCCCCGGGTCCTCATTACATCACAACACAATGTCAGTGGGTGTCAAGTTAGGACAACCCGTATTTGTATTTAATTATGGACAGTCGTCATGGTGGCACCAACAGCAGTGCACTCTGCCAGAGATATAAGATCTCGGGATTTCCTCTTTGCCTAATAGACGTCATTTAGTTTGTGGCATAAAGCCGAGTACCATCAGTGGTACAATCTGGCCAACGATCTATGTACGCTCGTTTGGGCTTAACTAGAGTAGAATCCTGATCCGGGGCAAAACACTCAAGAGATCTCCATGCGCAGCCAGCAGTCCGAGACTCACTGGGCTTATTCTTCACACCAAATCCATTATATGTTTAATTAGTTAGTCGAACACCTAAGGTATAATTTTAGGTTATCGAGAATTCATTTATCACTTAGCCGCCCTAAGGGTCTTACGCATGCCTAAAAGTATTCTAGGTCATATATATTCGAGAGCTGCCCCTAGAGATCGACAATGTCGTCTCGTACCTAAGTACTTTACTTAGGTTATTACATACATAGTAGTAGTAGTAGTATTAGTTGTGTTATATTAAATAACATCAATCACATCACACTAAACGTATATGTGTTTTATATAAGTTGATCTATAGTTGACGTAGTATTAAATCCGAAGGACGTTCGCGCACAATTAAATGATGCGGAAAATTAAACGATTAAACATCACTTAACATATTTACAATACACACACACATACATACATGCATCACACACGTTATGCAACACACATATCTGAGCCCGAGGAAGCCCTCAGGACATCTCAGATCAGACCCCTTTACATACCGTTCACCAAGACCTAGGTTGCGCAGTAGACCACTAGCTCGTCGAGGGCCTCCATCGGTGATACGGTCTAAATATCAAACACAATATAAGTTAATCCACATGACTTACTTAAGCTCGGTAAATCTGAACAATACAAGTAATCCCGACCTTTCATTCCCCGGATTTCAACAGTTAATTGTTAAGGTATCGTTATACGAAACTCGTCACTCGTAGTACGTATTAGTTACCAACGCCCGGGTTTATTTAAATGAGTCGGTTTTTTTTAAAACGTCTTAGTTGTATCGTATTCAAATGTTAGGATTTATTCCTTTTTTACGAGTATACGAATGCACATTCACGTTCATACTTAGGTACTAAGTTTAACCATTCTGGTTAGGTATACGAATATACTATTATAATATATGGTTGCATGTATATATGCACCGTTAATTCGCATCTTATATTATGCTCATGCACTAATGTTATAGTGCATTATTATTTAACCATTTATTATTGTACCATATATTTTACATCTCATTATTCATCTTAATAAGCTATGCTTTAATTTGTAATTGCATGACTTATAGTATTTAGTTATACTAATGTCATAACACTTGTCATTTATTATTACATGACATTAAAAACCATATTGTATATACTTACATATGCTCTCGGTTTACACATGCATATATATATATATATATGTATATTGTTTCATTTGATCTTAGTCATATAGTATATAGTGCATGTATATAGTTGCATGAATACATGCACTATATTATATAGTTCTAACTATACCATATACTTAATATGTATTTATTTTATTCATGCTTGTTACACATGTATATACGTATACATCTATATTTCATGAGTTACACTCTTATATTATGTGTCACATTATTTTCATCTTATGTAAGATGATTATTTTCATTTGTTGCATTATTTGATGCAATTTATATTAAGAACTTTATCTTAATATTTTGTAATATCAAATGACATATGCTTAATAATTCCTAAGGTTTATTTTATACTAATCTTAGTTTATAAATTCCATTTTCCATTAATTGACACATTATTTCATGTGAATATTGTTAATGATAATTATTTCATTTAATCACATAATACTATATAATATCCATAGTATTTATATCATTGTAAACCATAGTTTATAAATTCATTTCTTGAATATTATATATGCGATTTTAACATATAGTTTAATAAATTATGTTTTGACCATATAAAATCATACAATGTTACACTTATATCTTATACCATATAATATGATATTTTTATATCCCACCTAACATTATAATATATAGTTTTAAGAAAACTACATTTAATTGTCGCAAGGCATATATATACACTTATTATTTCATCATTTCCCATAGTTCTCATTTATTACAATATGACCACACATTATTATACCATGTTACAAATTTCATATTTTATAACATTCAAAACTTTATATCACATTATAACCTATAGTTTTCTAAAACTTATAGTCATTGGCAAGAGACATTTATGTTTATAAGTTCAAATTTTTTTAACCTCTCTTATTCTTTCTTTATTACAAATACACCACTTATTTTATAACATATCATATACATCATATATTATATCATTTAAACTTTATAATAGATATATCATATAGTTTTATAAACCTTAAAATTCGAACAGACCTATGGTCAGTTTTAGTTTTTATTTCCAGCACAATTACATTCTCATAATTACAATCTTGCCACCTATTTTATATAATGTTATACATACTATATATTATAACATTTTATTTCATTAATCATTATAACCCATGGTTTTTATAGCTTATAATTACCGAACAGCTCTATATCTGTTTTGGGTTTATTTTTCCAGCACATTATATTTTCTTTATTTACACATTGACCACGTATATATCATATAAGTTAATATATAGGTTATATTATACGGTTTTAACATTCATTATTTATACAACATATAGTTTCATATTGTTTTATTTCCGAACAACCCCATGCGGTTTTTAAATCCTTTTTCCGCCCCAAACATTTTTCATTATTTACATATTGACCCCAATTTATATTATATACTTTCTATATGTCACGAAACTATATGTTATACACTTTTTATTAATATAGCTATTTATATAACTCCAAAAATTCTCAAACTTTATATTAAGGATATAAACTGTTATATTAACCAATCTAAACCCTAACTTTCGGTATTTACTTTTTATACCCCAATAGTTTCATAAATTCAACATTTAGTTCAATATGTTACCATAAGTTTATAAATTAATTACTTATGTTATAAATTTTGGTCAAGGCTCTTAACTTGGTCAATGTTGACCTATAATATACTTTGACCACAAGTTCTATTTATTACGGTTTTGACCAGAATCTTTTCAAAATCACCATTTGACCCCAAACTTTGTAAAACTTTATAAAATTCATATAATAAGCTTTTAATACATAGTTTTCGGCTATAATTTTTATTTAGCCTCCAAAAATTTATTTTAATCACAAACTAACCCTAAATGGTTTCCGGAAATGTTTATTTTAATTTTAAATTCATTTTAAACTTAATACAACATAAAATTAAATGGCCTAAAGCATGGCCTTGTTACAACACTTAACATATAATAAATGTTAGGCATAAATGTCATAAGAAATACTATATTGTTACGGCTTATTATATAGTTTCTTCCTAAGGTTCTCTAAAATTATTTACTTAATTCCTATGATATTATATGTCATCAAAACCTTATATTACCAACTAAAATGTCATAAGACATTATATTACATAGTTTGAGCATTTTAACTCTATTGTTCTCGGCTTTCATTTTTATGTCACATAATAACATAAAAACCATATATAATAAGGGTGTTAAGCACACTTACTTTGTTTTCAAGCAAATCAAACCAGCCAAGGCCCTCCAAAGCTCACGGCTAATTTAAATAAAATGTTTAGGTTAGTTTCTTGAACATAACTAACACACAAGCTTAGCATATAAACATTATTAAGGAGTAAAACACTCACTTTACCAAGCTTTATATTTGGACTTGTTTCCTACGGTTTGTGCAGGAATTTTTTTTCAAGATTCCAAGGTGTTTTCACCAACAGTTCATGCATGGAAAAGAACGTACATCAGCCATATAATATATAGGTCATTAATGTTAGTTTAAGCTTAGTAATGGCATAATATTTACTTTGGTTTTTTAGGGTTGGCAAGGGCTGTTGCCACCTGATTTTAAGGATAAAGAAAGGTGTTTAAAACACCATTCATCAAGTAAAACCGGTAGTTAACAAGGGGAAAAAGTCTAGGGTTTTACCTTGAAGAAAATGACTTATGGAGTCCTCTAGCTCCAAATGAAGCAGCTCATGAAGAGAACTATTTTCCTACTGAAAAATCACCTAAAGAGGAGTGGAATAAGCTGAAGAAATGAAAGAACAAAACCGGAAATTGAATGGAGAAGGATTTACAAACTTTAGACATATTTTTACCTTAGTTGGTTACTTAACTAACCCCTCTTCTCTATTGTGATTTTCAGCCGAGACTTCCCTCCAACTTTGAGCATCAACTCTCGCTGGAATAGAGGATGGAAATGGGATTTGATCAGCTCATTGACAAGAGAAGAAGAGAGGAAGAGAATGAACTCATATGTGACTTAGGAGCTTACCTAGATTAAGAGGTCTTCTCCATTGAAGTTGGTTGCTCTTCTCGGTTTGAAAGGAGAAAAAAGAGAGGGTTGAGCTGATGAAGAAGACGGCTGGAATGATGGAAGTGAAAAGAGTGGTCAAACTTGGCTTCTTAAAGTGATAATGTTATAGAAAGGAAATAGTGCATGATGACTCATAGAAGATATTTATGTGGGTTTCTTCAGCATGGGGAAAGTTCATTAGGCAGGTGGAAATGCAAGGCCAATGGGGAGAGTTTGCGTTGGCTTTAATATATATTAAGTATAGACATGTAAATATACTCATATTTATAATATAGTACTTTATGACTCTTTGGAAGGTCATTTAAGTCTGCTAATGGATAAGGATGGCACACTAAATAGGGGGAGTAAGTAGTTACGGGGGAAGAATAAGTTTGATTAACTTATGTTGTAAAGTGGTAGTTATCTTCCTTTAATAAAGGCACTTTTGGAGTCTTATGTATATATAGATATGGCTGGCTGTTTGATAAGGAAAATACTCCCATTAAACTGCATAGGATGGTCAAGGTCAAAGGGAAGTGTTTGACCATTGACTAGATTAAAGAATTACATGTTATAAAAGTACTATTCATAATCAAGGCACATATTTATGATTTTTTGAAAACCTTTGAATTAGACATTCTAATGTGATACATTATGTAACATTAGTATATTTAAGGCTAATCAAGGCCCTACAATCAAACAAAACTCATTCTGAAGACAATCTCTAAAAATGCGCTTTAAGGAAGATTAGTGCACATTTTGTGTTAAACCTTTTTTTGAGCTTGGTTTTCTTTGGTAATTGATTAATTACATCCATTACAGATTACTAAGCTTAGTAATCCAATTTAAAATCAACGGACATCACAAGACCTTTAAGGCTTGTTTAGAGCACTTTTGCCCTAAGTGACTTTTAAGCATGTTAATGCTTGTTCATGATGTTGGAGTATTGTCCATAAATTTATTACATTCATTTATGTATTATAATTCTTAGGACAAAGTTTTCGGTCCTAAGGAGTTCATTTGGGCATATGTTGGCATAAATGGTCAAAGGGTGCAATAATTGCTTTATGTTGACCATTATTGTTTTTTAAATTGATTTTAAGGCATGTTTAGGCCTTAATTTAATTGATTAAATTTTTAATCAATGTTTAATTAGTTTGGGGTATTTCACTCTAGTCCATGGTGCTTTCAAAGGCCCTCTTAGTAAAAGAAACACCTACAGGCTATCATGCCTTGAAAAGCAACACCTACAGGCTATCATGCCTTGAAAAAACAACACCTACGGCTATGATGCCTTGAAAAGTAACATCTACAGGCTATCATGCCTTGAAAAAAGCAACACCTACAGGCTATCATGCCTTGACAAATAACATCTATAGGCTATCATGCCTTGAAAGCAACACCTACAGGCTATCACGCCTTGAAAGTAACAACTTGGGCTATCATGCCCAACCAACGTGCCAACTTGGGCTATCATGCTCGGCCATCGTTCCAACCAAAAACCCATCTCTGGATCCATCAGGACCTCTGGTCGCCTGTAATGGGTGAATTGTTAGGTGTGGGACGCCACTCCATACTTGAATCACAAGTACCATCCTTTGGCTAGCATAAGCAAAGTTGGGAAAATATATTACCTTTGTCCTCCCTTTAAGGGAATTATCATCCTTTGGATATTGTAAGAAAAGATTGAATCATCATACATTCAACCTACAAAAGTGAGAAAGTGAGTAGTTCTATTAAAAGAACCTTTGGCCTTCTTTACAAAGATCTTATTATGGAATTCTTGATTTCTGGACTTCTAGATTTCTGGATTTCTGGCCTTCTTAATATTGCATATCAAAGATCAGAGGATCTATCCATCAACGATGTATTATCTCGAAGATATATGTTCCAGAGTATTCCAAATTTATCAGATGCACTAGTGGGACTTTGATTGTACTATTTTTACCAAACTTTTTTGTAAGTTCATTTTTCTTTGTAAAAGCTAAAGAAAAAGAACTTGTGGGACTAGGAGATGGGAGAAAGAAAAAAAAGAAGAAGAAGAAGAAGAGTGTAAATTTTTAACTTTCTTTTTAAGTTCCACTTTTTCAAGTGCCAAAAAGTAGAACTTGTGGGACTGATGAAGAGGGAAAAAATATGACGAGACAAAAGGGTCAAAGCGTCCAGACCTTAGATCCCAGTTCAGGCCCCGATCCCCCCTTCAGGACCCTGTCCAGGCTCCAATCTAGGAACCAAGCGTCACTCCGGGTCCCTGCACAGTTCTATGTTCGGGCACTAGACCTCATGACCGGGTCCCGGATCCTGCACCCGGCACTCTATGACCGGGTGCCACATCCCACGTCCCGTCTTCCGCATCCGGGTGTCGTACCCCGTACTCCACACTTTTGGACCGAAAGACTTTATAAGGGGAAAAGTGCCAAGTTAGGAAGGCCGCTTCAATAAAGTAATAGCGCATGCACTAGGGTTAAGAGATAGACTTCACTCTAGGAAGTCTATAAATAGAGATGACGGGCTCATTTGTAGGGGGACAACAACATTAGAAGAAAGGGAAACACGTAGAAATGCTCTCTAGGATTGTAATTCTAAACACAAAGAGAAGAATGAAACATTGTGAGAAAGTGGATGTAGGTCAATCATGGACCGAACCACTATATTTCTTGGTGTTCAATTTATCGGTGATAGTTTCTTAGTGTTAACGTATAGAACCAAATCTTACGTTTTCAGGAAAATAATGACACGCAGACTCAGGTAGGAAAATAGACTCAATCACCCAGTTTAGATATCAGTGAAAAGGAAAAGGAGATACAACCTTAGTTAGCCAGAGTGAGTCATCCCAAGTTGCAGCCGAAGTGCTTCAAAAGGCCCTCGTTGAAGTGGCTTTGTGAAAATATCCGCCATTTGATCTGTAGATGAAATGCATGCAAGTTTAACAGCACAATCCCTCAAAAAATGATGTATAATTTCAATATGTTTTGTCTTGGAGTGATGAACAGGTTTTTTTTACAAGTCAATTGCACTGTTGTTATCACAAAATATTGAAGTACAAGTGGGAAGGATATGGTAATCTTCTAAAAGGTTCTTTATCCAAATGATCTGAATGCAACAACCAACAACGGACTCATATTCAGCTTCTACTGAAGAGAGTGCCACTGTGTTCTACTTCTTGGAGCTCCAGGCGACGAGGTAGAGACCACGAAACTGGGTAGTACCAGATGTGCTCTTTCTGTCGAGCTAGGAACTAGCGAAGTCAGAGTCACTATATGATAAGTGTGAAGTTGATATAGTTTATAGGTGTTAAATTCTTATTTTATGTAACACTTTTATGCGCTTTCTCACACTTATCCTATACTTTTCATGAGTCTTACTTTGGGCAAGAACTGATGCAAATTTATCTTTTAAAATCAGGAAATGATGGTGAAAATGCATATTTTTCCTCAAGATCTTTCCAACACCGCAAACGGGGAGCAAATCGGAGCTCAAATGAAGAATCTGGACCCTGCCGAAGTTTGCGGAAAAAAAAGGCACAAATATACACACGTCCGGACTTACGTCCGACCCAGTTTCCCGGACACGTTGTAACCTGTCCGGCAAACTGGTGCGGACGCTGAGCCGGACATGACTAAAATCTCACCAGTCGAAGCTTTAACATGTCCGGATGACATGTCCGACCCTGTGACCCAGACGCGCTCAGAAGGACAAAAATATTTACGACCACGAGTGCAACACGAAGATTTCGATACATATACGCGTCCACCCGGGGTGTCCGGCTAACTGATCCAGACGTAAAGCCGGACATCTCACAAACGAGAAAAAACTCGCCTGACACTCTATCTCATGTCCGGCAAAGTGACCCGGACAGGTGAGCCGGACGTGTGTATTTTATGTCCGAAAATTTCTTTTTAAAGGCGTTCGTGAGAGAGATTAGGTAAGACATTCACGATTCAGAAAATCAGAGGCAAGACCCTTTCAAAGACTGGAACACAGCGCCGTTCTCTCCCCCAAAATCAGGAGGAGAATTTCTGCTCGATTTCTTCTATCTGATCAGCCCGACTCCTTGCAAATCTTTGGATCCGACATAGAGATGATTTCTACACCTTCTTCTCTTATTATTTCTTCTGTTGCTATGCTTGGCTAAGGGAATAATCTCTGGGGAATGGTGGTTGTATATAGTTAGGTTTTGTAGTTTTGTTATCAGTCGAGATGGGATTAAATTTGGGTTTGTTTCAGATTATAAGTCTTGTTTGCGCTATCAATGAAACTTGCTATTTTATTTTTTAGCTTTGCGAAGGTTGTCAAGATCTGATCCGTGATTGATAGCTAGGTCATTATAATCTGTTAATCTGTGGAGAGTTTTATCTGATTGATGAGTTAGCCTTCAGATGCAATTTAAATTCGTATGCTTATTCCCTCTACGTTAGTAGTGATAGGTTTATGATTTAATCTATCGCCTTCTACACAGTGGAGTTCCAATTGGCTAGGATTTAGTCATTTAGAAACTTGTTAGAATTTGCCGAACCCTATTCCCTAATCAACTGGTGATAGAACTGCAAGACTTAACTAGGAAAAACCACCTGAATCCGGAGTTCCGCTTTCGTTATATTATTATCAGTTACTCTTTGCTTGTTTTCTATTTTATTGATCAACAATTTCCCTCGATTTACAGCCTTTGCTAGGATTAAATTTATTTTCTTAGTCCCCTGTTTCGATACCCCGGTTGCTCATATTACTTTACTGCTATGACCAGGAATTATTTTGCAACCCGTAGGTTTATTTTATTTATTAATTTCTAGGATTAATTTCGTAGTTTTTAATATATCAAAAATAACCTTTTGCACTATACCCACTTAAAGTGAAGTCAGGAGAACTGGGATACCAGAGATAGTGGTCCTCAGTGCTCTTAAGATAACAATCAATTCGTTTGACACACTGTAAGTGAGATGCCTTTGGATTGGCTTGGAACCTTGCACAGAGACAGACAACAAACATAATGTCAAGGAAACTAGCTACTAAATATAGAAGGGAACCAATCATTTCTTTATAAAGAGAGACATCTGTTGTGAGCCCTTTTTCATCTATATTGGGATGGTTGGTTGGAGACATGAGAGTCGCAAGGGGTTTAGCATCTTGAATCTTATACTTGATAAGAAGTTCTTGAATATATTTCTCTGATGAATGTGAGTGCCTATGTCTTGTTGCACAACTTAAAGTTCGAGGAAGAACTTTAGTTCTCCAAAGGCACTCATCTCAAGTTCACCGCTAATTAAACTGGAAAAGTAATCACAAAGAAGAGGACTCGTGGAGCCATAAATAATATCATAAACATTTATTCGAACAATGAGCAGCTCATTGCCTTCTTCAAGAGTAAATATTTTCTGATCCACCTTATCTCAAGAAAATCTATGAGTGATTAGGAAGGAAGAGAGGCGGTCATATGAGATACGAGGAACCTGCTTGAAACCGTAGAGAGCCTTCTCCAACTTGTATACATACTTCGGATGGATTAGATCGGTTAACCCAAGAGGTTGAGTGACATAAACATCTCTGTCCATGTATCTATGAAGAAAAGCAGCCTTGACATCCATTTGGTAAAGTTTAAATCCTCGAAAGGTTGTGTAAGCCACGCGAATTCTGATGGCCTCAATCCGATCCACTGGTGCAAAATCTCTCATAATTAATTCCTTCAGCTTGAGTGTATCCTTGAACAACCAGCCTTGCTTTGTTGCGGGAGATGTTGCCAGAGTCATCCAGCTTGTTTCTAAAGACCCACTTAGTGCCAGTGGCACGAGTATTGGGTGGAATTTTAACAAGTCGCCAGACAGAGTGCCTTTCTAGTGAATTTAATTCTTCTTGCCTAGCCATTATCCAATCGTGATCCGCAAGGGCTTGATTGATATTTTTCGGCTCAATGGTGAAGATAAAAGCATTATATGCACAGGGACTATGATAGAAATCCCCTCGAGTTTGGATACCAAGAGATGGGTCACTGATTATGTTGTCCTTTAGATGAGAGGAGGAGTACTTCCAAGGCCTTCTGGATTGATTATTTTGAGAAGAGGAGGACACGACAGTAGTTGTGTGAGAAGGAGTGAGGCTTGGTTGGGAAGATGCAACTGAGTTTGCAGGAGTTTGCTGTGGAGTTTGAGGGGATTGAGTATCATCAGTTTTATCATCATCATTATCAGCAAGAGCATCGTTTGGTGTGGGGAGGAATATCATCCATTATCATCAGGATTATCATCATCGGGATCATCAAGAACATTGTTTTATGGAGGAGGAATATCAGCAATAGGGACACTGGTATAGGCTGTGTAACACCCCAACTGATAAAGCCATACTCATCTCATAAATCTCCATTTACTTATATTAACATTGCAGCGGAATTCTTACAACATTTGGTGTTGCCGCCGTTAGTCACCCACGTGAGTAACTAGGCATACTAAAATCTCCAAGATCTAGCTACGGTCTGATGGACCCGAATATACCGAACATTAGTATACTAAAATCTTAACCAATTACATGTTCTTAACACAAGTATCTCACATCCTAATACATCATACTACATCTCATACCATTTACTAAACGAGTGTACATGCACAACTCGTATAACAAAAGGAAAACAACCCGAAGTAATTCTACCCTATCCTACTCTCAGGCCGGTCTTCTTCTGTCATTCACCTGCAAAATTTAAACAGTTGCCCCCGAGGGGGTCAGCACCTTTGCTGGTACGATCCTCTTATAGCCCCCAAGCTAACGGGGCTACGACGACTACTTGTCGATAGCATGCAGTTGATTAAATACACAATATAAATAAGAAGTGCAATAAACATCCAACCACATATGAACAAACATAGTTCAAACACAATGAAAGACTCAAAAGTGTTCCATTAAAAGTGAGTTAATCTTTTAACTCCTTAAGTTATGATTCCTTTTAATCTCAGTCCATTCTTATCTTACCTCAGTCTTAAGCCTTATCTCAGTCTCAATATACCAACCGTTCGTTAATTAGAATTGGTTGTATCTTATCTCAATCTTATCTCAAATGAGACAACCGTTCTTTAATTAGAATGGTTGCTCCTTAATTCATTGTTTATCTTGTCGGGTAAAGTAACCCTAACCAATGAGTTATCAGCTCCATTGGTTTACATAAACAATATTTTTGAGAATTAGTTGGGATTTAGGTAGATCCCACCACACCATCTCAGTAATTCCTCCCACCTCTAACAGAAATCGAGGTGACCGAGTCTTTATGTCGACTCTAGGTGACGAGTCCGAAGACAAGTCATATTTGGAAGTTGGGATCTGATAAGGATACCGACCTCCCCCAATAAACATGCCGGTACCATTCCGGATTCCTCACTCCCCCCAAGTTCTAGTTAGTAGATGTCTCAAAGTCAATGTTTGTTAGTTAACCTCTTTCGGTTACTAATCAAACAATATTTGGGAGTGTCCCTTATTATCACACAATTCTTTACTAAACATTGTTAGTTAGTTCTCAAAGGTAAGTTGAGTTAGTTACACACAACACACAACAATACAATAAACCGGTTACATGCTTTATCTTGTTTAGTCGGCACATATAAACAAATAGCACACAAGCCGAGGGACACCTCGTTAGCAAGCAGGCTACAAGAAAACCATACCGTACACCGTCAGTTGTTCGGTTGCTTACTCTCCTTCGGAGTCCATATACTCAAGTCCTAAAACATTCATTCAGTTTTAGGTTGTTAATTACTTTTCCAATCAACCTAACTTACTTAACCACCAATGTTCCCTAACCTTAATCACAAAGTTCTTATAAACTTAAAATTAAACTTAAACACTTAAATCATTTACTTACTTAATCTCTTAAGTCCTTATATGTTTGTCTTTCTAATCATCATTACCCTCTTAATGGCTTACTACTAATACCTTTTATCATCCTTAAAATTTGATTTTTTTTATTAGAATGGACCGCCCCTACCCTGGGGTGGTCCCCAGGGGTGGTCCACAACAGAAACAAATCGCCCTGCAGAATTCAACTGGACCTCCCCACAGGGGCGGTCCCTAGGGGCGGTCCACAACAGAACCCATTTTTCAAAGTGCTTTTCTTCTCATTTTGAATCCCAAATTCACCCCCAATCTTTTCCTAATCATTCCATATGTTTCCCCACATGTTTTAACATCCTTTTGGCACCTTAATCCTCTCTTAAATCATCCAACAAACTCCTTAAACGTTTACTCAAATTCTTACTATATTCTTAACACTTAATACTTAATTCCTTACACCTCCAACTTGTAGATTTTGCCTAAGACCTCAACTAACCAAAATGTTTCTTCACAACCATCTTAACTACTCCTCAAGCATCATTATGCATTCCCTATTTCCTTTACTCAAAGTTCTCAAAGTCATATTGCATCTCCATGCATAATTTCCTTTCTTTTACACTTTATTCTCATCATTCCTAACTTGAACATATATATGCATTACTAACCATACTCTTAGCACCTTAACCTTGTTCCTCATCCAACTACACAATCACTTAGCCTTAGACACACCTTTACTCCTTCAACATGACCATCCTAAATTCCTTTTAAACATTTCCATCTTCTTTACTCAACTTTCTCACCATTAACATGGTTATACACTCTCATCCATCCCTAAACATTCCCTTGACAAGTTACTACATTCTCTTATAGTTTTCACCTCCATAACCTAAGTCCACTCATTACCATCAAGGTTATACTCACTAGTTCACATCTAAACCTCCCAAAACATTTTTACAACATTCTCCTACAAAATTTTGCTCCATCCAGTACCTATCTTATATCTCCACCATGGTGTGTTTAATCCACCCATTCAACCTCAAACTCTTCCCACTAAACACTAGGTCTTCCTAATCCTCAAGAACACTTTAGTTAAGTTATTTCTACCAAAACCTCCTTTAGTGCTTCCTAGCACAAGCTATGAAATACCCCGAACTTAATTAGGGTGATTAAATTACTCTAATATGATATTGAGGGCTTATTAGTGCCTAATGAATTTTGGTAAAAAGAATAAATCCAAAAGAAACAAGAAAACGCTTAAAAAGTGAAAAACGCTAAATTGAGCGTTAAGTGACCCTAGGGGAAATACAACCTTAGGAAGGGTATTAAATGAAATTAAAAAGGCTTAATAATGCCTAAATAATATATGGGAACAATTCCCGAAGAAAACAGATCCATAAAACGAATTAGAAACGCTAATAAAGCTTTAGCGCACGTTTTTGAGAAAACCCAAGAACGCGACTTTAAGTGGTCAAACGAACCCGTAAAAATTATAGTTCATTAAATAACTATAAATAAACATTAATGGGAGTATAATAACCATTAAAATTAAAGAAACGAGAAAATTCCGGAAAACAGGCCCGGTAGTGAATAGCGCTAAACCGGGTAAATAACGAGCGTTTTCTGTAAAAAAAAATGAAAAACGCTCCAGCTTGTAACAGTTATATGGGCCAGTTTTTAATTAGTAAAACAGCCCACTCACACACTCACTTACAACTAGCTAGTTAGTAAGAAAAGAAGAGAAAGGGAAAAAGTAGAAAAGTAAAAAGGTACCCTCTCTCTCCTCCTTATTTTCTTTTCCTCTTTCTCTCTTTCCCTCCTTCTTTCTCCTCCTTCCCAGCCGACTGAAACTCCCTCTCCCCCTTGCTGGCGATTTCAAGGTGCCATCCATGGCTACCTCAACTTATTTGCCTTGCCCAAGCTTCCTCCAAGCTCCAATCACAAAAATAATTACATATTTGGCTCTCTCTCACACCTTGTTTTTCTTCTTGGTTTTGAGCTTCATTCCAACCCTCCAATGGTGGAGTAATCCCCTTCTTGGTTCAAGGGTGAGAACCTCTCTTAAAAGGCCCAAAAAGGTAAACCCTAACTTGTGCTCTAAGCCCCTTTTATTGAATTAAGATTTCCTAAGGGTTTAGATAATTAATTGAATGTATTTTGTGTTTCTTGAATGTTGGGATGGAGTTTGGAAACTCCATTCCCTCTTGACCGATTTTGAGAAGATGAGGAACAAGAGGAGAATCAAAAGAGGAACTTGTGAATTAAGGTAAGAAATCTACCTTAAACTTGTTTTAATTGCTTTAGGATTTGGGATGGGTGAAATTGAATAATGAAACCAAAAACTTATGTTAGTAATGTGTTTGAATGATATGAGAGAGAATTGGGAAATTGTGTTGAAATAAGGGCCTAAGTGCCATTGTATTTGAGATTTGAGCAATGTTGTGATTTGGTGAATTTTGGATGGATATTGTGTGCTGGTAGGACCCCTTATGGGTGTGGCTAGATTAGGAATGAAAAATTGATGAGAGTTGATGGATGGGGAGATGTTAAATTTATGGGGAGGTTATGGCAAAAAATTTATAGAAATAATGTGTTCTAGGTGTTGTAATGAGTAAGAACAACCTAGGGAATGAACTAAGTATTGGCAGGGATCTATTTGGATTAGTTAACCCCTCTTGAGTGGATATAAGGGTAGGGAAAGGAAGAGGCAAAATCTGTAGCATAGGAGTATTGAAATGCTTTGGAAAAACAATGAAAAGAGTTAGTGTTTGAATAATGGAAGTGAGAGTTGTACTTGGGTTTAAAGGTTGTAATTGTCTAGGAGTGATGTGTAACGGTCATTGGTGCATTTGGTGAGATTGGTAGGAGGTAGAAACTAGCAAGAAGAAGTTAGAAATGCAAAAGAGTGAAAAATACAAAATGTGAGATTGTGAATTTAATGAATTTGAGCAACAGTTGGGTGGTCGATTAAACCAATGATTTGGAGTGGTTTAGAGCATGTTTTTAGGTGTTTAATTATGTGGAAAACTTATGGAAAGATTAGGGAAAGTTTGAGGGTGGTTTAATGGTTGATTAGGGGGTGAACAATCACCCTTGTAACAGGTTTAAGCAGGGTCCGGGACTTAGGATATGTACCAAGTTCCGGACCTCCACTTAAAAACAGGCCGAGAGTTTTCCCAGCACTTGGTCCGGGACTTGAGAGATGGACAAGGTCCCGGACCACCCATGAACATGTAGCCGAGAGTTATAACCCTTGTTTGGTCCGGGACTTGACCTAGGTACAAGGTCCCGGACCACATGTTATTTTCACCCGAGAGTTTCACAATGCATTGGTCCGGGACTATAGATAGGGACCAAGTCCCGGACCACCCCCAGAATTCAACAGAATGTGTTTTTAAGAGTTTAAAAGATGGGGGTTTGAATGGTATTGGTTTTAGATGATGTTTGGGAGTTGTTTAGTGACTTGTAAATGTCCTAAGAAATATAAACAAGTGTTGGGAGTGAATGAGTAAGTTAAGGAATTAAGAACACCTAAGTAAACTGAGATAACGGGGTAAGTACGGGAGTAGCATTTATGTACGTACCGTAGCACCTTAATATTAATTGAACCATTTGACATGTAAATAGTGGTTCAAGAGTAATACTTGAGGAACATGTGTGAACCGAGGAACGAGGGAACACCCGGTAAAGATAACCCCGGTGAAAGGTATGACTTCCTCATGCTCTGTATCCTAACTTGGTTACCCCGATTTGTGTGCTTGTTTGATTGTGTGATCACCTAACAAGATAAATGCACGAATCGGATTGTGTGTACTCTCTTGTGTTTGTATTGGATCGTTTGTGGTTGGATTGTATTCCTTTAATTAAAGTTTGTATAATTCATGAAAAGTGGTTGGGAATGAATTGCTTGATTGTGATTGTGTTTGGTAGTGCGACTCATAGTTGAGTCTTGTGTGAGTAGAGACTCGTAGAAGGAGCCAAATGCGAACTAATAAAATGGTGGAAACACACTACAACTATTGAACCCTTACGCGGTAACCTAAACCTACGAACGCACTAGAACGTGAGAAAACATATATACGGGAGTAGCAACCTCCAGATAACGGTTAGAGAACGAAATGACTAAATCCACATATAAATATTAGTGGAAGTATATGAGTAACCTCTAACTAGAGGATTGGGAAGTTGTTCGAAGTACGAACCTTGAGTAAAGTAACGAATGGTAAAGGATCACCAAACCCCTTAGAAATATAGTCGAACCCCAATGAGAGGAACCGACCAACATGAGCAATGTCCCGAACATGAGAGTATTCAATAAGTTGGTTGAAACCTTAAATCTTAGAATACCAGACATTGAGGAGTTCCCTAAGCCATTAGATGCTATCGAGAGAGATACTTCTAGGCTATCTTGAGATTGTGAATTGACTCCGAGAGTGGAGTTTTGGGAATTGAGTAGCCCGGTAGTGTACCGGACATTTGAGTATTTGAGGAGCTAACTGTATAGCCCTATTTGTATTTGAGCTCGGTGGTGGGTCTTGTATATGACCCTGCCCGGAGGTCGTGAGATCGACTTAACACGTACCTTTGAGTATTGAGTATCGAAATGGGAACTTGAGTATTGAGTATTGAGTATCGAATTGAGTATGTGAGTATCGAGAATTGAGATGTGATTTGAGAGACTTGAGAATTGAGTGGGGCACTGTAGATCTTGTGAAATTGTGAGTAAGAGTACCCAAGAGAGTGGGTAGAACATGAGTAATTGAGTAAGGCATGGTGAGGTATAAACCCTCAAGCCTAATTAAAGAATATATTAAACTAACCCCCATGATGTGTGTGTTAGTGCTTATGTTCAATGTTGAACTTGATTGTGAATGTACATATAATGTATGTTGTATGCATGTTGTTTGTGATAAAATGAACCGCATGCTCTCGACCAATTAGTCGGTGTACCCTCGCTAGTACGCGGTGTATGCGGAAGTCATATTCAGCGTATGCTGACCCCCTAGGGGGAACGGTTTTAGTGTGCAGGTACCCGAAGCGAATATGATCACTGTAAGAGACCGACAGCTAAGCACGGAAAGACTTGGGCATTGTAGATACTCGATATAGATCGTAATTTGAAGTTGTATTGTATTATATGGGATTGGAGTTGTATTTGGTTTAGATTCGATTAAGTAATGGAAGTATGATTTGTATAGTGTACTCGGTAAAGACCCATCAGACCGATATTGTAATTGTTGTTGTATTTGAGTTTGGATTTGGCCTAGCTAGTCACGTGGGTGACTAGCGGAATTGTACCACCCCCGGTTGTAGTTTGAATTCCACTGCATTATGGTTGGTAATTGAGACGGGTTAGGAGATTTATGGCATGATTACCGGTAGGGGTGTTACAAGCTAGGTCATAAAAACTCACAACAACCACTAAAACACTTTGTTTTCTACTCAAATTTCGTCATAGCCTCTCTAGTATATTATCATGCCCAAATGCATAGTTTTCTCTCTAATCATAACACACACATCAAGTCCTTTTCTCATCATATTCTCACCCAACCCAAACCATTCATAGCAAACTCAATATAGTGCAATAATCTTAAATTGCATAGCACTAAGGCTTAAATGACATGGCTCTTAGGCCCTTAAATGACATGAATTTAAACACTGAATTTCCCACATATAATAGCCTTCAACCTGCAATTACACCCATCAATCTCATAGTAGGTATAATGATCTTAAAATCCATCTTAAGCTTATCTTACTAACTAATTTCCATTGGCTCCTTAGTCACAAGTTCACAAGCTTGTTTAAATTCTTTTTCCTAGGGTATATAACCCATTACCTAATGTAAGCTCCAAGCTACATTTGGTATTTATCTCAATCCCATCCCTTAATGCATTAAATCACCTTAAGGTAAGACATTTACCTCGTTTTAAGCTTTTCTCTCAATTTCCTCCTTTGGTTTTCTTGATGGAAAATCATCCAAGGACTTAACTTCTCTTTCCAATGTTCTAATACACATCCAAATAATCTAATGAGTATTAAGCAACATGCCTAAACTCATAGAATTCAATCTTAGGTTAAAATGTGTTTTAAGGCATTAAAAATGGATGTTTACCTTGGAGTTTCAAGATGAACTTGGTAATGAATCAAGGAGGACCTCCCCTAGTCCTTTAAAGATTGGAATGAACTAGTTCAAGGAGTAAAACAAAGCTCCATGAGAAGATGATTTTCGGTAATGACAAAAATGGATGGAAAAGGTAACTTTTCAAGTTTTTTCTTACCTTGAATACAAGAAGAAGCAAAGGAGCTCTTCAAACTGAAATTTCCCCCTTCAATGGAGTTTCTCCATGGAATCAAACTTGAGCTTTGAAGGATTTAAAAAGATAGAAAGGAAGGCCTTGCTCCAACTAAGAGAAATCTATGCTTAGTTTTTTATTTGGAGCTAAAATGAGCATTTGGTGAGCAAATGAAGATGGAGAAGTATGGGCTGTAGCATGAATGATTTTCCACTGGGATAATGAAGAAAAATTCAGTGGGGAAGGAAGGAAATGAAGAGAAGGAGAGAGAGGTAGCTAAGGTAAGATATTTTCCTTTTTAAAAGTAAATAGTACTTCTCTTTATTTCCTTCTTCTTTTCTAACTTGGCTGGCACACTTTGGTGACTCACCATCCTTAAAGCGGCCCCCTCCTTCTACATGAGATATTTATGGTCTTTGTTGACCAACTAATTAAGCTAAGTTGACTAAAGCTTAATTTGGGCACTATTTGGTTACTATTCACAATTAGTGCACATATTTGTGAAATTTTTGGTTTCCCATTGATTTAGGCTTCCTAATGTGATACTAATTAGTACACATGTTGATTAAGGTGTAATCATGGGCATTTAGCCACTCAAAACCCATTTCTAAGACAATTTTTCAAAAATGTGCTTTAAGACTCCTTAAAGCACAATTTGTGTTTTAACTTGTTTTTGAGCTTGGTTTTATTTGGTAATTGATTTAACATGTCCATTAGCATGTTAATAAGGTCTAAGAATTACCTTTAGGTCCTAATCAAGCTTACACCAAGTCTAGGGCATGTTTTTGCTTAATTTGACTTTATGGTGTTTCCTTGTGTTTTCTTTGGTTTAAATTGTCTACCAATGTTTCTAAGGCATGTTTTAGCCTTATTACCTCACAAATTGATGTTTAATTAATATACTTAGGTTTGGGGTATTTCAGGCTGTGGAGATTTAATGATCATCACCAGGACTGAAATTTTCAGAGTCTTGGTTTCCTTCAACATTAGAAATTTCATCAAATCTGACATGTGGACTCTCTTCAATACACCGAGTCCTTATATTAAGCACTCTATAGGCTCTGCTCTTGAAGAGTAGTCCAGAAATAGTTGTCATCACTTTTAGCTACAAATTTACCCAGACTGTCCTACCATTATTATGTGTAAAGCAATGACACCCGAACCGGTGAAGATGACTTATGTGGGGTTTCTAGCCTTAAGGAGCTCATAGGGAGTCTTTCTAAGAATTGGATGAATTGAGGCTCGATTTAAAACAAAACAAGCCGTATTGACTGTCTCTGCCCAAAATGAACCAGGTAAGGATGATTCAAGCAACATGGTCCTCGCCATTTCAACTAACGTGCGGTTCTTACGTTCAATAACACCGTTTGTTGAGGAGTTCTGGCAGAGGAAGTCTGGTGCTCAATACCATTCGTTCTACAAAACTCATCAAAATACTGGTTACAAAACTCAACTCCCTGATCTGTTCTTAGGGTTTTTATCATTCAAGAAAACTTATTAACCAATAGTTGAAATAGAGACATAAATTAAGAGTAAGTTGAATCTTTGGTACGAAGAAAAATTACCCATGTCCACGAGAATAGTCATCCACTATGACCAGAATATACCTTTTGCCACTCTTGATATGTACACACATAGGACCACATTGATCCATATGCAGCATTTCAAGAGGCGCTGAGGTAGACATTTTTGTTTTGCTATGAAAACTAGCCTTAGTGTGCCTACCTTTTATGCATGCCTCACACAACGAATCATCCTGAAAGTTTATCACAGGGAGTCCTACAACAAGTTCTTCATTTTAAAGTTATTTAAGAGTTTTCCATGAACATGCCCCAGACGGGAGTGCAACAGGGATTGATTTTTGTCAGTCACAACCAAGCACAGAGTTCCTCTAGAATGAAGAGTTTTCAAATCAACTTCATACAAGTTATTAACACGTACCTACTGTCATCAAGTTACCAGTAACAACATCAAAGATTTTGCAGTCATTATCCAAAAACAGAACCAAGTTTGGGAGATCACAAATTTGAGAGACACTTAACAAACTATGTAGGACACCAGTTACTAAATTAACATTATCAACTTTAGACTTAGAAGGATTACCCATAGAGCTAATGCCGAGATTTCACGTTTCTTGTTATCTCCAAAAGTAACCCTTCCCCTTTGATGGTTAGAGAGAGCTGTGAACTTATTCAGATCCCCTGTCATGTCTTGAATAACCGTTATCCAAAACCGGGGTAACAGTTCACAAGTCCTCTGCCTGCAAGAGAATTACTGGTTAGTTTTATGAACCCAGACGTACTTGGGTCTCTTTCTTAATAAAGAATAAACAAAATTCCGTGCTTGAGCAATTTCAGAAATCTAGAAATGTTAAATACAAATCTCGACTTAGTTTTCTGCAAGACAAGTCTGTGTGGCCATCATAACCACAACAACCACATATTTAAAAGTGAGGAAGTTGAACATACTTCTTGTTCCAACAAAACTTATCAGTGAATCTCTCTCTTTGAAGCTTTCGACGAGAGAGCTTAATTGGTTTGGAGGCAACTTTACAAAGGCTGGCCTTGTTTTTACTAGGTGGCCACAAAGGTGCAGACATAAATTTAGAGAGTTTTTTGCACCTTTTTGAGAGTAGTGGTGAGAGTTTCAACTTCTTTTTCAAGTTTGTTTTGAATGGATTTTGATTCAGCAAGCTTTTCTTCACCCATTTGGGTTTGTCAACAGCAGAAATCTTACAAAAAAAAGTGAGAGAGTTAAAAAGAGCTTTTGGAATAGGCTTGGTTCTCTTCTTGAGCTTTTGATGTTAGAGATTGTTCCTTGGCTCACTCTATCCACTTGCTTCACTGAGGGTGTCCAACGGGCTTGCTTTATCCACTTAGTTGTTGGGGAGGTTCAACAATTTTTTGCTGCTAGTTCTTTTGACCAGCATGTGTAGGGGTGACAATGGGTCGAGTTCGGGTCGGGTGGAGCGTCACCCCGCATCCGTCACTAATTTCACCCGCTCCTCCCAAATCCAACCCTTCACTCAATCCATCTGTCACCTGCGGGTGAACCGGGTGGGTCGAGTGATAAACGGGTGAAACTTTTTCATATATTTTTATTTTATTTAAAAAATCACTGGTGGAAAAAAGTCTTAAAATTACGCCTAATTAATGACGGTCAAAACCCAAACCGTTACTTAATTGGATGGTCGGAGGATGGCAAACTTCTTCTTTAAGGACTTTAAATTACGGTTATATGCACAACTGTATTTCAAAGTCGGTTGACAGGCGCGCACGCAGCTGCACTTGACGACATCATACTGACCATTCGTACCCCCGCAAGCGCACCTATACAGTCAAATAATGTCGTTTTCAATGGCGCGAGACTTTAGATTACGGTTAAGTATAAACCGTAAGCTAAAGTCCATATATATAAATTTCTCCATGCCCAATAGAAAAATGATTACACTAAACAATTGGTTAATAAATTTATGAAAATAAATGTTTATGAACAAATTAAAATTAATTTAAACACATTGTTTGATTTTTTTATATATTATAAAAAATCTGCTAATATATTATTAAAATTAATAAAACAAAGTATTTCTTTAATATATACATTAAGTAACCAAAGAGAATAAGGATGAGCCTCATGGCCCAATTGTCAGGGATCATGAGTCATTATCCATTAACGTGAGTTTGAAACTCAGTATAGACGTATTTTTCTTGAGATCAAAATTTATTTTCTTTACACACTTAGATTACAGTTTTTAAAGAATCGTAATCTAAAGTCAGTTTTGACGGTCATTAAATTTTCATACTCAACAGATATTAGTAATCATCAATAAAACCTTTGTCGATTGGACATGTAAACAACTTCTCATGCATGCCTTTCATCTTTTATCTCTGATATTAAAAACCTTCACTTTACTTTCGCCGGTTCCATAGTTGAGTACTGCAAACCCTTCTTTCCGGTCTTGGTAAGTTTTCTCCTCTCTTCTCCTTCCTTTTCGTTGTCTCCCTCCCCCCATCTGGTAGGTATTTATTTAGTCATTTATATTCATGTATGTATATACGCTGCTTTGATTATGTTCCTCCTATTTACTTATCTTATTTTGTTCTAAAACAATCTTTTAATGTGCAGTTCGTCACTTTTCGCACTAAATACACTATGAAACATGTACTCCCACCACAGTGTAAGTTCCTTTCTCTTGGTTAACAAGGATTTTTTTTTTATAATTGGGCATAAAGCCATTTATTAAATAATCCTGGAGAACCAGGTGGATGGGTTGTGGTTTACAAGGATATGCAACAATAAAAACTTGGCTGCGTTTGTTAATCTGTCTTTTTATAAAAACCATTGTTGTGAAATGTAAATCTATATGTTTGTTGTTATACATGCTTAAAGAACTGGTATACATGCACTGAACTAAGTATATGCAAGTTTAAATGCTCTAGCGTGCTACTGAAAACCGTTTTGTATATTTGAGCGTGGTTCAGCACTCTTTTTTTAACCCTTTGAATCGATGGAGTTTTTACAAAGGAATATATTGTGCTTCCGATGAATCTATGTACTGTTTTAAACCAATTTCTTGAGCTTAATATATTGTTCTTTGTTTTCAATATTGCGTAGCTTAGCAACCTGTTACAAATTCATGTGTTTTTGGTTTGTCAACTTACATTATGCAACTTCATCTAAAACACAAAAAAAATCAATTGCATAGGGTCAACTGTTACCAGAGGATGACCCTATGACTGTCATGGGATCAACCTCATCCGCCAGCACGATAAATGACACATCTGCAAGGTATAATCATCCATGTAATTCAATGTTTATTTTAAATGTGTCTTTATTATAACACTTTCTCGGTATGTTTGTTAGACTATGAGTTTGTATGTAAAAGTCTTACACAGACGTACCCTATACACGGCCTGAGCGGGTTGACACCAAGACAGATAGTGTGCATCGAAGAAGTAGAACCAGTGGATGTCGAGAAAGATAACAAGCGGGTTGACACCTGTTTATTTTAGGGTTTCACCTAGAGATGATCAAAGTAGATCCTTCCCGGCCTGAAAAAAGCCTAATTCAAAAAATAGAGCGGGCTTGGACAAAAAAAAGGCCCGAACAAAAAAACAGGTCAGTTTCGGTAAAATTTTAGGCCCGCTAGTATGCCAAGCCAAAATATTTTTGATATATGTAATTTTTTGAAATTTATAATATATATATATATATAAATTTATTTAATATAATTAATGTTTATTTAAATTATATATTTATATTTATTAAATTATATATAATATCTGTCTATTTATATATTTAAATTATAGATAATATTTTTATTTTTTAAAAATGTAATAATTATTTAACAGAAATTTATAAAACCGGGCTGGGCTGGCTGAGCACTGGCAAAGGTAAAAAATAAATAAAGCTTGGCCCGTCTCAGAATTTTTTAAAATGGGCTTGGACAAAGTTTTCAGGCCAACGGGCCTAAAGTTCATGGTTGACCCGATCGCCCACCCGAATGATCAGCTCTAGTATCACCCATTTATATGGATCGGGTGAATGTTGGATCAGGTTCCCACTAGATATTGTCACCCTAAGCATTTGTAATCTAGGTAGGAGACTCCTAGGTTGATGTCCAATGAGTGTTGTTGTTAGCTTTCGCTAATCCTCTAGTTTCGTTGAATCACCTATATCACTTACCCTTTTCCATGTTGGTAGGAAAATTGCCCTAGGTTGCATCCTAAGTGTCAACCTATCTCCGTTTCTACGTTTCAACTGCTCGCTTCTCACCTTTTTGAGCTTCACAATAAGTTATAGTAATGAATGTGGGGCAATTTGGTTGTCTTATTGAATCCAGTATGCTTGAATACAATCGTAGAATACTCGGGATCCTTACCACTATCATTACTCTATGGTCATCCTTGAACCTATTAACTTCAACTCCCCCTTTACCTCAGGCCCCACTACTTTCTCTTTTTATGGGTACAACTCCTAGGAGACTGGTATTGGCCTAAGTAGTCATTGGACCCATTCATGGCCTTTGATGACTCATCAACACAGGTGGATCCAAACACTCGTCAAGTACTCATCGAGTGAGGGTGATCGTCAATGTTGGTTTCTCTATCATTCAAAAGTTCTCAATAGAAACATGGGATAACACTCTTTTAGTATAGGTGGCGTACATTAAATGATGGGGATTTGATTGGTGATGGTTTTATATGATAATTAAGACTTGTATGATGACATGTAAAGGTCATTAGGAGTATAAACAAGTGTTAGATTGAGTGAGAAAGTGAGACCTTAAGATCACATGAGTAAAGATAAGACAACGGGACAACGGGGTTAATTACAGGCGTGATAGTCGTTTAGATTCCATATTGCTTTAACGTTAATAGAAACGTTGTAATGTAACCAGTTGTTTGGGAATTACCTGAGGAGCGTGAGATGACACGTTAGAGTAAATCCTTGGTGACAGGTATGGTTTTCTTGCAAATTGTGTCCTACCGAGTTACACTCGGCTTGTGTGCTACTTGTTATTATGTGCTGACCTAACAAGATAAAAGCACAAAAATGTTTATCGCATTTGATATATGTATCTCAATGCTTGTTGTGTGTGTGCTAACCATCCTTGCTTAAGTATGTGATCTGATTGAATATCGTAGATCAACTCACAATAGAACGACATTTGGTTAGCGACTCGTAGAAAGAGTTGATACACAAGTAACTAAAACGTGGAGAAACACCTAAGAAATCTCAACTAGAGAATAACTGTAGTTCAACGTTACAAACTTATAAGAAAAGTAAAAAGAGATATACGGGATTAGTAAATTCCCTTCTAATGGTTCGTCGAGAACAACGATAATTCAATCTTATGAACTCACTAGAATGTGAGAGAGATGTATGGGACTATAGAACTCCCTCTTAATGATAGTCGACCTTCTATATGAGTATTCGACCCGGTATGAGAAAACAACCTGAACGTATAAGTATTCGAAATGTTGGGGAAACCCTTAAATCTGAGAATACAAGAATTCAAGAAAATTCCCTAAGTTATTAGATGACATCGAGAGTGATGCTTCTAGACTAATATACATAATTATGTTATGACTCCAATGAGAGGAGTGACTAGGAATGTGAGAAGTCTGAGAGAGATTCGGACGTATGTGAAAGAAAGGGGAACTAAGAGAGTAGTTCCGGTTGCTAGTTGAATCTTCCCACTATGCTAGACCCGGTGTAGGGTCAAAACCGGGGAAGTAAGACTAGAGCTCGAAAGCCCAGTGGTGAGAATTGTGAATGTCTCTGCCCGAAGGTCAAGTGTGTTGACTTAAGAATTATTCAAGAGAGGAATAATTGAGAAAGTAAGATCGAGACCTGTAGTGTCTATGGATCTAAGAGAACGAGTGAAGTTATTCGAAGAGAATGGATAAGTTATTGAATGATGAGATATTAGTGAGGTAGAAACCCTCAAGGCCTAAAGAGCAAGAAAATGTAAACTAACAAACTTAATGTGTTAGTTTTGTGATTGTATTCCTATGTTTGAATACTTGTGTTGAATGCGAGCATGTTGTGTGTTTACAGCATTTCATGTTTGGAGTTAAATAAAATCAATCGCGTGCTTAGACGACAATTAGTTGGGTGTGACCCGGTAGTAGTGGGTTGCACGACTACCATACCAGCAAAGGTGTTGTGCCCCTTCGGGCCCACCCATTATTTTTCAGGTACATGGTGATGATTACCGTTCGAGAGTAGGACGGGGCTGCTGTTATGCATGGGTAGTTTTATTTGACTACAGTTGTAATTATTTGTATAGTAAGTCCGAAATTGTTATCGGCAATGGAATGTAATAGACTCGGTATAGATTTGAATTGAGGATTGTAGTATGTGACTCGGTTTAGAAATGAAGTTTGTATTTGTTTAAGTACTCGGGTATTCCGGTCCATCAGTCCGGTACTGTTATTGGTTAGGCCTTGTTAGTCACGTGGGTGGCTAACGGTATTGTTTCACCCACCGTTGTATTGGAAATGTCCGCTGTGATTGTAAGGATGAACGAGGTGATTATGAATTAATGTCGAGATTAGCGGTAGGGGTGTTACACTGTGTGAAGATCTACATATTATAACTAGAAACGCCTTGAAAAATGATTGTATGCGGTTATTCAAATCTTAAAAGGAAAGGATCAGTGGTATGCTTAAGCCTGCACCCGGGAGAATCAGTTTTACTTCAGATTTTTGGACTTCTGTCACCAGTTATGGCTATATTTGTTTGGCTGCACATTTTGTTGATGATGAATTGGTTTTATAGAAGAAAACCTTAAACTTCTGTTATATGCCTTCACCTCATACCGGCATAACATTAGCTGAAAAGATTTATGGATTATTTATTTCATGGGGAGTAAATACGAAATGTTTTCATTGACCTTGGATAATGCTAGTGTAACACCCCATCCAAAGCCATTCGTGGATATCGCAAAACTTAACAACTTAATCACAAACGTCGCAGCGGATATAACAAACACCGGGACCTTGCCACGGTCTGATCATTAGAATATACCGAACCTTACCGATTTACAACACTTATCCAAAAATACACAACCGACCAAAATACCACCAACCAAAATACCACCAACCAACCGAGTTTAAGTATCTAAGTCATAGGCACAAACTTACATCAGTTTAAATATAAACAGACAGGCGCACATGCGCAACCCGTGCTCAAAAATAAGTAACCCATCCTAAGTCTAACCGCTCCTACTCTCGTGGTGTGACTTCATGGGCCTCTTACCTGCAAGTGTAAAAACAGCCCCCAAAGGGGGTTAGCACGAATGCTGGTACGCCCTCTCATGGCCCCCAAGCTAACGGGGCTACGATGACTAATTGTCGATAGCATGGAAATTGATTAGATACACAATCATAATATGAAGTGCAATAAACAACATCCACAGATGAACATACATAGTTCACACACAAATGAACGACTCAAGTGTTCCCTTACCAAGCGGGTTAGTAACCACCTCCTTAGACCTGATTCCACTTAACTCAGTTCACCTTAACTTACCTTAGTCTTATCCTTATCTTAATCTCAGTATACAAACGTTTCTAGAATGGAAATGGTTGTATCTTACCTTAAACTTAGCATTTAGGTGATCCTACCGCACCATCTTAATGCCACCTACCTTGGACGGGAGTCCAGTGTAGCTGAGCCGGCACCCGACCCTAGGCAACAAGTCCGAAGACAAGTCCTTAAGTGAAGGACGGATCTGATTCAGATACCGACCCCCTTTCCTTAGCATGCATGACCGGAGTCAGTCCCAGGTTCCTCACTCCCCCCTTAAGTTTCAGTTAGCGAAAATCTTACAAACTATGTGTTAGTTAAACCTTAACGGGTATTAACCAACAGATACCAATACTTAACTCCTTTTCTTAACTCAATAAGTACTAAATTAGTTAGTAACAGTCTCAAGTCTCGTGAGTTAGTGTAAGGAAAACACATTCACAACGAGAACAAGTATAACCGGTTGCATGCTTTATCTTGTCTTAGTCATAGCAAATAAACAGATAGCACACAAGCCGAGGGACACCTCGTTAGCAAGCAGGTCACAAGAAAGACTGTACCGTTCACCGTCGATTGTCCCCTTGTCTAATCTCCTCCGGGTTCCAACCTTTCAAGTCCTAGAATTCGTCAAACTTAGGTTATTAATTATCTACACATTACCTAACTTATTAACTTACTTAACCCATAATGATCCCCATCTAACACTTCTTAAGTTTTATACTTAACCTTACAAACTTAGCTTTAAACATTAAAGTCTTTTCCTTACTTAATCCCCTAGGTCTCTAGGTTTCCAATCATCATTGCCCCTTTAATGGTGTACCATTAATACCATTAAGCATCTCTTTTTTTTCTTTTTTTTAAGTGTTAAGGGTCGACCGACCCAACCCCTGGGTCGGTCCGTCCTAGAAATTTTCTTGTTCGAACAATTCCCTTAGACCGACCCACGACCGACCCAACCTTATGGGTCGGTCCATCTCAGAAATTTTTCCATCTTTTGAAAACCATCATTCCGACCCAGAGTTAAACCGACCGACCCAAACCCTCTGGGTCGGTCCATTCCAGAGACAAGTTTCTATGTTGAATTTTTGCCCGACCGGCCTAAAGCTAAGCCGACCGACCCAAATCCCTCTGGGTCTGAAATACCCCAAACCTTAGTATGTTGTTTAAACATTTAAATATGGTATATTAAGACTAAAAAGAGTCTTAGAAACACTAGTAAACAATTTAAACCATAGAAAAAACAAATAAATACCTTAAGGTCAATTAGGGCTAAAATATGCTCTAAGCTTGGGATAAGCTTGGTTAAGACCTAGTGAGCTTACCAAGACCTTACTTATATATTAATGAATATATTAAACCAATTACCAAAGAAAACCAAGCTTTAAAACAAGTTAAAACACAAAATGTGCTTTAAGGAGTCTTAAAGCACATTTTTGAAAAATTGTCTTGTAAATGAGTTTTGAATGGCTAAATGTCCATCATTACTCTTTAATTAATATGTGTACTACTTAGTATCACATTTGGAAGTCTATATCAATGGGAAATCAAAAATTTCACATCTATGTGCCTTGTTTTAGTGAATAGTAACCAAATTAACCAAGTTTATAACATATGTCAATGTAAGTAATTTAATTGGTCAAAAAAATACTAAAATACCCCTAAGAACATTAAGGGGGACGGTTTTCTTAGTGGTGAGTCACCACTCTTGTTAGTTTGTTAAACAAATAAAAGATGACTACTTAGGTTACTATTTACTTTAACATATAAATATCTCTTAAAAGTAAACTTATCTTCATTCTCTCATTTCCCTCTTCATTTCCCACGTCTTCAACCTCTCTTCTATCTTCTTCTTGCTCTCCATTGACGGTTTGCAATAGTACCACACACAATATCATCTTTGACCTCTTATATCTCCTGCTCACTTTGCCAAATCAAATTCTAAGACCACCATTCTCTTCCTCTCATCAAGCTCTTCAATTCTATCCTTTTAAAATTCAAGAGCTCCATTTTGGTGCCAAGAAGAATCTCCATGGGAGGAGCTTGAGCTCATTTTTTCACATATTGTTGTTCCTTTGCTTCTAGGTAAGGAAACTCAAAGAAAAATAACACTTCCTTCATGTTTTTATGCTGTCCAAAAATCACCACTAATGGTGCCCTTACCTTGCTTTGTTCTAGCTTCATTTCAACCTTTCATGGACTAGGTGGAGTCCTCTCTTGCTATATATCCAAACTCTCTTTTGTATCCAAGGTAAAACAACTATCTTAATGTTTTAAAACAATGTATAATCTAGGGTTTACAATGAGATGAAGCATAAAGCTTGTATACTCATTTTATCATTTGTATAATGTTTAGAAGTTGACAAGCAGCTAAAAGCCTTACCGATTTAGTCAAGGAAACAAGAAGAAGAATTGTGAGGAAAGAGGTAAATGTGCTAACCTAATGTGGTTTAAAGTCTTAGGAGAAATGAGCTTATTGCTTGTTAATGATCTAAGGAGCCAATGGAGAATGACTTAGTAAGATGCTCAAGGAGAACTAGTAAAAGGCATATGTGTTGTTGAGTGTATTGCAGGTCAAAGGCAATATATTGTGGAAATTCATGTTATGGTTTATGTCTTAAGGGCCTAGGAGCCATGTTATTTAAGGGCTAAGTGCCAAGCAATTTAAATTATGCACTATATTGTGATGTAGTGCTAAATGAGTGAAGTTTGTGTATAAGAATGTTCTCGATGGATTTTAGTGTTCTAGATTGTCTAATGGTGAAAACAATGTGTTTTGGCTTAGCAATGTTCTAGGAGGGTTCATGTCAAAATTTAGGTAGTAAACAAGAAGTTCTAAGTGTCTAAAATGAGTTTGGTAAGTTAGGAAATGTTTAGAATGGTTAAGTGTTCAACTAGTGAAAGAACATGCATTATGGTGTTTTAAGGTGTAAAAGGGACTTAAGCATTATTCTAGAGGATTTAGAATGCAAAAGAATGTTTTGGGACACTTCAAGATCATGTGAGATTGTGTTTAGGACTTGTGCAATGTTGGTGAATAAGAAGAAGTGATGTGTTGCATGGAGGGGCTATAAGCTTGTAGAGATATCCAAGGAGTTGGTTAGGAAGGAAAGATGCTTGGGAGATGATGTTGTAGTGGTGAGAAAACATTTGGAATAGTGGAAGTTATAGGTATGAAACACCACATAGAAACTTAGTGAAAAACATTATAAGTGTAACCTTTTATAAGAGTTTGTGTAATGCTTGAGGAGGATTTTAGTGAATGATTTAAGGAGTTTTAAGGAGGTCTTAAGGTGTGTTTGAAGTGCCCAAATAAGGTAGGACATACTAGGATATATGAGGTGAAGTTTGGAGTTAAATGGCAATAAAATAAGGGTCTGGAGCAGACCGATCTTGCGACCGGACTTGCCAAGATCGGTCGAGCCCAGTTTACCCTGTGAGAAATGGTTTCTGGAATGGACCGACCTTGGGGACGGACTTGCAAGGTCGGTCAGGCATGGATTTTAGTACGGATTGAGTCTCTGGAATAGACCGACTTGGGACCGGACTTACAAGTTCGGTCATGCCTAGATTTTTGTACGTGAGTGAGTCTCGGAATCGACCGATCTTGCGACCGGACTTGCCAAGATCGGTCGGGCCTGAATTTTCAAAGGGAAGAAACTCTCGGGAATGAGACGATTGTGACCGAACTTACAAGGTCGGTCGGAGTAGAAAATTTTGACGGTAATAGGGTTCTGGAATGGACCGACCTTGTGTAAGGTCGGTCGGTAAGTCGGTCGGACCTAAACTTGGAAAAAAAACAAACAAAGTATGGCTTAAGTAGTTAACCCTAGGGGGTATAATGTAGGTAATCAAGGATAAGTTTGGGCATTAAAACATGTCATATAAACATGTTAAACACTTAGTAAATTTGAAGTTAAGTTAATTAACCGACATTCTCAACTATGTATAGGAGTGGCCTACGGTGAAAATCAATCAAGCAAGGACCAAGGTATGGTTTTCTTGCAGTCTGTTGCCTACCGGTTTACACCGGCTTGTGTGTTGTTTGTTTTTCTGTGTGTTTATGACGTTATAAGACTTAATCATGAAATGAGTTTACAGTTGTTTATATTATTGTGATGTTATGATGTGACTCATTTCCCTTGTGTGTGTCTAACGTGACTTACCACTTGTTGTGAATTGTTTGTTAAGTTCCACTGTTGAACTTCTAACAAGTGCTAACTGGGAAGTGAGGAATCCGGTTGTCCGGTCATGCATGTAAGTTTAAGAGTAGATATCTGTATCAGATTCGACTCTTATGTTGATATGATTGTTCTCCTTCATTTGGCGTTCGATCTCCCGCTAGCTTCCTCCAAAGCTTACCTATTCTGACTTATGATCGGTTTAGTGGGAACATGTGTTTGTGTGGTGTGTTCGGGTCACAATATCCAAACCATCTGTGACTTAAGTTACTCGTTCGAATAACAGAACGGTAATGAGTGTGTGTAACAAGCTTAACATGAGAGTGAACCATTCTCTAGGCTTCTTATGTTGCTAAACCTTCTTGGTTTGTTATTGTGGAAAGTGTATTCACTTTGTATGTGATGTTGTGCTATGCCATATGTATATGTTATGTGTTAAAAGAATGCCAAGTCATCATGACAATTAGTTGCACGTATCCCGGTAGCCGATGGGCTTCGCGTTAACCATACCAGCCAAGGGTTGCTGACCCCCTCGGGGGCTCCATATTTTTTACTGCAGGATGAGGATCGAGGAAGTAGAGTGGTTGTAGATCAAGGTTATGTCATACTTTTGATTATTTTGGATGTTGGGCCCGGGATGCGCCTGTGCTCCCGTGGCATTATATTTTGGTACTGTTCGTGTTACAGTTGACAGTGGAGATCATGTGTACAGTATACAGTGACAGTTGGATTAAATACTCGGTATGTTGGTTATGTATATATATGTGTGGATGTTAGTACCTAATGCTCGGGAGTCTGATCATCAGACCGGTACACTTGTATTTATTCTGCCTTGTGAACCACGTGGGTGGTTGACCGCGTTGTAGCACCGAATCGTTTAGTTATTGTTTAGTTATTTTTCCGCTGCGATTTCATTTAATGTTAAGTGCGTAGTAGGGGTGTTACAAAAAGTGGTATCAGAGCGAAGTATCGCTCTGATGACTAGAATACCAAGCTTAGGAATATACCGAGTTAGGAAACCTAACCACAGTTACCTAAGTGAGCAGTTATGGAAAGGTTAACCACTAACCAAGTGTGGAGATACCTTATTGTCGGGAAACGTTACAACCATTAGAACAGATAAGTGTGCAAGCACAATGCTAATAATGTTCGTATGAATTCAGATGTCAGGTAGACCACGAGGTCGAGGCCGCGGGCGCGGCATTGGTGATACTGGGAACCAGGGGGAGAACCCTATGGCACAAGTCATGGCTGATGTTGTAGCGGCCGCCGTAGCCCAGATGGTCCCACAACTAGTAGCTGCAATTCAGCAGGGACAACAGCCTGAAGTTCAACCACTACCGCCACCGCCACGAGAGACCAACTGGGTCAAGGCATTGGCAGACTTGAGACCCTCGTCGTTTCATGGGGAGACCGACCCACGTAAGCTGGAGGCGTACATCTACGAGTTGGAGACCGCCTACGAGACCTTGGATGTGCCTGCTTGGGCCAAGGGCCGTCTTGTCGCTAACTACCTGAAGGGTTCGGCACAAAGTTGGTGGAAGCTTGTGAGAGAGGACTGGATGGCGGATCCTCAGTTTGGTTGGAGAGAGTATACGGCTCTGCTGCGAGCCATGTATTACCCTGTGCATGTTCAAGAGGCTAAGCGCCTGGAGCTGGATAGTCTGAGGCAGGGGGATAAGATGTCGGTCGATGACTACTACACTGCCTTCACCGGCCTTATCCACCTGTTACCGAACCTGGGATACTCGAACCGGGTGCTGGTAAACCGTTTCTACAACGGTCTCAGCCACCGTCTTCGTTATGGGATGGGGCCAGCTGAGTATACTACCTTGCAGGTAACTAGAATACGGTGTGATGTGAATAAGTGTAATCCATAAGTGAGTATTAATGTGAGTTTGTGAGTATGTTTTGTGAGGCATGGCTGACATCCTAAATCCAGGAGTGCTATCATGCTGCTGCTAAGGTTGAGATTACCGTCGTCTGACGGGGAAACGCACAAGCGCAAGGCCACGAGCGAGGGCCAGAGTCCGCAGGGGTACGGGGGAGGAAAGAATAATAAGAAGCCTTATTCCCAGCCCCAGAAGAGTCAGCACCAGGGTGACAAGGGCCAAGCCCAAACCACCACAGCTGAGGAGCCACTGAAGCTCACATATGCATACGCGGCGAAACCCCTACGCTCTTACCCGCCTAAGGGTAATTGTTTAATCATGTGTGTCAAGTTGAAGTGTATGTTGTTAGTCATGAAGTAAGTATTGATTGTGTACTGAGATAGCAGCTAGCACGGGTTCTGGACCGGAGCGCCACTACTACTGTAAGTGGTGTAACGGAGACCACCCCGGCAAGGGCTGCAAAGGAAATGACGTGCAGTGTCGCTACTGCGAGAAGTGGGGTCACCGTGACTATGAGTGTTACCGGAACCCCAACAGCAGAGTCAACAAGCCCAAGGGGCAGTGGAAGGGTAAGGCCACAGCGACCACTGATGGCCCGAAGACGGCTAACCAGCCACCCCCAGATCAGAGGAACACTGATTCCCAAAAGGGGAAAGGGTCGGGACCTAGCAAGGCCACCCTGCATGTGGTGGACCGGTCTGAGGCACCAGGGCCCTCTACTAGACCAGGTACCGCCTAAACTGTTGAGTGAAATAAGTGATTGCATACCGCATTTCATGCATGTGTGTTAGTGAGTCTAAGTGTACTACCATGTGAGTAAGGAATTAAAGTATAATGTGAAAGTTACCTAATTAGATAATTCTGAACTTAAAGGAGCCTTCAATATTTGTTATCCAATCCCACCCACACCAAACCCTGAAGAAACCACTATCAACATCACCGACTTTCCAATGGAGCAATGTCAGGTCATCCAACAGGTATGATACTCAATGGATACCTGACACGGAAGCACAAATCCACATCGTCAGACGATGCAATGAACTGGGAGCAACACCCGGAGGATTCTACACACCCGAATACCCGAGTGGATCGAGAATGAAATTGAAGATGATGTGCATGGGTAAGGACTGGAATCCTTACACCAAGACATATCAAGAAGTGCGAGCCGAAGATGGAGCAACTGTACCGATGATACCTGGGGATTCCTTGCGGTCGTAACCACGCCGTGGGAATTGCTCAGCAAGTTGAAACGGATTCAATTCCAAGTGTTAAAGCGGATTTATGCATTGTGAACTTCTACCAGAAAGGTGGACGATTAGGTTTACACCAAGATAAGGACGAGTCACCCGAGTCTCTAAGTAAGGGAGTACCCGTGGTGTCTTGGTCCATTGGTGACACCGCAGTGTTTGTATACGGCGAGCAGAAGCGTGCTGACCTCGCAAAGAAGTTAGTGTTGAAATTAGGAGATGTGCTAGTCATAGGTGGGCAGTCGAGGATGCTATATCATGGCATCAGGAAGATCAAACTGAATACCGCACCGTCGGCAGTGATCAATGCCAGACACATGAAACCCGGACGTTTGAATTTGACCTTCAGACAGTTTTAAAGCCTTATATAATTATGTAATGTGTTAAGCCAGTGTATGTTAAGGATGTTATATATGTGTTAGTTATGTCAACAGTGTAAACCAACGTATGATGTAAGAAGAGTGTGTTAATGAATAAAGTGGAATTGTTGAAGTATATCAACCGTGTTGTTACCCAATACTTATTAGTTTGCCAATGAATTAGGCTGTGCTCTCGGAACAGGAGGTATACTGAGTGTCTGCAATGAGGCAGAAGCCGGCAAGAGCGGCACAATCCTCACCGGTACCTTTCCAGTCAATGGCGTGGACGCTTCGATCTTGTTCGACTCCGGAGCCTCACATACATTTATTTCGCTATCCTTTGCAAAGAGGCTGGGGTTAGATGGTGATGAGATGCCAGACTTTCTAGTCACTCTCCCGTCGAAAGAGTGGATCAGGTGTACCCGCTACCACCGAGATGTTGTTGTTCGAATCAGAGATGAAGAGTTTCCGATCGACTTGATAGAGTTCGACGGACTTGGTTTTGATGTGATTGTCGGGATGAACTGGTTGGAGCGGTACAAGGGCAGAATCCTGTGTGCCGAGCATCATCTGCTTCTTCGGAGTCCGTCTGGGGTTACCATATCTTACCGCCAGAGGCCCAGGGAGCCTTCGACTCAGATCATCACCGCCATGGCTATGTATCGTGAACTACGACGAGGGAATGATGTATACCTCTGCTATGTCCAGGACATAGAGAGAGACTCAGAGTTTAGCCCAGATGTACCGGTAGTGTCGGAGTTTCCTGATGTATTTCCTAAGGAACTGTCGGGCATGCCGCCAGCACGGGAAGTTGAGTTTGAAATTGATTTGGTTTTGGGTACCGGACCAATTGTGAAGGCGCCCTATCGTATGGCTCCAGCAGAGATGACAGAGCTCAAGGAGCAGCTGAGAGACCTACTCGACAAGGGGTTTATCCGCCCTAGCGTTTCACCATGGGGAGCGCCGGTCCTCTTCGTGAAGAAGAAGGACGGTAGTCTCCGCCTTTGTATTGACTATCGAGAGCTGAATGCAGTTACGGTGAAGAACCGTTACCCTTTACCACACATCGATGATTTATTTGACCAGTTGAAGGGAGCATCAGTATTCTCCAAGATAGATCTACGATCCGGATACCATCAGATTGCCATCCGTGACAGTGATATTGAGAAGACAGCATTCAGAACAAGGTATGGACATTACGAGTTTATGGTTATGCCGTTTGGTTTATCCAATGCACCAGCAAAGTTCATGGACTTAATGAACCGCTTGTTCCAAGATCAGTTGGATAAGTCAGTGGTAGTCTTCATCGACGATATTCTTGTGTACTCGAAATCGAGAGGTGAGCATGAAAGCCACCTGAGAAATGTGTTACAAACATTGAAAAGGAATCAGTTATATGCTAAGTTTTCAAAGTGTGAATTTTGGTTGAACCAAGTATCCTTTCTTGGTCATGTGATTTTTGAGGCCGGGATCGCTGTTGATCCGGCAAAGATTGATGCAGTGCGCACCTGGCCTAGGCCGAAGACAGTTACCGATATCAGGAGCTTCCTCGGTCTGGCAGGATATTATAGGAGGTTTGTGAAGGACTTCTCCAGTGTCTCGAAGCCGATGACTTCCTTGATGAAGAAGGATGCACCATTCGAGTGGACAGTCGACTGGGAGAGTTCTTTCTAGAGTCTCAAGGATGCTCTGACATCTGCACCAGTCCTGACTATACCAGACGGTCCAGATGGTTTTGAGGTCTATTGCAACGCATCAGGCAGAGGTATGGGTTGTGTATTGATGCAACACGGGAAGGTCGTAGCGTACGCCTCCCGACAGCTAAAGAAGCATGAAGAGAACTACCCTACCCACGATTTAGAACTGGGTTCCATTGTCTTCGCATTAAAGATATGGCGACATTATTTATATGGGGTAAGTGTGACAATTTATTCTGACCACAAAAGTTTAAAGTACTTGTTCACTCAGAAGGAGTTGAACATGAGACAAAGAAGGTGGGTCGAGTTCTTAAATGACTACGACATCAATTTACAGTATAAAGAGGGTAAGGCAAATATGGTAGCTGACGCATTGAGTCACCGAGCACACTCTCTCCATTCGCTAGTCTCTCATACTGGCTTGGTTGAAGAGGTGCGGAGTGCTCAGATGACGGATCAGTATATGTTGGAGACCAGGCAGAAGCTTATTGATGGCACATTCGAGGGTCAGAAGTACGACTTTCGACTCCACGATGATGACCTGATTAGGCTGAATGGCCGACTGTGTATCCCGAGGAGTAGCACTGAACTGAAGGAGCGCATACTGAGTGAATCCCATTGTTCTACGACTTCGATTCACCCTGGAGCTTCAAAGATGTACAAGGGTATGAAACGTATTTTTGGTGGACGGGAATGAAAAAGGATGTAAATGATTATGTGTTGAGGTGTCTCACTTGCCAGAAGGTCAAGTTTGAGCACCGACGGCCTGGTGGTATGGTACAGCCAATGCCAGTGCCTGAGTGGAAGTTCCATGACATTTCTATGGACTTCGTAGTAGGGCTTCCGCCTACAAGGGGAGGTCTGAATATGATTTGGGGTTGTTGACCGACTGACCAAGGTGGCTCGATTCATACCGATGAAGGACACCTGGAAAGTGGCAAAACTAGCAGAACTCTTCGACAGAGAGATTGTAAGACATCATGGGGTACCGAAAACAATTGTGTTTGACAGGGATACCAGATTCCTCTCAAGGTATTGGAAATCCACACGGGAAGCGCTTGGTACCGAGCTGAAGCTGAGTACGGCGTTCCACCCACAGACTGATGGTCAGAGTGAGCGTACCATCCAGACACTTGAGGATATGTTACGTGCATGTGCACTTGACTTTCAGACCAGCTGGATTGATAAGTTACATCTGATCGAGTTTAGTTTCAACAACAGTTACCATGCTTCGATCAAGATGTCTCCCTTCCAGGCATTATACGGTAGACCATGCCGCACGCCATTATGCTGGGATGAGTCGAGTGAGACGGTCATTATAGGACCAGAGTATCTGGAACAAGTTCAGGCAGAAGTTCGCCAGATCTGGGCTAACATGAAGGCAGCTCAGGATAGACAAAAGTTGTACGCGGATGTGCGCAGACGTGACCTGGAGTTCGCCGTGGGTGATCAGGTATTTCTCAAGGTATCCCCCATGAAGGGAGTATTTCATTTTGGCCAGAAAGGCAAGTTGAGCCCAAAATATGTGGGGCCTTATGTTGTGACGGAGCGGATCGGCCCGGTAGCTTACAGACTTGATTTACCTGCCGAGCTGGGCAAGGTACATGATGTATTTCATGTGTCCCAGTTGAAGAAATATATGTCTCATCGTCTCATGTGCTTCAGCCTGAAAGGCTAACCTTAGAGCCGACCATGCGATCAGTGGAGACTCCGGTACGGATTCTGGATACTAAGACTCAAGACATCGCCATAAGTCAGTGAGACTGGTGAAGGTTCTCTGGTCTAACCAGGAGCGAGGAGGCCACTTGGGAGCTGGAAGATAAGATGAAGGCGAAGTACCCATCATTGTTTACTTCTTAGTATTTGTATGTATAGGGTACGGGGCGTACCCCTATTTTAAGGGGGTAGAGCCGTTTCGGTTATGTGTGTACGACGTGAATTTAAATACATCGTCTATGTTATGTGTTATGTTACAGACCGTGTGTCTGAATGATGTTGTATGATGTTGTTTATGGACCTTGTGTCCGATGTTATGTAAGTATGTTGTCGATGTTGTTATGGAAGTATTATTTACATGTATTCCCGTGTTTTAATATTTAGGATATATGGAAGTATGAACTTTGAGGACAAAGTTCTTTTAAGGGGGGTAGATTGAAATACCCCAAACCTTAGTATGTTGTTTAAACATTTAAAATATGGTATATTAAGACTAAAAAGAGTCTTAGAAACATAGTAAACAATTTAAACCATAGAAAACACAAATAAATACCTTAAGGTCAATTAGGGCTAAAATGTGCTCTAAGCTTGGGATAAGCTTGGTTAAGACCTAGTGAGCTTACCAAGACCTTACTTATATATTAATGAATATATTAAACCAATTACCAAAGAAAACCAAGCTTGAAAACAAGTTAAAACACAAAATGTGCTTTAAGGAGTCTTAAAGCACATTTTTGAAAAATTGTCTTGTAAATGAGTTTTGAATGGCTAAATGTCCATCATTACTCTTTAATTAATATGTGTACTACTTAGTATCACATTTGGAAGTCTATATCAATGGGAAATAAAAAATTTCACATCTATGTGCCTTGTTTTAGTGAATAGTAACCAAATTAACCAAGTTTATAACATATGTCAATGTAAGTAATTTAATTGGTCAAAAAAAGACTAAAATACCCCTAAGAACATTAAGGGGGCCGGTTTTCTTAGTGGTGAGTCACCACTCTTGTTAGTTTGTTAAACAAATAAAAGATGACTACTTAGGTTACTATTTACTTTAACATATAAATATCTCTTAAAAGTAAACTTATCTTCATTCTCTCATTTCCCTCTTCATTTCCCACGTCTTCAACCTCTCTTCTATCTTCTTCTTGCTCTCCATTGACGGTTTGCAATAGTACCACACACAATATCATCTTTGACCTCTTATATCTCCTTGCTCACTTTGCCAAATCAAATTCTAAGACCACCATTCTCTTCCTCTCATCAAGCTCTTCAATTCTATCCTTTTAAAATTTCAAGAGCTCCATTTTGGTGCCAAGAAGAATCTCCATGGGAGGAGCTTGAGCTCATTTTTTCACATATTGTTGTTCTCCTTTGCTTCTAGGTAAGGAAACTCAAAGAAAAATAACACTTCCTTCATGTTTTTATGCTGTCCAAAAATCACCACTAATGGTGCCCTTACCTTGCTTTGTTCTAGCTTCATTTCAACCTTTCATGGACTAGGTGGAGTCCTCTCTTGCTACATATCCAAACTCTCTTTTGTATCCAAGGTAAAACAACTATCTTAATGTTTTAAAACAATGTATAATCTAGGGTTTACAATGAGATGAAGCATAAAGCTTGTATACTCATTTTATCATTTGTATAATGTTTAGAAGTTGACAAGCAGCTAAAAGCCTTGCCGATTTAGTCAAGGAAACAAGGAAGAAGTTGTGAGGAAAAGAGGTAAATGTGCTAACCTAATGTGGTTTAAAGTCTTAGGAGAAATGAGCTTATATTGCTTGTTAAATGATCTAAGGAGCCAATGGAGAATGACTTAGTAAGATGTTCTCAAGGAGAACTAGTAAAAGGCATATGTGTTGTTGAGTGTATTTGCAGGTCAAAGGCAAATATATTGTGGAAATTCAATGTTTATGGTTTATGCATCTTAAGGGCCTAAGAGCCATGTTATTTAAGGGCCTAAGTGCCAAGCAATTTAAATTATGCACTATATTGTGATGTAGTGCTAAATGAGTGAAGTTTTGTGTATAAGAATGTTCTCGATGGATTTTAGTGTTCTTGATTGTCTAATGGTGAAAACAATGTGTTTTGGCTTAGCAATGTTCTAGGAGGGTTCATGTCAAAATTTAGGTAGTAAACAAGAAGTTCTAAGTGTCTAAAATGAGTTTGGTAAGTTAGGAAATGTTTAGAATGGTTAAGTGTTCAACTAGTGAAAGAAACATGCATTATGGTGTTTTAAGGTGTAAAAGGGACTTAAGCATTATTCTAGAGTATTTAGAATGCAAAAGAATGTTTTGGGACACTTCAAGATCATGGTGAGATTGTGTTTAGGACTTGTGCAATGTTGGTGAATAAGAAGAAGTGATGTGTTGCATGGAGGGGCTATAAGCTTGTAGAGATATCCAAGGAGTTGGTTAGGAAGGAAAGATGCTTGGGAGATGATGTTGTAGTGGTGAGAAAACATTTGGGAATAGTGGAAGTTATAGGTATGAAACACCACATAGAAACTTAGTGAAAAACATTATAAGTGTAAACCTTTCTATAAGAGTTTGTGTAATGCTTGAGGAGGATTTTAGTGAATGATTTAAGGAATTTTAAGGAGGTCTTAAGGTGTGTTTGAAGTGCCCAAATAAGGGTAGGACATACTAGGATATATGAGGTGAAGTTTGGAGTTAAATGGGCAATGAAAAATAAGGGTCTGGAGCAGACCGATCTTGCGACCGGACTTGCCAAGATCGGTCGAGCCCAGTTTACCCTGCGAGAAATGGTTTCTGGAATGGACCGACCTTGGGGACCAGACTTGCAAGGTCGGTCGGGCATAGATTTTTAGTACGGATTGAGTCTCTGGAATAGACCGAACTTGGGACTGGACTTACAAGTTCGGTCATGCCTATATTTTTGTGCGTGAGTGAGTCTCGGGAATCGACCGATCTTGTGACCAGACTTGCCAAGATCGGTCGGGCCTGAATTTTCAAAGGGAAGAAACTCTCGGGAATTGACCGAACATGTGACCGAACTTACAAGGTCGGCCGGAGTAGAAAATTTTGACGGTAATAGGTTCTGGAATGGACCGACCTTGTGTAAGGTCGGTCGGTAAGTTCGGTCGGACCTAAACTTGGAAAAAAAAAACAAACAAAGTATGGCTTAAGTAGTTAACCCTAGGGGGAATAATGTAGGTAATCAAGGATAAGTTTGGGCATTGAAACATGTCATATAAACATGTTAAACACATAGTAAATTTGAAGTTAAGTAAGTTAATTAACCGACATTCTCAACTATGTATAGGAGTGGCCTACGGTGAAAATCAATCAAAGCAAGGACCAAGGTATGGTTTTCTTGCAGTCTGTTGCCTACCGGTTTACACCGGCTTGTGTGTTGTTTATTTTTCTGTGTGTTTATGACGTTGTAAGACTTAATCATGAAATGAGTTTACAGTTGTTCATATTATTGTGATGTTATGATGTGACTCATTTCCCTTGTGTGTCTAACGTGACTTACCACTTGTTGTGAATTGTTTGTTAAGTTCCACTGTTGAACTTCTAACAAGTGCTAACTGGGAAGTGAGGAATCCGGTTGTCCGGTCATGCATGTAAGTTTAAGAGTAGATATCTGTATCAGATTCGACTCTTATGTTGTTAAGATTGTTCTCCTTCATTTGACGTTCGATCTCCCGCTAGCTTCCTCCAAAGCTTACCTATTCTTACTTATGATCGGTTTAGTGGGAACATGTATTTGTGTGGTGTGTTCGGGTCACAATATCTGAACCATCTGTGACTTAAGTTACTCGTTCGAATAACAGAACGGTAATGAGTGTGTGTAACAAGCTTAACATGAGAGTGAACCATTCTCTAGGCTTCTTATGTTGCTAAACCTTCTTGGTTTGTTATTGTGGAAAGTGCATTCACTTTGTATGTGATGTTGTGCTATGCAATATTATTGCTATGCCATATGTATATGTTATGTGTTAACAGAATGCCATGTCATCATGACAATTAGTTGCGCGTATCCCGGTAGCCGATGGGCTGCGCGTTAACCATACCAGCCAAGGGTTGCTGACCCCCTGGGGGCTCCATATTTTTAACTGCAGGATGAGGATCGAGGAAGAGCAGAGTGGTTGTAGATCAAGGTTATGTATACTTTTATTATTTTGGATGTTGGGCCCGGGATGCGCCTGTGCTCCCGTGGCGTTATATTTTGGTATTGTTCGTGTTACAGTTGACAGTGGAGATCATGTGTACAGTATACAGTGACAGTTGTATTAAATACTCAGTATGTTGGTTATGTATATATATGTGTGGATGTTAGTACCTAATGCTCAGGAGTCTGATCATCAGACCGGTACACTTGTATTTATTCTGCCTTGTTAACCATGTGGGTGGTTGACGGCGTTGTAGCACCGAATCGTTTAGTTATTGTTAGTTTTTTTCCACTACGATTTCATTTAATGTTAAGTGTGTAGTAGGGGTGTTACAGGGTCGGTCCTATCCAGAGACATTCTGGCTGGCTTAACTTGGTCCGACCGACCCAGAACTGGGTCGGACCCTGGGTCGGTCCACTACAGATTTTTCTCTTAAATTGTTCTTTCAATTCCAAACTCTTCCACAAGTGTCCTAATAGGTCTAACACCACCTTGGCACATTAAACCCACCTTATTAAACCCATTAAACTCATTAAAACAACCTCCAAAGATTCTCTCAACCTTTTACTCAATTTTACAAACACTTTCAACACTTTGCACTTATTTTCCCTACATTTCTAACATGCAATTCACCTAGAATTTTCACTAACCAAATGCTCCCTCCTTAAGAACTTGACCACTCCATATACACTACTTTCCACCCTTATTGCATTTATCAAACTTCCTTAGATTCTAAACTCTAGTTCTCACCTAAACCATTTCAAAGTCTTACACCTTATTCCCATCAAACTTGCACAAGTCTTCTAACTTCTTTTATCAAGGTCTTGGTGCCTAAAATTCACCATTGTAACCCCTAGGTCCTCATAGACATACCTAAGTCATCCTAGTTCACTAGAACATCTTAGACTCATTCCTTTTCAACCAAAACAACTCCTAAAATTCCTAGTACTTCCTTAGTCATAAAATCTCCTTAACACATCTTAAACACTTAGGTTCTTCACTAAATTTTGCCATGGGTTCTCTAGTATATTGCTACACCAAAAAATTTAGTTTTTCACCATTAAATAGCTGTCTACATTCAAACTCTCATCAAACCTCCTTAGCACACATCATACACCAAACTACACTACATCACAATATAGTGCATAAACTTAAATTGCTTGGCTCTTAGGCCCTTAAATGCACAAATCTTAAACACTAAATTTCCTCAATATATATAGCCTTTGACCTGCAAATACACACAACAAGGCTCCCATTGCAATATAAGTTCTCTTATAATTCACCTTGACATTCTTAAACTATCTCATTTTCTCATTTGCTCCTTAGTCACAAGTTCACAAGTATAATCATTGTTTTTCCTAGGTTTTATTGCCCTTTTCTAATGTAAACTCTAAGCTAAGCTTATCACCTATTCAAACCCATCCCTTAATGCATTAAAACACCTTAAGGTAAGACATTTACCTTGCTCTTTTACAAGCTTCACAACTTTCCCTTAGCCTTTTCCTTTGAACAATCTGCTCACCACTTAAACTCTCCTTGCCAATGTTCTAACCAATATCCAATGACTCTAATGAGTACTAGATAATACATTAACCTTAAGGAACAAACCCTAGGTTAAAAATGTGCTTTATGGTATTAAATTGATTGTTTTACCTTGGAGTCTTAGAATAAGCTTGGATATGAAGCAAGTAGAACCTCCTCTATCCCTTGGAGAATAGAAAACAGCTAGAGCAAGGCATAAACATGAAGCCCCACGAGTATAGATTTTCGGTTATGGAGAAAAATGGTGGGAACCTAGATTTTCTTACATATTCTTTACCTTAAGAGAATGGACAAGCTAATGGAGTCTCCAAGCTTGAGTTTCCTCCTCTAATGGCGGTTTGGCTTGGCACCAAATCAAAGCTCTTGAAGTTTTGAAAAGATAGGAAGAAGGAGCTTGAGCTAATTAAGAAGAATATGTGTTTAGTTTTGATTTTGGAGCTAAGATGTGTGTTTGGCAAGCAAGTGAAGAAGGAGCTAGCATGGGGGTGTCTTCTACGTGAATGGAGAAGGGAGAGAGCAAGAGAAATCGGTGGTGAGAGAAGATAATGAAGAGGTGAGGAGAGAGGTAAGTAAAGGTGGGATATTTATGTTAAAAGCAAATAGTAACTCTTACTTTATCTCTTATTTCTTTTCTTATTTGATCATGTGGTGAATCATCACCTTAAAAACAGGCCACCCCCTTTAATTAAGCTAGTCATGGTCTTGTTTGACCAACTAACTAAACTTAATTGACTAAAGACTAAACTAGGCACTATTTGATTACTATTCACAAACTAGTGCACATAATTGTGAAATTTTTGATTTCCCATTGATTTAGACTTCCTAATGTGATACTAATTAGTACACAAGTTAATTAAGGAGTAATCATGGGCATTTAGCCACTTAAAACCCTTTTCTAAGACAATTTTTCAAAAATGTGCTTTAAGAGTCCTTAAGGCACAATTTGTGTTTTAACTTGTTTTTGAGCTTTTTTTTCTTTGGTAATTGGTTTAAAATGACCATTAGGATATTACTAAGGTCTTAGCATGATATTTGGGTGCTCACCCAAGTCTCTCCAAGCTTAGAGCACGTTTTGCTTAACTGCTCTTTTGGTGTTTCCTTATGTTTTCTTTGATTTAAATTGTTCCCTAATGTTTCTAAGGCATTATTTAGCCTCCTTATATCTTATTTTATCACTTAAACACCATATCTAAGTTTGGGGTATTTCAGTCTACCCCCCTTAAAAGAACTTTGTCCCCAAAGTTCACACGTGTACTTAACCAAAGTTCACATCTTATATTCTCATTCACACGTCTCAAGACTCAAAGGTCAATCACAAATACAATACATAAGTATTATACATATCTCAAACTTATCACCAAAGTGTAGCAACTTACACAAAATCACATCTTACACAACCAAACAAATGACAAACATGTTCGTTTCCTAACTCAAAAGCGAGGAAGCTCTACCCCCCTTAAAAAGGGGTACGCCCCGTACCCTATACAACGATCTAGTCGGTAAACAAATAAGGGTACTTCGCCCTCATCTTATCCTCTAATTCCCATGTGGCCTCTTCGACATCTTGGTTAGACCAGAGAACCTTCACCAGTCGCACTGACTTATGGCAAGTGTCCCTAGTCTTACTGTCCAAGATCCTCTGAGGAGTCTCCACAGATCTCATATTCGGTTCCAACGTCAACGTTGCAGGTTCTAACACATGGGAGGGGTGGTGCATGTATTTCTTTAGCTGTGAAACATGAGAAACATCATGCACTTTACCCAGTTCAGCTGGTAAATTCAACCTGTAAGCAACCGGGCCCACCCGCTCCGTAATCTCATAAGGACCAACAAATTTAGGGCTCATCTTGCCCTTCTGCCCGAATCTAAACACACCCTTCATCGGTGATACTCGCAGAAATACCCGGTCGCCCACTGTGAACTCCAGGTCTCGTCGTCGAACATCAGCATACGACTTCTGCCTATCTTGAGCAGCTTTCATATTCTCCCTGATTTGCTGAACTTCAGCCTTAACTTGTTCTAAATATTCTGGTCCTATAATGATTGTCTCACTCGACTCATCCCAGCAGAGTGGTGTACGACATGGTCTACCGTACAACGCTTGAAAAGGTGCCATCTTGATCGAAGGTGATAGTTGTTGTTGTATGAAAACTCGATCAGATGTAATTTGTCAATCCAACTGCCCTGGAAGTCTAAGGCACATGCCCTCAGCATGTCCTCGAGTGTCTGAATCGTACGCTCAGTCTGACCATCTGTCTGAGGATGGAACCGGTACTCAGCTTCAGTTCTGTACCCAACGCTTCTCTAGTAGCTCTCCAGTACCTCGAAAGGAATCTGGCATCTCTATCTGACACTATGGTCTTTGGTATCCCGTGATGTCTCATGATTTCTTTCTCAAATAACTCAGCTAATTTGGTGACCTTCCAAGTATCCTTCATCGCTATGAATCGGGCTACTTTGGTAAGGCGATCCACCACTACCCATATCATGTTGAGACCTCCCCTAGCAGGTGGGAGTCCAACTACAAAGTCCATGGAGATATCATGGAACTTCCACTCCGGAACTGGCATCGACTGTACCATTCCGCCCGGTCGTCGGTGCTCGAATTTTACCTTCTGGCATGTGAGACACCTCAAGACGAACTCAGTAACATTTGTCTTCATTCCCGACCACCAGAAGTATCTCTTCATGTCTTTATACATCTTAGAGGCTCCCGGATGGATGGAAACTGAAGAACAGTGTGATTCTCTAAGTATACGGTCTTTCAGATCTATGTTGCCCCGTGGTATGCATAATCGGCCCTTAAGTCTGATCAGATCATCGTCATGAAGTCTGAAGTCATATTTCTGACTCTCAAAGTTACCATCTGTCAGCTTCTGTCTGACCTCTCTCATATACTCATCTACTCTCTGAGCCTCTCGCACCTCATCAACCAAGCTGGAGAAAGAGACTAGCGAATGGAGTGAGTGTGCTCGACGGCTCAAGGCGTCTGCTACAACATTGGCCTTCCCTTCTTTGTATTGGAGGTCGATGTCATAGTCTTTCAGAAACTCTAACCATCTCCTTTGTCTGAGATTCAACTCCTTCTGAGTGAATATGTATTTCAAGCTCTTGTGATCGGTGTTGATCGTCACACTAACCCGTATAAGTAATGGCGCCATATCTTCAAAGCGAAGACTACAGCTCCTAGCTCTAGATCATGTGTGGGGTAGTTCTCCTCATGTTTCTTCAACTGGCGTGAGGCATATGCCACCACCTTGCCATGTTGCATGAGCACGCAACCCAGCCCTCTGCCGGATGCATCACAGTAAACCTCAAAGCCCTTCGTACCGTCTGGAATGGTCAGAACCGGTGCAGTGGTCAGGGAGTCTTTCAAACTCTGGAATGATCTCTCACAGTCAGCCATCCACAAGAACGGTGCATCTTTCTTCATTAGACTGGTCATCGGTTTCGCGACCTTGCTGAAATCTCTAACAAACCGCCGGTAGTAACCTGCCAAGCCGAGGAAGCTCCGAATGTCAGTAACCGTCTTCGGTCTTGGCCAGGTACGCACGGCATCAATTTTTGCTGGATCCACCGAGATCCCAGCATCTGAGATGACATGACCCAGGAAAGAGACCTGGTCAAGCCAAAACTCACACTTGGAGAACTTAGCATATAGCTGGTTCTCCCTCAATATCTCCAATACTCTCCTTAAGTGTTCCTCGTGTTCAGTCTTCGATTTCGAGTAGTGGGTACTTATTCTTCACTGTCACTACATTTAACTCTCTATAGTCGATGCAGAGGCGGAGACTACCATCCTTCTTCTTCACGAAGAGAACTGGCGCTCCCCATGGTGATACACTTGGTCTGATGAATCCTCTGTCTATCAAATCCTTTAACTACTCTTTTAACTCATTCATCTCTACCGGAGCCATGCGGTATGGTGCCTTGGCTATCGGTCCGGTACCAGGTAGCAGCTCGATGGTGAACTCTACCTCCCGAGTGGGTGGCATGCCGGGCAGTTCCCGTGGAAAGAGATCGGGGAACTCCGACACTACCGGTAAGTCGGGGTCGAACTCGGGGTCTCTCTCTATGTCCTAGACATAGCAGAGGTACACTTCCTCCTTCCTCCTCAATTCTTTGTACATTGCCATGGCGGTGATGATCTTAGTCGAAGGCTCCCTGGGCCTCTGGCGGTATGATATTGTTACCCTAGATGGACTCCTGAGCAACAGTTGATGCTCGGCGCAGAGGATACGTCCCTTGTGCCGCTCCAACCAATTCATCCCGAAAATAACATCAAATCCCAACTCTTTGAACTCGATGAAACTAACTGGAAAATCTTCTCCCTTAATCTTGACGATGGCTCCTCGGTAGTAGCGAGTGCAACGAATCTTCTCTTAGACGGGAGCGTAACGTGAAGTCGGGTAGCTCGTCAGCGTCTGCAGCGTCTAGCCCCAACCTTCTCACAAAAGATGCCGAGATAAAGGTATGCGAGGCCCCTGAGTCGTAGAGAACGATGCCTCAATCCCATTAATCGGAAAGGTGCGGTGAGGATAGTGCCGCTTGCGCCAGCCTGTACCTCTGTAAGTATGCTTAGCGCACCTTCCGTACCGAGTCCATAACCTAATTGTGTTTCACAAGCTTCATGAGTAATGATGGTATAACAAGAGTCGTAATAATTAATATGAACAACACTGTTATTTTATTCATAACCATCCTGTTTACAACATGTGCTTCCTGCTTACAACTCATTCCTTATTTCATACTAAAAACGTTACATGGCTAATATTGTCTAAAGATTAGGTTTAACCGTCCTGGTTTCATATGCGTCGCATTAATCACTGCTGACGGTGTTGTATTCAGCTTAATTCTCTTAATCCCATGATACAACATTCTCGATTTTCCTCCCATAATTAATACATCTCTAGACTTAAGTACTAACTTATTTGCACGGTCCGCACGCTTCTGCTCGCCGTATAAAAATTCTGCATCATCCCCAATGGACCAAGACACTACGGGTATCCCTCTTTCGAGAGACCCCGTTGTCTCGTCCTTATCCTGGTGTAGTCCGAGTCGCCCGTCTTTCTCGTAGAAGTTTACCATGCAAATGTCTACTTGTATGTCTGGAATCGGTTCAGCTTCCAACTGCTGAGCGATTTCCATGACTTGTGTATTTACCGGATGGAACTCTTCGGGTATGCCTGGTGGTGAGACTCCATCTTGTGTCCTCACGGTTTGGTAAGTCTTGGCATATGGATTCCAATCCTTGCCTAAGCTCATCATCTTTAACTTCATTCTTGCTCCTCCTGGGTACTCCGATGTATAAAAACCTCCCGGTCCCAATCCTAGTTGACTGCATCTCCTGATGATGGCTATCTGTGCTTCGGGTGTCAGGTATCCCCTTAATAATATCATACCTGGGCGGATGACCTGACATTGTCCGGTTGGAAAGTCTCGGGTTTCGATGTTGGTGTATTCCGGGTTAGGTGTTGAAGGCATTGGATAGCAAATATTGAAGTTTCCTAAGGTGGTAATAGGTCATATCTCACTTAAGTTCTAATCTTATCTTATTCTCACTTAACTCAATTATTCACCAAACATGCATGATAATGCGGTAAGCAGGTAATTATATCACTTAACGGTTTTAGCAGTACCTGGTCTCGATGAGGGTTCAGGCTCATCGTCCCGGTCCACCATGTGTAGTGTGGGTCCGACTTCTGGGCTACCCGTGGGTTCTTGTCTGCAGCTTGCTGCACTCTCTTCTGACTGTCAGATCCAGCTCCCTGATCAGTCTTGCCCTTGCCCCTCATCTCGAGCCTAAAGGCTCTGCTAGCGGGGTTCCGGAAGCACTCGTATGCTCGGTGCCCGTACACCCCACAGTAGTTGCACTCAACCTTGTTTTCCCTTACAATCGAGCCCAAGGTGGTCCTTGTGACACCACTGACAGATGTAGCGTCACTGGTAGCTACCACCGGCTCCCTTATCAGTCTCAGATCCTAATCATTCACAATGTTAGTACTCATATCTTAAACGGTTGTTAATTGTCTCTTAACTCACTCTATATTAACTTCTTTACCCTTTAGCGCCCTTGAGCGCAGGGGCTTAGCTGCATATGCATATGTCAACTTCAGTGGCTCTTCTGGAGCCTTCTCCTTTCCTTCCTTTTTGGTTCTGACCTTTCTGGGCTTGAGGCTGGTACTTCTGTTTCTTGTACCCTCCTTGCCCTTGATGCTCGGTGCTCTTCCCGGCGTTCTTTCTCTTAGCATTGTCCTCGTCCCTCAGCTGGACGGTTATCTCAACCTTAGCAGCGGCATGATAGCACTCCTGCTTTCCAAAGTATTAGTTTCTCTTATTTCCCACAGTCTAAATTTTACTCATTTACTTACTCTTATCTCATCCATTCTCATTACCTGCAAGGTAGTATAGCTCGTCGGCCCCATGCCGTAGAGGAGTCGATGGCTAAGCCCGCCATAGAAGCGGTCCACCAGTATCTGGTCTGAATATCCTAGACCTGGCAGAAGACGAAGCAAGGCGGTAAACTCCGAGTAATACTCGTCTACCGTCATCTTGTCTGTCTGCTTGAGCGCATCCAACTGTAGGCGCTTCTTCGTCTGGACAAGGGCGGGATAGTACTTTGCTCGTAGCAATACTGTGTACTGGTCCCAGCCGAAGTCTGGATTGGCCACATGCTCGGCCCTCACCAGCTTCCACCAATCGCCTGCTGCCCCCTTCAGGTAGAACGCAGCTAGACGCACCTTGATCCCAGCAAGGACGTCAAGGGTCTCGAAGGCGGTCTCCAGCTCGGAGATGCACGCCTCAAGCTTAGTGGGATCTGTCTCCCCCTTAAAGTGTGCGGGTCGAAGGTCGGCCAGACTCTTCACCCAATTCGGTTCCTGGGGCTGTGGCGGTGGAGGTGGTGCACCTACACCAGGCTGATAGCCCATGTGCCCTAAAGCGGCAGCTACGATCTCTGCGATCGTCTGCCCTCCCGGTATCTCTGAAGCATCATCGCCTCTACCACGGCCTCGGCCTCTCCTTCCTGACATCTGAACAATCACAACTCACATTAGATTCGTATCCACCACTGTTTCGGTTAACAAATTTATAACGTCCGTAGACGGTAAAGACGATCCACACTTAATAGTGGTCATCTGACTCTACTCACTTAAACTTCTCACACCCTTAACCCATTACTTATGTCTTAACTCATAACCTAACTCGGTGGTTACTTATGTCCGGTATTTCAAGACCAGAGCGTAACTACGCTCTGATACCACTTTTCGTAACACCCCGTCCAAAGCCATTCGTGGATATCGCAAAACTTAACAACTTAATCACAAACGTCGCAGCGGATATAACAAACACCGGGACCTTGCCACGGTCTGATCATTAGAATATACCGAACCTTACCGATTTACAACACTTATCCAAAAATACACAACCGACCAAAATACCACCAACCAAAATACCACCAACCAACCGAGTTTAAGTATCTAAGTCATAGGCACAAACTTACATCAGTTTAAATATAAACAGACAGGCGCACATGCGCAACCCGTGCTCAAAAATAAGTAACCCATCCTAAGTCTAACCGCTCCTACTCTCGTGGTGTGACTTCATGGGCCTCTTACCTGCAAGTGTAAAAACAGCCCCCAAAGGGGGTCAGCACGAATGCTGGTACGCCCTCTCATGGCCCCCAAGCTAACGGGGCTACGACGACTAATTGTCGATAACATGGAAATTGATTAGATACACAATCATAATATGAAGTGCAATAAACAACCATCCACAGATGAACATACATAGTTCACACACAAATGAACGACTCAAGCGTTCCCTTACCAAGCGGGTTAGTAACCACCTCCTTAGACCTGATTCCACTTAACCTCAGTTCACCTTAACTTACCTCAGTCTTATCCTTATCTTAATCTCAGTATACAAACCGTTTCTAGAATGGAAATGGTTGTATCTTACCTTAAACTTAGGATTTAGGTGATCCTACTGCACCATCTTAATGCCACCTTACCTTGGACGGGGGTCCAGTGTAGCTGAGCCGGTAACCGACCCTAGGCAACAAGTCCGAAGACAAGTCCTTAAGCAAAGGACGGATCTGATTCAGATACCGACCCCCTTTCCTTAGCATGCATGACCGGAGTCAGTCCCGGGTTCCTCACTCCCCCCTTAAGTTTCAGTTAGTGAAAATCTTACAAACTATGTGTAAGTTAAACCTTAACGGGTATTAACCAACAGATACCAATACTTAACTCCTTTTCTTAACTCAATAAGTACTAAACTTAGTTAGTAACAATCTCAAGTCTCGTGGGTTAGTGTAAGGAAAACACATTCACAACTAGAACAAGTATAACCAGTTGCATGCTTTATCTTGTCTTAGTCATAGCAAATAAACAGATAGCACACAAGCTGAGGGACACCTCGTTAGCAAGCAGGTCACAAGAAAGATTGTACCGTTCACCGTCGATTGTCCCCTTGTCTAATCTCCTCTGGGTTCCAACCTTTCAAGTCCTAGAATTCATCAAACTTAGGTTATTAATTATCTAGACATTACCTAACTTATTAACTTACTTAACCCATAATGATCCCCATCTAACACTTCTTAAGTTTTATACTTAACCTTACAAACTTAGTTTTAAACATTAAAGTCATTTCCTTACTTAATCCCCTAGGTCTCTAGGTTTCCAATCATCATTGCCCCCTTAATGGTGTACCATTAATACCATTAAGCATCTCTTTTTTTTCCTTTTTTTTCTTTTTTTTAAGTGTTAAGGGTCGACCGACCCACCGACAGACCCAACCCCTGGGTCGGTCCGTCCCAGAAATTTTCTGGTTCGAACAATTCCCTTAGACCGACCCACGACCGACCCAACCTTATGGGTCGGTCCATCTTAGAAATTTTTCCGTCTTTTGAAAACCATCAGTCCGACCCAGAGTTAAACCAACCGACCCAAACCCTCTGGGTCGGTCCATTCCAGAGACAAATTTCTACATTGAACACAACTGGTATGTTTAGATTTTCTAGAAGGCTAAATAAAAGTATGTGATATACATTTTTTATAAGTAGGATCTTGATGATAGACCTCTCAGTGAATTCTAAAGCCAGCAATGTGAATATCGTACTGCATAAAAGTTTCTCAATTGTTGGTAACGATTAACTGATTGTGATTGTACCTTTCTCAGACATGAGCACTCAGTTTAAACGGGTGTAATTATCTTAATATTGTCAGTCATAGTTTGAGGCTTTGAGCACTCAGTTCATAAATTATTTCTAACTTTAGAAGATTTGCCTTTAGTGTAATTCTCTAATGCATAATGAAGGTTTTCATTTATGTTTCCTTTTTATTAAGGGCACTATGATCATGTAAAGATCTAGATAGGATTCCTCCCCAGCAGAGATAAAACTCTAGGATTAGGATTGATAAAAATAAGCTTATGGAAAGTATGAGTTATAGATGTTTTCTATTCATGGGAAATTTGTGCACTACTCTAGATTTTTGGCATAACATGGAATTTGTTTAAAGTTGGGTCGATAAAAAATGATCAAGTAAGATTACTTCTCTTCCTTTTGTTCCATCCTAATTAGTGTGTCGGCTAGCGCTAGATGTTTTTGGATTTCTACATTAATTTCTACTCCTAATCCATCTAAATTATTGTAGACTTAAAAAATGGGTTAGATGGGTTAGGTTAGGGTTGAAAAATTTTAAATGGATTGGATTAGGTTCATGATTTTTTGACTCATCCATTTTTGGGTTGAGTTGGGATGATGATATTTTAAATGGATTGGATTAGAGTTGATATCAACCCGACCCATTGACTAAGATTACCATATCAGTATCAGATATTTAGTTGCGGGGATATGTTGATTTTAGGCAGTGGACTTGTTGGCTCATATTCAAGGTGGACTCATGATATCAATTATCAGGTTGCTCCATATCCCGAACAAGGGGTGTTGAGAATGGTGCATTTCAGTATTACTCTTTATTTATCTTACGCAAAATCTTGGCTACAGGTGTTTGTAGCCACGTTGGCTACATCTAGGCGAGGAAGATTGAAACTTCCGCACGTCACAGATCCTACAGACAAGATTTGGCAATCCTAGTTAGCTATTGACTGGACTGTTTTACTGGCTGAAGTGTTTTTTTACTATATTAACTTTAAATGGTTGTAACTTTTAATATATACGTCCAAAATGAAAAAAAAATTATATCATTGTTCACCTAAATTCAAGCTCTTCAAAACAAGACCAATCATGGATATGTTTTGACAATTTTTTAAAAAATTTATTTTACATGTATATGATGATACACTAAAATGATAATATGATTATTAATTTAATATTATGATTCATTAAGTAATAAGTGGTGAATTCGATTACAAACTTCGGAACCGATAAAAAAATCATTATTGTTTTATAGTGTATTATTATTGTTGTATGGTGTATTTTAAACCTAAACCCACTACTACAAACCCAAAAAATGTCTTCGACGTTTTTAGCTTTCCTATGGTGGGTTTTAGGGTGTTTGGGGGGGGGGGGTTAGGGTAATCTATTTGGAATTTGTTTTGTACTTTATATTGTTGTAACACCCCTAGTCCTAAACCTGTAATAATGTCGCAAGTCATAGCATAATAAATAACAATTCGCAGCGGAAAATAAAACTATCTACCTTGGTGATACACGCCGTTACTCGCCCTTGTGAGCAACAAGGCATCCTTACTCTTTCCAACAATACAATCCCTCACGCTGTGATGAACAGATACTGAGCACTCTAATTATTACAACCCAATCCAACTAAATGAGCAACTAACTGAATACAACAACCTTCTTAATACCATACAAAATAAAACCAAAAGTATTTGTTGAAAACACAACTGCTACCCCCGTGTCCCGCACTCCGGCTTGAGTCTCTTCAATAACCTGGAATGTTTGGCCCATTGAAGGGCTCAGCAATCGAAATGCTGGTATGCTAAATGTCTTAAATCATTTGGACTCCTTAAGTCGTTTTAGTCATCTTGATATTAGGTTCTTTACATGAAATACCGGTTTACAAGTAATAACTGTAAACATTTAACAATCACATACAATCCACCTGTAAACACCAGTGTACAACAGTTCACAACACCAATAACCACACATCAATAATCCATAGCAATAACCAATAATTGCATGTCAATAATTCACAGCAATAACCAATAATCACATATCAATAAACCATAACAATAACCAAACAAGATACGCGTATTAAACTGTACTTGTTAGTTGGCCACCTGGCCCTTATCTTTTAAACCAATCATTTAACCTTTTCCAATTAATTTTCACCTCAGGCGTCATGCAAGACAACCCTTAAACTTATTAATGGACAGTAGTCCCTGTGTTCCATTGGAACTGTTACCAGTTGACCCTATGGCCCTGGTTAATTGACCGATCCGGTCGAACCTGTGCACCAACGGCAGTGCCCTCCGCCATCCCAATGTGGCTGATGGATTTCCTTGAGTGACTCTCCATGAAGTCTCTCGTAGTGATCATAATGCGCAACCAGAATGTCGGAACAGTCTGGATTCCTCTCTTTATATGTTAGCCCTTTTTGTCAGTGACATAATAACCAATCCTTGAGTTACGACTATAATATTGACCATCAGTTAGGCCCAATAATATCTAAAGGTCAGTTAGTCTTGTTCCAGTTTAGATGTATAAACTTACAGTCATAAGACGTTCGCGTAAACATACAACGCAACAATGTTGAGCAATACAGTATACAATATTATACACACAAAATCACAGATATCGCTCTTAAACAATTATCACATAATGGCTGGACCTTAGGACAATCCTTAGGACATTCAGACCACACAATTAACATAGCGTTCACCATGTAACTGCTAGCTTGACAAGTTCCTGTTCAGTAGTTCCTTCCCGTAAGCTGTTATTTAAACATGCAATACCGGGTAATATTAATATAACTATTCATTAAATATTACAGTACTGTCACTGTAGAGTTTATTTACGTAGTATACTAACTCCGTATGTTCTTTAGTTCCCCCTGTTATTTATCCATGGTTCTACGTAGTTCAACAGTTCGTTATTTTATGTGATATTCACATGTGATCATGAATTTTCACCTTGTAGTATATTTCTACTTTCTTAATTATATACTCATAATTGTTTCCACTTATCCTTTATATTATATCCTTGGTCATTTTTATTATAACACAATTATTTTATAAACTTTATATTATACTCCATAATATACCATAATACATTATACTACCTAGTTTTACTTCCTTCCTTATTAAATTACAAAACCAACCTTATTATTGGTATATTTATTTTTTTATACCCAACAACTTTATAAATTACTAGATAACCACATATAATTTCTGGTAATCATAATTTGAACCCATTAGCTTTTACAATTTTCCAAACAACCATATTTTATAATTACTAAATACCCATATTAATTTTTGGAAATTGTAAACAATTATATTAACTTCTATAAATTGCCAAATAACCTTATAACTTGCATTATTCACTAATTACCCACATTAACCTTTGTAATTATTAATCATCCACACCCTTTTTAATTTACCAAACGTCCACCTTAATTTCTGTAAATTACAATCTCATTATACCAACTTTTATAAATTACAAATAAACCCCTTAATTTTCAGTTTCACTTATATTTTCCTTTATTCACTTTTAAACCCCAAACTTTATATAAGTTACATATTAACTTATAAACTATAGTTTAAATATTTTATTTCTTTTAAATAACCGAAGTATCCCATATATTTTCTTAAATTATGATTTCGCCCCAAACTAATTCGGTTTTATATAGAATCTTCCATAAATTACATATTCACCCCAAGACTTTTATAAACTTAATATTTTATGTCATAAATCATTTTAACCCAAAGTTTTTGGTCAACACTTTGGCCAAGACTTAATTTCATAATTAATACTTTAATAAACCCATAAAATCATAAGTAACTCTCAGTCGTACACTATATTTTCCAATAATTACAAAATAGCCCCAAAACTTTATTAAATTTATTTTAACACTTAAACACTTATTTAAATTCACCAAAATTCATAATATTAATTCCTATTTATATTATAATGTAAATATACCAAACAAACCCCTTTGTTCTCGGTTTTTATTCTTTGTACTCTAAACTTTTCAAAATTTACATTTTAGCCACATAACTTTATAAACTAGCCATTTAAATACTTGTAGCTATTTTTAATATTCCAAAAATTTATAATATAAGTTAATATTCTTATATATTTCGAAAATCACCCAAATAAACCCATATCATTCTCGGCCTGATTTTATTTTACCATATGGTTTTAAAACTTGATTTAAACCTTATAATAAATACATATAAATGTATAAGCCATATAACACTTCTAAAAATTATGCTAATGACTTAGAATGATTATAATCTCAAAATAGAACAAATAACTCTTAGGTATTTCGGTTTACATATATATATGTATCTTAATTAATTTTGTGACACATAATTATACCTTAAGGTAATAATCTACCTTATATGTTATAAATTATTTTCTTAACATTATTCCCATAGTATTTTGGTTCCTTAATTATTTAGAGGTTATGTATAAATTTTTTTTATACCAAAGTTTGAAGCTTAAATCAAGCTTAAACTTAATGAACCTTAATATATATACTTACTCCTTAAATCAAGACAATTCTTGTACTTGATTTTCTCCTTGAATCCCAAGCTCTCCAAATGCTATTTTGATGAAGAGAATTCGGCCACCATATATATTTAGGAGATCCATTTGTTAGACTTCTAACAAAACTTATAAATAAGATTTGGAGTAAATTTTACAAGAGTTTACCTTAGGAATTTATCAAGGTATTTTTGATACACCTTGTGATGATTGTAGATCCAAGTTTCCTTCATGAAATAATGAAGAGAATATAGATTTAGAAGCTCTTAAATTTTTGAAAATGATTTAGATAATTACTTAGGATTTTTCAACATAAAAATATACCTTAACTTGATCTTGTTGTTCCTTGTGTTGTTGTTGAATCTAGGAACCTCCTTTGGAGCATCTAACCTTGGCAAAAATTTTAAGAATTCCTAGGATGATTCTTGCTTCAAGACTTAGTAGATTTAACTAGGAAATTACATAGAAATGGTGTTAGAGCTTAGAACACCATTAATGGAGCTTTGAAGCTCTAAGGAATTAATGTCAATGAAGAAGAAAAGAGAATGAGGGGGAGCTTACCATTCGGCCATGGAAGGCAATGAAGAATGAAGCTCACGTTGGTATTAGAAGAAGGCAATTGAATGAATCAATTTCTTTTGATAGTTTAATGCCAATAATTGTCTAGCTTTTCTTTGTTAATTACTTGATTGATTGGCTCAAGAAAGCCCCTTAATTGATTGCAAGAAATTGGTTGATTACAAGGGAAATAATGGAGCTTTGTTGGCCACTTGAAACTAGAAGACAAGACAAGGTGACCAAGGTAATAATTTAGCAATTTAAGTGTTGTTTCTCCCTTGATTCCCTCTAGCACTTACGGTAATGTAATGGTTAGTATGGCATTTGACTTTTGACAATTAATAACATAGGAACATGGCTATGTTTGTAGATAATCTAGCTTGATTTTTAATAAGGTAAACAAGACTCCTTTCTTTGACAAAATCGGGCACACATGTCATATAAGACAATTGATTTTTGTTTGTTATTTGACAAAGGATAATGCATTGTTAGGTAGTGTTTCTTTTGATTATTGTAGGCAATAACTCCCTCCTTTCTGTATAGAAATCTCCAGCCCATAGGACAGCACATGGTTGTTTGCTTATCTAGTCACCACCTTTACATTATTGTAATCTAGCTTCACTTTTAGCATTTTTTTAATTTCATTCTTGTCATATACTAATCTTCCTTGCTTATCCCTTGCAGGTTACACAGTGGGTGAAGGTTCAATTGACAGTATTTATTTGATACTTTATCATGTAACACATGCTGGATGAGTCACGTTAGCATAAGACAACATTTTTGTAAAAATCTAGCCAATATACACCTTAAATGGCGCATGGTATAGAGGTTAAATGGGATTGATTTTTCATTTGATTTTTGTTACATTATATTGTACTAAGACCATACTAATATGTGTAATAGGTTCCCACATTTAATTGGTACATTTTTATTATGGTAAAAGGTGAAAGTTTTAAGGTAAAAATGCTGATTTTAGGTACCTTTTGACTCAAAAATAGCCCCTGGTTGTGCTATGATTTTAGCACTGGAATTAATTGATTTAGATTTTCAATTTATCACCTTTTAATATTATCAACTCATGGCTCCTCAAAAACTTCAAGGCAATTGCGTAAAACGCATTTTTGTGACACCCAAAGGTGCGTTTTTGTGCTTTAAGGATTTTCTGAAAAATAATTAGTCGCTATGAGTTCCAAGTGTTTATTGACATTTTTATAGTCAATAATAATATGTTAAGTGGTTACATTGAGTTATATGGGGTTATAAACTGTAACTCAATTTTCGGCTAACGGGACAGTCCCGGGGCAAAAAGGAGCGTTAAGAAATTCCCCCGGGTACTTTTGAAATACCCCGAACTTAAACATAAGGATTAAAATTAATCTAATACGTATTTAAGGGCCTAATGGTACCTAATTAATATTGGTAAGGAGAATAAATCCAAAAAGAAAAAGAAACGCTTAAAAAGCGAAAAACGCTAAATAATCGTTAAAATAACCATAGGAGGTATGAGACCGGTTAGCGTATTATATGGATTCCAAAGGTTTAATAAGACCTAAATAATATATGGGAACAACTCCCGAAGAAAACGGATCCAAATAATGAATTAAAACGCTAATAGAACCTTAAAACGTGTTTTTCGAGGTAACCGGGGAAACGTGTCTTTAAGGGGTCAAATAGACTCGTAACAATTTTGGTAAATAATCATTAATAAATATTAGTGAAGCTTTAGAACCAATAAAATCATAAAACGAGCAATTAGTAAAAACTGTCAAAACGGGAAGTTGTGGGGTAGAAACATAAATAACCAAAACTTATGTGTCCAATATTGTAAATAGAATTCTAAAACCCACATGGGCTGTGTGTGTCACGATTTGCTCTCTCTCTCTCACACACTCTCTATTCTCTTTTTTATTCACAAAAGACAAAAGCATTTCAAAGCAAAAAGTAACATATATTACTTTACCACTCACACTCTTCTCTCCTATCCTCTCATTTCTTCACTCACGTAGCAGCCCCTTCCCCCTCACTCTCTATTTCTTTCTTCCTTCTCCAGCGACAGCCATGGAGGAATGAAACAAACCCAAACAAAAACACCACTTCTCTCCTCTTGTTACTACCTCAAATCTCCTCCAAAAAATTACATAATTGTACATTGGAATCCTCTCATCAAGAGCTACATTCCTATCTTTTCAAAAATCGAAAAAAACAACAATTTCTACATGGGTATGGAGCATTGGAGTTTCAAGACCACCATTAGAAATACACGAAGAAACCTGTTCCCTGGTTCTTCCTCCTTGTCATTTTAAGGTTAAAATCTTCTTGAAACTCCTTTGTTTTTCAGCCTCATGGGCAAAACGAAAATGAAGCTAAAACCTTGTTTGGTTTCTTTGCACTCTAGCCGATTTGGCTTGTTGAAGGAGTTGGAAATCTTGTTCTTGAACCACTCCAAGCTTCATTTGCACCCTTGCAAGGTAATGCGATTTCCTAAACCCTAGAATATACCTTAAGCTTCATAGATGGTTAGGGGTTAGTTTTGTATTGAATGGTGGTGTGTATGGGTTGTAGTGTTAGAGAATTTAATCTACAAAACCGGTGGGAAGGAAAAGAAAGAAAGAAGGAAGAAAGAAAGAAGAAGAAAGGAGAAGCTAGTAAAGAACAAAGTAAATTGCACTCTTTTGTGGAGTCTTGTAAATGTTTTATGTAACAGTTTTTAGTAGTTTAAATGTGCGATGTATAATGATAATGAGTAGTAGTGAAATGGGTAAGAGAACTTAAATGTTTTAAAGCTTCAAAAGTTGATCCCAAAACATGTATAAACCTTAAGGAAAGAAATGGGAATGTGCATGAAATTATTGAGTGATAATGGGTAGTATTGTGTTGGAGAGTTTGGTATATTGATGCTGATTACAAACAGGTGAAATGAGCAATGAATGAGGTTATGAGTAGTAGGTATGTTGAAGTATGATGAGTAAGGTAATGTAGCTGTTTTGGAACTTTTAAAGGATGATTAAAAGCTTGGGAAAACATTGGGTAATGAGTATGTATGTGCAGGAAAAATATTGTGGTATATTGTGTGGAATGATGTGTGACTTGATTTGGGGAATTGGAATGAATGTGTGAGCTGAAAATGTATGTGGGAAATGTTAGAAATATAGGAGAACCTATGCCCAAATTTTTATGGAAATTGAAGGACTTGGATGAGGAGGAGGAAGGGATAACCTATGTGGTGACTAAGTGTATCTGGAGAGTTTAAGTGAGTAGTTTAGTACTTTGTAACAGATTTAGAAGAGGAGTTAAGTAATGGGATGGAGCTAGGATTGAGGCAATGCATTGAGGATGTTAGGAGTAGCATTAGTAGAGGGAGTATTGAATGGTAAAGATTTAAGGAAAAATCTATAGCATTGTGGAAGGAGAAAACTGTAACAGAGAAGAGAATAACAGTGGAAAAATCTGTAAGTGAACAGATATTGACAAAGGAGTTTATAGAGTGGTTTGGGCTAGTTTAAAATGCTTAAACAAAGTTAAAACATGCTAGATTATATGTAGAAATATTAGGGAAGAGATTGGTAGAAGTTTGGAATTAAAACAAGCTCAAAAACTTATATATGTTGCAATACTGTAACTAGTCCGGGTTTGCAAACCAGCACACAAACCCGGACTAGCATGAAAACTCGACAGAAAGTTTTACAAAGGGATGGTCCGGGTTTACAAACCAAGACACTAACCCGGACCACCCCAAAATACACCCGAGAGATTTGCAAAGGAATGGTCGGGTTTGCAAACCAATCCCCAAACCCGGACCACCCAAATTTTTCACCCGAGAGGAATAACAATGTATGGTCTGGGTTTGTAAACCCAGCCCTAAACCCGGACCACACCTAATTTTCACCTGTATGTTGTTCCAGCGAGTTGGTCCGGGTTTGTAAACCCGGACACCAACCCGGACCAACACAAAAACTACCCATAATGTATTTTTAAGCTTGGGTAAGGATGGGTAATGATGGGTAATGATATTATAAGTTAATTAAGACATGATTGATGATGTTTAAAGGTCATTAAGGCCATGAACAAGTTTAGAAAATAATTTTAAGTAAGTAACTTAAGTAAATGTATTTGAATAACAATGGGGTAGTAAGTATAAACTGGGAAACAGTAAGGGAAGTAATGAGTAAGGTTAGTTATGGATAATTAACCACCCAATTGTATGTATGTCATAGGATTTGACTAGTTGAACACCGAAGGGAGTCGGTGAGTTCCAAAGTCAACGGTGAAAGGTAAGATTTCTTCATGACCTGTATCCTAATCTGGTTACCCCGATTTGTGTGCTTATTTGATCACCTAATAAGATAAATGCATGAATCAGATTATATTGCACTTACTCGTGTTTGTTTACATTGTTCTTGGCATTTGTCTTGAACAATAGTTTGTATAATTCATGAGATATATGAATGATGATGAATTGTATTCGAATCTTGTATTGTACTTAAGTATTGTATTGTATTTTGTATAAATGGGTATTGAGCATAGTAATTGTGTATGTGGCTTGTATGAATGACTTCTGCTAATTCCTAACTACCTAACTCCTAACTTAAGTGAGTAAACTGGAATGAGTAGAAGTCCGATATAGCTTCGGCCACGCGTGAGGATGCGGAGTCACAAGAGGTTGGCTGCAATTCCTGACTCTTAAACTGGTCCGCGGCCCAAATCCCTTAAATGGGTAGCATCCCGGATTTGTGAGTCAAGTAAATCCCGGAGGTGGGACGGAGTAGTCCCTAGGGCCGGAGGTCCCGATGACTTAACATGAGTAAGAGTAAGAGTAAGTAAGTATGTATGAGTATGAGTATGAGTATGTATGCGTATGTATGAAGTAACGAGTAAAAGAGTAATCTCCACCCGATTAACCTGGGTGGACCAATGAAGCTAACAAGTATTGTATATTGTGTATGGAATGTGTATGTGTACTTCGGAAAAAGGTAAGTATGTATTGGATGGGTTATGTTGTACTTCTTGTATGTAATGAAGTGTATGTATGTGCGTATGTCTTGCGTAATGTATTGTAATATTGTGTATAAGAGCATGTATGCATGTATGTTTGAATGAAAATGAACTGCATGTATTTGACCAAGTGGTCGCTACCCTCACTAGTACGCGGGGTAGCGGTTATCATGCGCAGCGAAAGCTGACCCCCTAGGGGGAACGTTTTTAGTGTGCAGGTACCCGAAGCGGATGTGTTTCAATAAGACCGGCGGCACAACCTTGTATCTAGAAGTAAGTAGTTGTGAGGAATGGTAGTAAGTCGTCTCCAATGGAGAATGTATGAGTTTGGAAGAGGTTATATACTTGTATGGAGTCCTAGTAGACTCGGATGTGAATTAAATTGTATTGTACATGGAGTATTGTATGGAATGAAGATTGCAGTACTTATTTGGTAAATGGAGTATGTGTTTGTAGTTATGTAATACTCGGGATTCCGGTCCATCACCGATGCTGTATGTAGTAGCAGTAGCCTTGTTAGTCACAGGGGTGACTAACGGCATTGTCACCCACATTATGGAAATATGTATCCCTGCGTGTATCAATATGTGTAAGGAGATTGGACGGTAAGCACAGCATTAATGGTAGGTGTTACAACTTTGCTTTTTTTGAGGAGTAGCTTGAGAATTATCTTTAGAATGTTGAGTAATGATTTTAGGGACTCTAAGAATTTTATATGGAGTTCATGCCACCTCGGCACTCTCTCCTGGGCATTCCCCCTTATGGCCCACACCGGAACTTCCGAGAACTTTGCCTTTAATTGAGAATTTATCTCGAGGAAGTGTTATAGTGTATTTAGAACGAAGTGTAATGCTTTACTTTATTTAATAAGGTATTTCCGGGACTTTCGGGCTTTAAGGGGCCCTTAAGGGAACTCCCGGGCATATTGTATTTTTACTCAGTTCTAACTGAGGACTTGTGTTTTAAAGGTCATTAAATGATCCTTGTTCCACTTCATATGAGCTTTATAACTTATATAACTTGTTTAGCTTCAGTCGGGCTTTAGCGCACGTTTTTGACCTTAAGGAGTTTAGGTGCGTTTTAACGCCTAAGTGTTTATATGCTTTCTTAGGGTTTCATAATCCCCCAAATAATATTTATAATTCCCCAAATAATATTTATAATTCCTCAAATAATATTTATTTACTTATATTTAATTATTTAAATGTTAGGGGTATTTCATTCTACCCCCCTTAAAAGGACTTCGTCCCGAAGTCATAACTTATACTTGTTCATCCTATGGAATCAGGTTCCTCATTATCTATTCCTTGTATACTTATCAGTTTTGGGTGTCCATACTATATTGACACTTCTACGTTCCATCTGCTATCCAAGTCTATGCAACTTGTTCATGTACGTAACCTTACTCATGATAATCAATGTAATTATAGCATAAGTACTTGATAAATACTGTAAAACAATACGTGTTCCAACTTCCTAGCTATCTCACTCGGTCATCACTGCACAAGTGCAATACCAAATCCTCAGTCCTACAGAGTGTAGAGGCGTAAACCTTTGGCAGTGAATCTCTTGTGTGATTGTAGGAATGAATATACTGTAAGGTAATTAAGTGCTTCCATAAACATCCAAGTGTTACATAGAACACAACCATAACTTATTCAAGTGTCACATAAGACACAACAATAACCATAACCATCCAACCAATTGCACACATGCGCAACAATCAAACACACAACAATACAAAACCAGTATAGACTGCAGATATGCAAGTTGCATGTGGAGCTCTACCCCCCTTAAAAAGGGTTACGCCCACGTACCCCACAAGTATACACAAACTAGAAGAAAAAGTGACGTATACTTGTCTCGCATGGAGTCCTCTAACTCCCACGTCGCCTCCTCAATATCGTTGTTTGACCACAGAACCTTGACCATTCTAATAGTCTTGTTCCTGGTCTCCCTAGTCTTAGGGCCTAAAATGTGAACTGGGGTCTCCTTATATCTAAGTGTAGGATCTAGCTCGAGTGTCTCAGGCTCTAAGATATGTGACGGGTGAGGCACATACTACTTTAGTTGTGAAGTGTGAAACACATTGTGCACTCTCCCTTGCTCAACAGGTAAATCTAACCTGTAATCTAATGGGCCCACTCGCTCCGCAATAAGGTACGGTCCTACATACTTCGGCTAAGCTTGCCCTTCTGTCCAAATCTTAAAATTTTCTTTCATAGGTGAAACTCTAAGGAAGACTCGATCGCCTATTGCGAACTCGAAGTCTCTCCTACGGATATTCGTATGACTTCTGTCTGTTTCCGGAGTATAACCCCTAAGAATCTATGCATTCTCTGATATGTTCCATAGTGCATTAGTATGCTTTTATATTGAATCTCGTATGTATGGGAAGGTGATCTACCATTCTGTACGTTGTCAATATTATCTCATGACTTGTTTAAATTATTGTGTGTAATTCACTTCCCTTAATCGCCTCTTGTAGTTGTAATTGTTGGCGTTCGGGTTTGTATTAATATTGGGGCATACTTAAAATCTCTCTCTTTGACCTATAGGTCATCCTTTTGTGATTCTGATATTTGAGTTTTTACTGTCACCATATTCAGTTTTCATTTTCAATGTAAAGTATAAGCTATGGTCGAGCCATGCATCTTATGTATAATATAGAAAGATTTGTTGGTATACCACAGTAGGTGGTAGTACATTCACGATTTCTATCGTCTGTTCATCAGTTATACCACAGTAGGGTTCCTGTTTAAGGTTTCTAACAAGGTACAGTTTTCTCTCAATTGAACCTGTTTTTTTTACGGTTTGAATCAACTCATGTGAGTATTAGTATAATGTTTCTACTCTTTAGGTTCCCATTTAATATATTTGGTTTGAATTCATAAAGAAAGACATGGAAGTCGATCTTTCCTTCCAAATGGCAATTTAGCCATAACCTAGAAGGTAGCTTGAGGATACTTCTATTCTAGGTAATTGTCTTTTGATCTCATATTTAATTTATTAATATGGTTCTTGGAATAGTAACAGTTAGTATTTTTCTCACAATTGATTATTTTTCTGATATATGCGGAGTTGTTTTATCTATTTAATCTCTTCAGGGTAACTTGGACAACCTAACTCTTAATTTACACCTTCTACATCTCCTATACTTATTAGTCAAATATTATGTTAGATTTAAGAATAATTTCTTACGTATCACAGAAATGTTTGTGACCACTTGTAAGGAGTCTCAGGAATCATCCAACCTTGACGGGGTCAGCATCAGTGTTGAACCATCCTTCCACACCATTTTGTGTTTGGTTTTCCCCTGATCTGACCAGGATCAAGCTCAACCTCCCACGTCAAAATTCAAACAACCACATAATTATCATTTTCCAGATTTTATCTTATCGAATTTTGTGACGTGGTGATTACTACCTGTACATTTTTCCTTGGCTGTTATACAACTATCCCAATAACTGTTATAACCTATACTTGAATCTAGTGTATTCCTTAATCCCCGGAACTAAGTTCCTTTGATCAAATCATCAAGTGGGGAAGCCAGTTTTTTTTCCTCTTGGCACAAAAGGTAAATTCTTATTAAAACATCTAGGCTCATACTGTCTAACAATTATATTCATCAATCATTTTAACTCTTAAATCCATCATGCAAATAATACATTCAGTTATGGACTTGGATACCTTTGAATACTCTCTTCTCTTAAAAGGCTCATCTAATATTTAACTCACCAGGGCTTGATTATTGCCTATACTTTGGTTATCATTACATGGAACAAAGAAAGTCACAGTTAGACCTCCAAGAGAAGTTTTTATAGCTCGATTACAATTACAACTCCATAAAGTATTATTTCCTCCTCCTTTAAGCTTGGCTTTTTCTTATTCTATCTAACTCCATAAATCAGGTGAACCATATGTTCAGCCAAGGTTATGTATCTCTTAATATTAGTACCACCTCAAACTAAGGGTTTCCTGTTTAAATCCTACGGTTTGGTAACTGGACAATCAATGCTTATTGTTTGTTTCTATCTTTTAGAAACTTGGTTAACCACAAGCTCAATGGATTCCAAAAATATGATGATTAGGTGTAATAAATAGAGGGTCTAAAATTCTTAGAGATTGTATATAAAGTTAGGAAGGTTTACGTATAGGATACTTGTTACAAGTCAAGGGGTATGCTTTCCTACTTTTAAATATAACTTCTACTCACTTTTAGTGTATGTATTAATCCAAACTCTTAACATAACTTGTACTACCTTCATTGTAAGTGTCAATGAGAGGTATTTTTTACCATGTTTATATTAAATTTACATTACATATGGTGTTAACCTTATTTGGTTTCTTGCGCTCTTTATTCGCATTAATAAATTGAGTTGTCATAGAAGACATATACTCGTATAGAATCATAAGGATAGTGTAGGACATGTGTCTCAAAATAGGGTAGGTATATTTAATGATACTTAGCCCTCTGAAATGTGTTAATGTTCCTCAATGTTTTAGGTTTACAACCTCCAGATTATGTGTATATATGTAGCATTTGGTTTTGCTAATTAGGTAGTTCTCCCAACTTTAGAAAATATATATTCAAAGTTTGTTTTCTCCCCTTTATTAATTAAGAGTCCAGAATTGTTACTATGTTGATACTAGTTGCGACCCTTGGTATTTACTCGGTATTTAAAACCCGTGCTTATCCCTGTTGGATGTTTTAGTTATATATTTTGAGATTTGTTTCTCTATTGTCATATTTCAAGGTTTCGCTTTATCTTCTCTCATAGTTAATAAAGGATTTTTAAGATTTTCCAGTCTCGCACTGAGCGGTAAGCTCGGTGCCTGGGTATCCCATAAAATTTCAGTGTTTTCTCTTTACGTGAACTCTTTTGACAATTTATGTAGTCTTAAGTATTTTATATTAATTAATGCATTCTTTTTCATGACATCTGCTCGTTATTTAGGCAGGTCATAATTTGTAGTTACTGTAAGTTTGGACAGTTAATATCGCCCTTCGGCGGTCCAAGCAAAAATTAACTTACTTTTCCTCACTTTACTACCTCACACACTGTATCCCAAGGTTAATCTCGGTTTAATACTTTTAATACTCTTAATCCTATGGTACACTAATCTGGATTCTCTATCAAATATTAACGTGTCTCCTGACTTTAAAATAATCTTGTTCGTACCATCCATCCTCTTCTTATCACCGTATAAAACTCAGCATCATCTCGTATGGAGAAGGATATAACTGGTATCCCAATTCTTACCCATACTCATCATATATAATTTAAGTTTTGATCCACCCTCATATCCTGGATATAAAATCCTCCAAGGCTTATCCCCAAGTTCTACATTCATTTATAATAGTTATTTGTTCACCCATAATTAAATATTGTTTTGAGTAAGATCATGTCGGGTCAAAGTACTTGGCATTATGCCTCTGGATATTCCCGACCTTCGCTCATAGGCTCAGGTGATCTCGGTCTCATAGGTAAGGAAAATAAATATCGAAGTATCCCATTAGGTGAGAGGTTACCTAAGTTAGGTCTCTCTAAATTTGATACTTACTAACACATACAAGTCTCATCGACTGATAAATGTAAACACACATTCATGCATCATGCATTAGGTTTAAGTTCTAGGCTTACCGGTTTCACGCTGAGCGCTAGCCTCAGCGCCTGAAGTTCCCACTGTGTACAGGGTATTTCTTCATGAAACTATTTCCTTTCCCTTCTGACTCCCGGATGAGGATGGCTGTCCTACCGGTCCTCTAGTATAGGTGTTGTTCTGCGGTGCCTGGCCTCCTCTTGGTCCGCCCGCCTCATTAGTCGGTGTCCTCTGTGAACCTCTAGCTCCCTTGTATACTCGGCTCCTGGATTGGAAAAACATTCATACTCCCTGTGACCTTCCTTTTTGCAATAGCGGCACTCCACCTTCCTTCCTGCGCAATCTACGCTTGGGTGATCATTTCCACAGCGTTTACAGTAATAGTGATGTCGGGTTGGCTTATTGCCTTTAGGTGGTGTTGTTCTTAGTGGCTGAGTATCAATAGCTGGGCCGGTCAGACGAGGGACCTGCTCCTTCGTCTTCTGTCCATGGAAATCCTTCCGCCCCTTCTTATTTTCAAAGAATTTCTTCCCCTTCTTGTAGTAACCGCCAGAGGTTGCTCCACCATCATCTCCTTCAGTACTCTTTCTCTTCTTTCTTTCTACGTCGGAGTAGTCGACTCCTGGTATATAGTCCAACAAACTGGTGATCCGTGCGTAGTACTGGTCAACTGTTTGACTCCCTTGGATTAAGGTCTTGATCTCCTGCCTTTTTCTCTGCTTTAGGTGTTCGGGGTAGAATTTCTCCCGCAACACTTCTATAAACGCTGTCCATCCAAAGTCCGGTGTAGCTCTACGGTGGCCCTCCACAGACCGCCACCAAACGTTAGCTGCGTCCTTCAGGTTGTATGCGGCGATGTCGACCTATTGGTCTTCTAGTACTCTGACAGCCTTGAACGCCTTCTGGTGCTCTGCAATGAACTTCTCCAGTGCGGCGGGGTCCGGTTCCCCTGAATAAGTTGGTACTCTCACGTCTGCAACGCTCTTCAACCAGTTGGTTTCCCTGGGCCGCGGCGGGTGGGGTATGGCTCCCGTAAATTGAGCTCCTAGCTGCTGCGCGAAAGTTTCCATGGCCGCTGCTAGGCCTGGTACTGCTGGAACATCCGCCGGTGTCTCGCCACTGCGTCCACTACTGCCTCCACATGGTCTTTCTCTTGTTGACATCTATAGTATATTATTATTACTACTCGGTTGCTACACCGTTTACATACACAATCACAAATATATCAGAAAGTTAATCAACAGCAATAAGATATTCCTAGATTTTTCTAGGTCACGAATCCTCGCAGACGTTTCCCCGTATTCCCAAATATCCTATGCTCATATTCTTGACTCAGTATCTTTCATCAGAGCGGTACTCCGCTCTGATACCACTTTTTTGTAACACCCCTAGTCCTAAACCTGTAATAATGTCGCAAGTCATAGCATAATAAATAACAATTCGCAGCGGAAAATAAAACTATCTACCTTGGTGTTACACGCCGTTACTCGCCCTTGTGAGCAACAAGGCATCCTTACTCTTTCCAACAATACAATCCCTCACGCTGTGATGAACAGATACTAAGCACTCTAATTATTACAACCCAATCCAACTAAATGAGCAACTAACTGAATACAACAACCTTCTTAATACCATACAAAATAAAACCAAAAGTGTTTGTTGAAAACACAACTGCTACCCCCGTGTCCCGCACTCCGGCTTGAGTCTTCTTCAATAACCTAGAATGTTTGGCCCATTGAAGGGCTCAGCAATCGAAATGCTGGTATGCTAAATGTAGTCTTAAATCATTTGGACTCCTTAAGTCGTTTTAGTCATCTTGATATTAGGTTCTTTACATGAAATACCGGTTTACAATAATAACAGTAATAACTGTAAACATTTAACAATCACGTAACAATCCACCTGTAAACACCAGTGTACAACAGTTCACAACACCAATAACCACACATCAATAATCCATAGCAATAACCAATAATTGCACGTCAATAATTCACAGCAATAACCAATAATCACATATCAATAAACCATAACAATAACCAAACAAGATACGCGTATTAAACTGTACTTGTTAGTTGGTCACCTGACCCTTATCTTTTAAACCAATCATTTAACCTTTTCCAATTAATTTCCACCTCAGGCGTCATGTCAAGACAACCCTTAATAACTTATTAATGGACAGTAGTCCCCTGTGTTCCATTGGAACTGTTACCAGTTGACCCTATGGCCCTGGTTAATTGACCGATCCGGTCGAACCTGTGCACCAACGGCAGTGCCCTCCGCCATCCCCGAATGTGGCTGATGGATTTCCTTGAGTGACTCTCCATTGAAGTCTCTCGTAGTGATCACAATGCGCAACCAAAATGTCGGAACAGTCTGGATTCTTCTCTTTATATGTTAGCCCTTTTTGTTAGTGACATAATAACCAATCCTTGAGTTACGACTATAATATTGACCATCAGTTAGGCCCAATAATATCTAAAGGTCAGTTAGTCTTGTTCCAGTTTAGATGTATAAACTTCCAGTCATAAGACGTTCGCGTAAACATACAACGCAACAATGTTGAGCAATACAGTATACAATATTATACACACAAAATCACAGATATCGCTCTTAAACAATTATCACATAATGTCTGGATCTTAGGACAATCCTTAGGACATTCAGACCACACAATTAACATACCGTTCACCAAGTAACTGCTAGCTTGACAAGTTCCTGTTCAGTAGTTCCTTCCCGTACGATGTTATTTAAACATGCAATACCGGGTAATATTAATATAACTATTCATTAAATATTACAGTACTGTCACTGTAGAGTTTATTTACGTAGTATACTAACTCCGTATGTTCTTTAGTTCCCCCCTGTTATTTATCCATGGTTCTACGTAGTTCAACAGTTCGTTATTTTATGTGATATTCACATGTGATCATGAATTTTCACCTTGTAGTATATTTCTACTTTCTTAATTATATACTCATAATTGTTTCCATTATCCTTTATATTATATCCCTTGGTCATTTTTATTATAACCACAATTATTTTATAAACTTTATATTATACTCCATAATATACCATAATACATTATATTACCTAGTTTTACTTCCTTCCTTATTAAATTACAAAACCAACCTTATTATTTCGGTATTTATTTTTTTTTTATACCCAACAACTTTATAAATTACTAGATAACCACAAATAATTTCCGGTAATCATAATTGGAACCCATTAGCTTTTACAATTTTCCAAACAACCATATACTTTATAATTTACTACATACCATATTAATTTCGGAAATTGTAACAATTATATTAACTTCTATAAATTGCCAAATAACATTATAACTTTTTTATTCACTAATTACCCACATTAACCTTTGTAATTATTAATCATCCTCACTACCTTTTTAATTTCCAAACGTCCACCTTAATTTCTGTAAATTACAATCTCATTATACCAACTTTTATAAATTACAAATAAACCCCTTAATTTTCGGTTTTCACTATATTTCCTTATTCACTTTTAAACCCCAAAACTTTATATAAGTTACATATAACTTATAAACTATAGTTTAAATATTTTATTTCTTTTAAATAACCGAAGTAACCCATATATTTTCTTAAATTATGATTTCGCCCCAAACTAATTCGGTTTTACATAGAATCTTCCATAAATTACATATTCACCCCAAGACTTTTATAAACTTAATATTTTATGTCATAAATCATTTAACCCAAAGTTTTTGGTCAACACTTTGGCCAAGACTTAATTTCATAATTAATACTTTAATAAACCCATAAAATCATAAGTAACTCACGGGCCATACACTATATTTTCCAATAATTTAAAATAGCCCCAAAACTTTATTAAATGTTATTTTAACACTTAAACACTTATTTAATTCACCAAAATTCATAATATTAATTCCTACTTTTATATTAAATGTACCTATACCAAACAACCCCTTTGTTCTGGTTTTTATTCTTTGTACTCTAAACTTTTCAAATTTACATTTTAGCCACAACTTTATAAACTAGCCATTTAAATACTTGTAGCTATTTTTAATATTCCCAAAATTTATAATATAAGTTAATATACTTATATATTTCGAAAATCACCCAATAAACCCATATCATTCTCGGCCTTGATTTTATTTTACCATATGGTTTAAAACTTGATTTAAACCTTATAATAAATACTATAAATGTATATAAGCCATATAACACTTCTAAAAATTATGCTAATGACTTAGAATGATTATAATCTCAAAATAGAACAAATAACTCTTAGGTATTTTGGTTTACATATATATATGTCTCTTAATTAATTTTTGTGACACATAATTATACCTTAAGGTAATAATCTTACCTTATATGTTATAAATTATTTTCTTGACATTATCCCATAGTATTTTCGGCCTTAATTATTTAGAGGTTATGTATAAATTTTTTTATACCAAAGTTTGAAGCTTAAATCAAGCTTAAACTTAATGAACCTTAATTATATATACTTACTCCTTAAATCAAGACAATTCTTGTACTTGATTTTCTCCTTGAATCCCAAGCTCTCCAAATGCTATTTTGATGAAGAGAATTCGGCCACCTTATATATATTTAGGAGATCCATTTGTTAGACTTCTAACAAAACTTATAAATAAGATTTGGAGTAATTTTTACAAGAGTTTACCTTAGGAATTTATCAAGGTATTTTTGATACACCTTGTGATGATTGTAGATCCAAGTTTCCTTCATGAAAATAAGAGAATATAGATTAGAAGCTCTTAAATTTTCAAAAATGATTTAGATAATTACTTAGGATTTTTCAACATAAAAATATACCTTAACTTGATCTTGTTGTTCCTTGTGTTGTTGTTGAATCTAGGAACCTCCTTTGGAGCATCTAACCTTGGCGAAAATTGTAAGAATTCCTAGGATGATTCTTGCTTCAAGACTTAGTAGATTTAACTAGGAAATTACATAGAAATGGTGTAGAGCTTAGAACACCATTAATGGAGCTTTGAAGCTCTAAGGAATTAAATGTCAAATGAAGAAGAAAAGAAGAATGAGGAGAGCTTACCATTCGGCCATGGAAGGCAATGAAGAATGAAGCTCACGTTGGTATTTGAAGAAGACATTGAATGAATCAATTTCTTTGATAGTTTAATGCCAACAATTGTCTAGCTTTTCTTTGTTAATTACTTGATTGATTGGCTCAAGAAAGCCCCTTAATTGATTGCAAGAAATTGGTTGATTATTAAAAGGGAAAAATGGAGCTTTGTTGGCCACTTGAAACTAGAAGACAAGACAAGGTGACCAAGGTAATAATTTAGCAATTTAAGTGTGTTGTTTCTCCCTTGATTCCCTCTTGCACTTACGGTAAGTAATGGTTAGTATGGCATTTGATTTTGACATTAATAACATAGGAACATGGCTAGGTTAGTAATCTAGCTTGATTTTTAATAAGGTAAACAAGACTCCTTTCCTTGACAAAATCGGACACACATGTCATATAAGACAATTGATTTTTGTTTGTTATTGACAAAGGATAATGCATTGTTAGGTAGTGTTTCTTTTGATTATTGTAAGGCAATAACTCCCTCCTTTCTGTATAGAAATCGCCCGCCCCATAGGACAGCACATGGTGTTTGCTTATCTAGTCACCACCTTTACATTATTGTAATCTAGCTTCACTTTTAGCATTTTTAATTTCATTCTTGTCATATACTAATCTCCTTGTGCTATCCCTTGCAGGTTACACGGTGGATGAAGGTTAATTGACAGTATTTATTTGATACTTTATCATGTAACTGCAGAGTGGATTTATCGTGAGTGATTAGTACTGGTGAAATTGATAAAAGAAGAAATTAATACTCAAAATATCCGTCGGGCTGCAAATTAAAACCCGGTCGCAGTAGTATAGAAGACAGAAGCGGCCGGGGTCAAACCGGGACTTATAGCGAGATAAAATAGTTCCTAAGCTTGGTCACAAAAGGGGGAAGTTAATTGACTGTTTTGAAATAGAGAAAATTTAAGCAATTAAAATTACTGAGTGCAGATGAATTAAATGGAACTCCGGGTTCAGGTTTTATATAATCTGATTAATTATGCTATCTCTACCGGTTTAATTATTAGTTTGGCAAAAATTCCTGTTATTATCCTAAGGACTAAGTCATAGACCCTTAAGAACTCGTTTACCAGAAAATGCTCGGTCTAATCAAGGTTCGAGCAATACTATGTAAACGGACATTAAATTCGAGGAATTATAATTGCATCTGAAAATACTAACCTATTAAATCATAATAAGCTTTCTCTAGATTTACGGCTAATTAACCTGTCTATTATCACCTGGTCTGATCAAAATAGACTTAGGAAAGCATTTTAATAAATTCATGTAATTTATTAAAATGGTGAGAGATAACCTTTAAGCGTAACAGATTGTATTTATTTTTACGGTAGAAATATTGATTACATAATTAAACAAACCATAATTTAAAACCTTTGCCCGGAGCAAATCCTCCTTAGCCAGACATATTAACTGGTAATAAGTCAGACAGAGGTTGGACGTATAACAGCACGGAGACGTGAATAGTGAATGGAGAAATGAAGAGAACGAAGAGTGAAACATGTACGTAGGTTATTGTATGTGGATTGGGTGAATTGGAGAGTTAGAGAACTGGGAACTGAATGGAGTGTTGAGATGTACGGGAGTGTTTTACTGGAAGAGAATGAGATGAGATGAGCGTGAGTGATTTTCTGTGGTTTTCTCCGTGCACTCGTACAAGGTTGCAGTGAATGGTTATTTATAGAAGAAGGGAAGAGGCTTGCATAGAGGATTTGCAGTTGATTGCTTCATTGATTGAAGCATTGATTGTCATTTATTGCAGGGGACAGAGCCGAAACGCGTGCGCGATTTAAGGTAGGCGGAGCAGATGCCAGTTGCAGAGTCGGCGCGAAGAAGAAAACTGTTTCGTGACTGATTATAGTCACGTCCGCCTAGCAACCGCCTCTGTTTGGCCGGTTTTATGCACGTCCACCTCTACAACCGCCTAAAGCCAGGCGGTCTTGAGCCTTGTCCGCCTAGGCTTCCGCCCCAATAGAGGCGGTTCTTTTGTGAGTCGTCCGCCTGGAGTCCGCCTTTGGAGTAGGCGGTTGCAATGGTGGAGTCCGCCTTGGAGTAGGCGGTTGCAATGTGTGGAGTCCGCCTGCATCTAGGCGGTTGCCTAGGCGGTTGTGAGCTTGATCGTGACCTATTTTCCTTCAAACTTTGACCGGCTCTAAATTCTTCGTTTGGACTCCGTTTTCTGAGCCGTTTGCGTCTATGTGTTCGTCTCTTCGTCTACTTCACTCCTGGCTTGGTTTTCCTCATGTTAAACCAATAATTTTGTGAGATAAACAATTAAACATAAACTAGAGGAAAACTAACCGAAGTGGAGAAATGAGCAAGAAAAGTGCTAATATTATATATGAAATACACCTATAAAACATGCTCATTTGGACACTTATCAGTAACACATGCTGGATGAGTCACATTAGCATAAGACAACATTTTTGTAAAAATCTAGCCAATATACACCTTAAATGGTGCATGGTATAGAGGTTAAATGGGATTGATTTTTCATTTGATTTTTGTTACACTATATTGTACTAAGACCATACTAGTATTTGTAATAGGTTCCCACATTTAATTGGTACATTTTTATTATGGTAAAAGGTGAAAGTTTTAAGGTAAAAATGTTGATTTTAGGTACCTTTTTTACTCAAAAATCGCCCCTGGTTGTGCTATGATTTTATCACTGGAATTGATTGATTTAGATGGTAAATTTATCCCCTTTTAAGATTATCAACTCGTGGCTCCTCAAAAACTTCAAGGCAATTGCGTAAAACGCATTTTTGTGACACCCGAAGGTGCGTTTTTGTGCTTTAAGGATTTTCTGAAAAATAATTAGTCGCTATGAGTTCCAAGTGTTTATTGACATTGTTTATAGTCAATAATAATATGTTAAGGTGTTACATTGAGTTATATGGGGTTATATAAACTTGTAACTCAATTTTCGGGCTAACGGGACACTCCCGGGGCAAAAAGGAGCGTTAAGAAATTGCCCCGAGTAATTTGCTTATTTTTGAGGAAGTAGCTTGAGAATTCTCTTTATAATGTTGAGTAATGATTTTAGGGACTCTAAGAATATTTTATATAGGAGTTCGTGCCACCTCGGCACTCCTCCTGGGCATTCCCGGGCCTTTATGGGGCCCACACCGGGAACTTCCGAGAACTTTGCCTTTAATTGAGAATTTATCTTGAGAACTTCATCTCAAATGTTCATTAAAGTGTTATAGTGTATTTAGAACGAAGTGTAATGCTTTACTTTATTTAATAAGGTATTTCCGGGACTTTCGGGCTTTAAGGGGCCCTTAAGGGAACTCCGGGCATATTGTATTTTACTCAGTTCTAACTGAGGACTTGTGTTTTAAAGGTCATAAAATGATCCTTGTTCCACTTCATATGAGCTTTAACTTATATAACTTGTTTAGCTTACGGTCGGGCTTTAGCGCACGTTTTTGACCTTAAGGAGTTTAGGTGTGTTTTAACGCCTAAGTGTTTATATGCTTTCTTAGGGTTTCATAATCCCCCAAATAATATTTATAATTCCCCAAATAATATTTATAATTCCTCAAATAATATTATTTACTTATATTTAATTATTTAAATGTTAGGGGTATTTCAATTGTAGCAACTAACTCGAGAGGTTTTTAGGGTTTATGGAAGTAGTTTAGGGTCGTTAGACTCTAAACCCGCCACTGCAAACCCTAAAAATGCCTTTGGCTGTTTTTAGCTTTCCTAGGGTGAGTTTTGGGGTGTTTTGGGGGTAGGGTAATCTATTTGGAAGCCGCTCTATACTTTACCTTGTAGCAACTAACTCATTAGGTTTTTAGGATTTGTGGTAGCGGGTTTAGGGTACTACAAACCCTAAAAATGCCTTCGGCGTTTTTTTAGCTTTCCTAAGGTGGGTTTTAGGTGTGTGGGGTTAGGGTAATCTATTTAGAAACCGTTCTATACTTTAATATGAGGATGTACATACTTTAATGTGAGAATGTACATGTTTTAATGTGACTATGTACATGTTCAAATGTGAGAATGTACATGTTCAATTATGAGAATGTATATGTTTTAATGAACATCTGTACATGTTGGTATGACCATCTGTACAAGTTTACTCCCTTATATGTACAGGTTTACTATAAGAATGTACATATTTAATTATTCGTACAGGTTTATGTGATCATCTGTATGTTTTTAATGCGAGGATAACATGTTTTTATGTGAGGATGTACATGTTTTTTGAACATTTGTACAGGTTTGTATGACCATCTGTACAAGTATTCTTTTATGTTCTGTGCACTATAACACTTAGCAGCGTTCAGTTTTATTTTTTATAAAAAAAATTAAATACCTTTTTTCTTTTTACTCTTTAGGTCAACATGTAGCTCCGACATACCAAGTCATATATAGCCATGGCTACAGTAGGTTGTACCTCGGACACTTATTTTGGTGTAAGTTCGTTAGTAATATGAGCAATCAGTCAATTTACTTCAGGTGTTAGCTTTTGACATTTTGTTTATTTTCAGGAGTGATCTTAGCAAACATAAGCCTTTCAATTAGAAGGGCACCATGTTAAATTAAAAGGGAGAGAACGCCAGGGGCTGTGGTTAACAAAAAAAAAATAGATTGATGAAGGCATTGGTGTTTTGGCATATTTGGAGCAATCATTTGAGCCACGGAATACCGTAAGCCTAGTTCGTGCGTTTCACGTCCTGCAAATTTCCTGGGGCTTTTTGATCGTCAAACACAATAAGACGTTACTACAATTATGAACAAAATGAAGGTTTATTGCAAGTTAGTGTTGATTTTATACACGTGGAGCAACCAATGGCCTCCCTGATTAAACAGAAGTGACTATGCTATGATATGTTGCAGGCTCTAAACAGATGTAAAAAGAAAACAAGCCCTACTACACCAAAAATCAAACGACACTAAGACGGTTTTTGCCTAACCTATCAGACAATACCAAAACCCTACGACAGCTAGAACCCCAAATTACCCAAAGAGAGTGAAGCGAAGGAGCAGCTCAAAGCTAGCATAGCATAATCAGTACCAGAGAAACCTAAAGCACAATTGTATAAACCAACCCTAACCAGTATCACACAACTAAGAACTCCTTGCTATAACTAAAACACAAAAAAAGGGGAACAAAATGAGGGCCAAAAGCACATCTATCTCCCGCCTCCCGTAGTACCACCACACCCCAAAAGTATTGTCCAGTCATACTTTCTCTCAGAGTTCACTGGGGAGAGGGGTTGATAGTAATCACTGAAACATCAAGAACAAAAAGACCCATAATCCTTAAAAGTATCATCTTCCGAAAGACAGTTAACCATCCAAGCACCCTCTGGTTTTCATCAGTTCCTGGAATAAATACAAATCCAGGCACCCCTCTGATTTTCATCAGCTCCTGGGAGAAAAATTAATCCCAGGCACTGGTCACACCCGGACCATACCCTCCTCCCCCATAGCTGCCACCTCCACTGTAGCTCGGAACCCCATAGGTGCTCCCACCATAGTGATCTTGCACTCCCCCACCTATTGTATGAGCCAGTATCCCTCCTGAAGTCTCGGCCTCCAAAGCGGGGGCCCGCAGACCGCTTGTTCCCCCCCACCATAATGGGCACGGGATGCGTAACGGGTAAGCCACTCAGGGACCTCCTGATTAGCTTCTTGCATTAGTTCAGCCAAGGCCCTGGCCAGATTAGCATTGCCCTCGTTGAAGAAGGCAGTTGCCAAGCCAGATTTGCCAGCTCGTCCAGTACGACCAATGCGATGAACGTAGTCATCAATGTCATTAGGAAGGTCAAAGTTGATGACGTGGGCTACATGGGGAATGTCAAGCCCTCTGGCAGCTACATCTGTAGCCACAAGTATTGGAGTGCTTCCACTCTTAAATGACCTCAGTGCTAGTTCCCTTTCCTGGAATTGTAGTTGAAAACAAGAGGAAATCACAAGGATGCACGGCAGACAGAGATCAGTTAAATATTATAAATGATAAAACATGAAGCACCATCCACAGAAAGACTCGTATAAAAGGATTGGTATAGTGCCACAGAAACAGACAGATCAGCTATTTAAAGAGCAATCCTCATGGAATGAGGAGAATCTTACCTGTTGTGACCGATCACCATGAATACTAGTTGCTGGAAATCCATTAATACAAAGGAAATGCTCCAAAGCATCGGCTCCTTTCTTGGTTTCTACAAACACTAGCGTCAGCGCTTGCTGTGAATAATAAGATGTAAATAAAAGCTTCAGTATATAGTTGTACCCTGATTTAGTATCCAAAAAAATAAAACTCCATGGCTTCAAGCAAGGATCAGTAATTTTTCTCAAAGTTGTGTTTACCTTTCCATGAGCCCCATTAGCTCTTTGGGCATGAAGGAGATCCATCAAATGGCTTCTCTTGTCAGACTCATGAACATACTCAACCCTTTGGGCAATCAAATCTGTGCTAGAACCCACCCTTCCGACAGCCAGGAAGATATAGTTTGCAAGAAAATCAGATGCTAGCCTCTAATAAATGACCACCAATAAAAAAGAAAACGGCAGCTTCAGATAAATGAAATGAAGGGATACTTTACCAACAGATCCAGCTGTCTAGTGGTGTTTCCATATCTTTAGAATTTGTAAAGCAACAACATATAAAACACAAGAATAGTGCACATCATCATTTCGAACATTAATAGGAGAACATAATTGCATAAAGTTGCATGCCGTCCATGTGAGCCATATTAAACCAAAAACATGGTAGCAAGCTGCACAAGTTCTGGTAAATTTAAGCCACGGTATCAAAGATCAAATTACCAAAAACAATCAATGCAAGAGAGAGAAACCTCATTCCAACAGCAAGGGATTCTCAGCAGTATTTTGGCAAGTAAATTATTAACTAGAGTTAGTGAACCCAATTTTTCAACAAACACAGCTCAAGATTGGATATCCTGCACACAAGAAGCCCTCAACATTGCAGTACTAGTTAATATAGATTTCATACAAGATATAAGGTTACAGGTATCTGCAGAACAAGTTAGCAATTGTTGACAACAGTATAAAATCAGATAAACAGAATGATATCATCTGAGTTTTAGAATTTGGATCAGGGCTAAAAATAATGAACTTCTAGTATAGACTATAATTAGCGCTATGATTATCAAACAAGAACTTTGGATTGAGAAGGGTCTATATAATTGTCATATTTGGACCATTTTGCAGTGTATCACAGCATTTCTGCAAGTATTACTTTAGGTTTTTGCAGTGATCAGAGTAAGTTCATTCACAATTTCAGAATTATAGAAACACTTGCAAGATGAACAATTGACGTCACCAGTAACATTATAAGCGGAATAGGTCCTCAAAGTTAAAGAGAGAGCCATGTCCAACCTACAACATTTTCCTAATTAAAAGCTTCTCAGAAAATCACAAGCAAATAAAACACCTATCAACAGCATGAAACAGCAGCAAAAAAAGCCGAGGTGGACCTGTATCTCTTTCGGGAAGGTGGCACTAAACAACATTGTCTGCCTAATACCACTGGGAGGCATGTCAGTCTGCTCAACTATCTTTCTTATTTGTGGCTCAAAACCCATGTCAAGCATTCTATCAGCTTCATCAAGTGCCAAATATCTGATCAGTGACAGAGACACTCTTACTCTTTCCAGCAAATCCACCAATCTCCCAGGAGTTGCCACAAGGATATCAACTCCCCTCTCAAGCTCACGCAGCTGCAAAACATATCAGAGACGAATTATCTAGTTAAGTTCTACCACATTATATGGCTGAGAAGTTCAGATATTAGGAACAAGTTATAAAACCATACCCACAATATCCTCAATAACAAAATTGCATCAAAAAATAATTCAGCAGTAATTGTACAACTAACACTCACCATACAGCATGATTTACTACTAATGCAATACTATAATTGCACTTAAAAATAACAAGGAACTTACAAGTCTGATCATCCACAATACAGGTACCTGAGAGCACACTGCATAGAATTTGACATAACTAGATGATTTAACTAACCTGGGCACTAATAGGAGCTCCTCCATAAGCAACTACTACCCTTACACCAGTCTGATACGCAAACTTCCGGGTTTCTTCATGTATCTAGAAAAACCAGCAGAAGAAACAGTGAAGTATAATTTCCACAAGATCAGGCAATGCAAATCAATACACTAGTACTTGATTCAGCTTCTGTAACATAAAACAAACCTGCATAGACAGCTCCCTTGTTGGAGACAATATCAAAGCATAGGGATAAGCAGTCCTCCCAACACGTGGCGGAGGTGGAAGCTGCCCCCTCATTATCCCACTTATAATAGGGAAACAAAAAGCAGCAGTTTTACCAGATCCTGTCTGAGCACAGGCCATCAAATCACGCCCTGAGAGAGAGATTGGGATTGCATGTCGTTGGACCGGTGTTGGTTTCACATACTTGCATCTTCGAATGTTCGCATTAACAGCCGGCCCTAAGTCTATCTCGGCAAAAGTATTTACTGGGGGAGGTACATTATCCCCGCTAGTTTCAACAGGAATATCCTCATAAGCATCAAAATTGATGCCTGTGTTCTCCGGTTGAAGGGTTTCCTCAGTATTGAGATTGACGTCATCATTATCAAAAGGGTTTATTTCCCTCCCTCGATCCCAACCACCACCTCTGCTGTTCCACCTCCACCTCTACCACCTCCACTAGAGCGCCCAAATTCAGGCTTAGAGCCACCCCACCTGGATCCACCACCACCAGGTCCCCCATAAGAAGTTCGGTCATTGTACGTTGGAGGGGCAACGCTTGATGGAACAGTATTTTCAGATGATTGTTGCTTGTGACGAAGATGAGGAGGCACATAAGTAGACCTCAATGCACGTGCCGAACCACCCACCCCATTGTTGTGTACATTATCAGCATCAGCGCTAGCAACTGAATCAGCCCAAGATGTTCTCATAATTGCCAAGTGTTAACTAATATGCCGCCTAAAAGCCTAGACTAAACAGCCACGAACATTGTTATCCTGCCTTGCACATCCAAAAAAATACCTGAACGGAATTGCAAATGGCAATAAACGTCAAGCAATATAAATCCACGAGAAAACAGCAAGGGGGGAGGAAAAGAGTACAAAGACATGAACAGATGAACTATATCATGAAGCTTCACACATAAAACAAAATGGTCATGGCTGTTCATCAAAAGAACAAATATTAAGCAATACTTACATGTAACGAAGAAGCAATTATCGACCAAAAGCATAGTGACAATCTAAACAAAGGACTAGATGGCAAACAACGCAGAGATTTATCCTTTTATGACATGAAGCACGTGAAGGACCATGTAAACCACAACAGAAAGAAAAAAACAAAAAGAAGGCTATCGATGAACAGAATAATTACTTCCCCAGAAAATCTAAACCTTGAAGAAAGCACTTAGGTCAAAATGCAGATTGAAGATACTAGTCCAACAAATTATCTGGATTTCTCAACGCTGGGAAACAACTGAAGCAGATGAGAGGGGAAGAAGAAACGGCTAAGATACAAACCTAGCCGACGACCTGGAGTCGCGGAAAAAAATCCAATAAGGAACAAACCCTAGTTTTTGTTTTCGTTTACTTCAAAATATCTCATTCCCTTCTTTGTTTACAGCTTGCGAATCAGACAATCAGCGAGAATATCTCTTATGGAAGATATAGAAATAGGCATTTCAATAGATCTTCCAAATCCCACCTGCCTCTCCTACCCCTCTTTCTCTTCTGCGCCTATTCCTCCGGTTTCAACTGCAGATGATAAAAGAATGCAAGCCTAAGATAGCGGCTAAAAGCTGAACCCTCTCTCCCGGCTATTATAAGGCTCGGACGGCGTTGCCCCTTCTTCGTCGCCTACGAACGGTGGTGGGGTGTCGTTTTCATCCGCTCACCTTTTAAAAAAAAAATAAATTCACAATATACTCTTTTTTTTCTTTTGTAATTCATAATATATGTCTGTGTGATTTTCATAATTCAACTTTAAGCATGCCTATATGTCACATATGAGCTTAAAAAACTTCAAATTTGATATTTGACCAAAATATTGCACTTTAACGTTGTCCATGTAAAGTTTCATCAATTTTGGACAACATTTAAACATGTTTAAAGTTGAATTACGAAAATCAACAGGGATATATTGTAAATAACAAAAGAAAAAAGGGGTATATTGTGAATTTTCCCTTTTTTTTAAACACGGGAAATTCACAATATACCCCTGTTTTCTTCGTAATTCACAATATACCTTTTTTTAAATTGTGTCACAAAATGCCCCTTTTTACTAATGACCGTCAAATACTCCGTTAACCTTCCCTGGAAAATGACTATTGTGCCCCTGACCCTTTTTTTTTGAAAAATTCAGTTTCATTGGCTACTTTTTTTTGAAAATTTTAAATTTTATAATATACCCCTATTTAAGTTTGTTGTTCATGAAATACCCTTGTTTATGTTTTGAAGTTCACAAGATACCATTGTTTATGTTTTGTAGTTCACGAAATACCCTTATCACCCTGATGGTCTGGTAAAGCATTGCCTAGTTTTATCTTGTTTTTCAAGTGCCTTCAGCCTCTTCATAATCCTAGGACAAATGTTGTTTGCATTCCAGTTCTTTGAGGTTTCTTGTCTCTCGGAATATCTCATCAATAGCTGAGTATGAATCCCTGTCATACACAATTAGACACAATTATAATATATGACCAGAGACAAACTAGTATAGCAAGGATTATTTACATAGTAGGTAAATACCTTCAAGTAAAGAGTAGATTGATTTAGTCCTATGGACAAACAATAATGTCATAGGCAGTGGGTTTAAAATGACTACCTCTTGGTCGAACTCAGTAGCGGACCAGAACTTTTGTTTGGGGGGCAAAAAAAATTTTACACTATTGTTCTTTAAAACATTATGTTATTTTGTATTTTTCAAAATTTTATAAGAGCATTTTATAAATTTTCAAAAGTTTCAGGGGGGAGGGGGGCGGTGGCCGTTAAATAGATGGATTTTGGTGCATTCAAATATCTGAGCGATATCCTATTAGAGTTCTAGGCACAACACAAGTTTGACCAGGGGCGACGCAAAGGGGGAAGGGCCGGGGGCACAGAGAAAACTAGGTGATGCTTTACCAGGTCATCAGGGTGATAAGGGTAATTCGTGAACTACAAAACATAAACAGGGGTATCTTGTGAACTTCAAACATAAACAGGGGTATTTCATGAACAACAAACTTAAATAGAGGTATATTATAAATTTAAAATTTTCAAAAAAAGCAGCCAACGAAATGTGAATTTTTCAAAAAAAAAACGGGTCAGGAGCAATATAGTCATTTTCCAGGGGAGGTTAACGAAGTAATTGACGGTCGTTAGTAAAAAGGGGCATATTGTGAATTAGCTAAGAAAACAGGGATATCTTGTGACACCGTTTCAAAAAAAGGGTATATTGTGAATTACGAAAGAAAACAGGGGTATATTGTGAATTTTTTCCCTAATAATTATATTACTAAGTAGGCCTCGTTCTCAAATCAAAATGTGGCATTAATCTAGGTAGATTATTATATTTGAAAATTCAACAATCTCCTAAGATAACACTAGTTTGAGCAGCGAAAAGCTAGGTCTAGTCTAGAACAAAGCCTTAAGGTTCATTACAAAATGGTGGTGGATAATCTAGATCATCCACACAAGCAAAGGTTCAACTAGGGAAGATTGCTACTCCCCATACTAACCAGCTAGTGGTTACTTATACATTTTAGTTGCTAAGTAAACATAGAAAACGAAAAGTACTTGTCCCAAAAAAACTCAATTATACACATCAAAACAACAGTAGTGCGCAAACATAAAAGAAAATCAGTTCCCAAAAGCATTGTTTGATTTCAAAAATCTGGCATATTGGAGATGATTGCCTCTTCATGACTTGGATTTGGATTCTTGATTTTGCCTTCGTTTAGCCCATTCAATCCCAAAGATTAGAGCAGATTCCTCTGCCAATTTATCATCAGTGCAACCAGAGAATTTCTTGTTGTAAATCACCATCTCATTGTCTTCATGATTAGTGAATACTCACTCAACCATAAGTGGTACTCCTCTGCATCTATAACATAAAGTATAAAGTGAGATAAAACTTTGTGGAATAAGATTAATATCAAATTGAGGATTGCAGGATTCACTTTTGCTCAAGGCTGAAGCATAGGTTTAAGATAAGATAATCTAATCGGGTATGGTAATTTATAGGTTAGAGTGTAACCTGTGGTTTTAGGTTGAGATGACTTCTTTCTATGATCATGATGATGAGTGTAGTAACGAGTAGCAAAGAAGAAGACACAATGATTTACGTGGTTCGACCTTAAATGATCTAGTCCACGGGGGTTTGACAGATGTTCTTAGTAGAATCGTGTGAGTACAAGTGAATGAGCAGAGAGAATGCACTTGGAGTTCTCCTTTTCTTGTATGTTCTTGTGTGTTTAATAAATGTAACATTGGTTGCTATTTATAAGGAAGACAATGAGGATGTTGGTGCGTTTTCTCGGCTTGCCGCCTGCTCACTAGTCGGGTTTGATTAAATACTTTACCTGTATTTACAATCTTGACTTCTCTCTTATATTGTTGAATACGTTCGCGGATACTATTCAAAATTTACAGGGCATTGCCACAAGATAGGGTTGACATCACTCGTGATGGGTCTTTGTTAGGAACGAAACTTCCTTGCTCTACTCAGTCGCTTGTCCTTAATTGCAAACAAGACACTCGTTGTCTTGGGGTATTAAGGGTGTGTTAGAGAGGCATGCAAGTTCATAACTATGAATGTCCAAGATGGTAATGTCGGGTTGTCCGATGGGACTCATTGAACAGAACACCAAAGAGGTGCATATAGAGTAATGAGTGTTCCTTCATGGTGAAGAGAATTGATTGAAATTTAGTTGGTAGCACCCGGTTGTCTTTACCCGACTATGAGGCATGGTAAAGTTGGCTTCTTGGACTCAGTGCTGCTAGTCGGGGCATTCCCTGGCCAAAGTCTTCGTGTCCCGCTGCAGAGTGTTATTTCTGAGTGGTTAAACTGGTGTAAAATTAAAAGAAAGGAAATTAAAAACTCAAATTATAAACGTCGGGCTGCAAACAAATCCCGGTCGTAGTTAGTAAAACAAGTGTCGTATCCACAGGGAGATTGTTCAATTTATCCTAGTCTTGGTAGTTACTTAAAACTGTAAAAAGGGGTTTAGCCGGAGGCAAGCTTGATTTGTTGTTTGATCAGTGCAAATATAATAAAAACAGTAAAAAGGTGAATTAACTGATGTGAATGGAAAAATGTATCCTAGGATAGCGGGGGAATTTCCTAAATTACTTAAACAGATTTATAACCTGTCTCAATTATTTATTGCCTATTAGAGTTAATAATTGTCAGTTACGAACTCTTAATAAAAGCCTTAATATTTTCCTGCTCAGTCCGGAGTGTAAATACTAAGATTAATTCCTTTGTGGTACCTAGACTATCTCAAAATCATATGTTGATAGTTACCAAATAAATGCAGTCGTTTGTCGCGCAAAGCATTTAGCAATATTAGTTGAAAGGAATTAAAACAAGTTAAAAGAGAAACAGGTGATAAATATTAATTTACGTAATATTAGAAATCAAACCCCCATCCTAGGATACAAAAGAAAATTACTCAGACATTAACGGAGATAAGAAGATTACACAGATAGATTTTGACATTAATTCAGAGGAAGAACTGGTCTGTTCTCCTCTCACTGCTGCTCTTCTATTTCTTTTGTTACTGCGTGAGTGTGGAATGATGTGGTGTTACGGGAGGAAAATAAGTGGAAGGGAATGGATGAGTGTGGTGAGCGAATTCTTCAGACTCCCGTCGTGTGTGGTGTGTTTTATGCAGTTATGGTGGTGGGTTTATATAGAGGTTTGGATCCGTACGAATTTGATTGCAGATGAAGAAGAGCATTGATTGCTTCATTTATTGCTTCCTTCATTGATTGCAGGGGACAGAGCGTGTGCAGAGTAGATGGATAAGTTGCAGAGTGGACGAGTTGCAGAAGTCGGCGAAGGCAAGTTGCAGACGGCGCGCGAAGAAGAAAACTGTTCGCGTCTCAGATCTGGAATTTTACACGCGTCCGCGTGGTGTCCTCCTGCTTGTCCGCCTCGTTTGTAGGCGGTTGCATTGTGCTTGTCCGCCTGCGGTACCGCCTCAAAACAAGGCGGTTGTAATTGTTTCTTGCGCGCGCGAGTTCTTACTCACGTCCGCCTCCAAAACCGCCTCCATACCATGCGGTTGCAATATATGTTGACCTAATTTCCTTCCAACTTTGACCGGCTCTAGATTCTTCGTTTGGACTCCGTTTTCTGAGCCGTTTGCGTCTACGCGTTCGTCTCTTGTGTACTTCTTCCTAGCTTGGTTTTCCTCATGTTTAAACCAATAAATTTGTGAGATAACAATAAAACATAAACTAGAGGAAAAACATACGATAAGTGAGAAATGAGCAGAAAAGTGCTGATATATATGAAATACACCATAAAACATGCTCATTTAGACACTTATCACACCCCCACACTTACCTTTTGCTTGTCCTCAAGCAAAACCATGTACCCAACAAGTAGGGAATGCTCAATATTAACAAATACTATTATGAAGGGTAGGATAAAGAAGTCAATAGTACATGATCTTAAACTTTTTAGAGGAGTGTGATCCATCACCTACTGGTGGCATAGGTGTACTCAGGGCAAAAATAAAAATTAGAGTTTCGGGGTATGATCCGGAGTACTTCAATGCTTCTTGATTTAAGGTGACTTTGAGAACTTTTACCATGGCCAACTTCTCTCAAGAATGGGCATTGAGGAGAAAACAAAAGGAAAAATAGATTTATGCATTTGTTTCACTTTTGCATAAGAGATGAGAAGATAATATGTAGGCATCAAGCCTTTGTATTTAAGAACACTCAACTCTCTTGTTGGTTACCAATGGTGTCTCGCAAGTCCCTTATTTATTTATATTTTTCTTTTTTTTTGACAGAGAAGCACCCCTTAGCAATCCCTAAGAAAGAAGACAGAAAGAACCCCTGAGCAATAAAAATCCAACCATTTCAGATCATTTGGTCACACCGCATAAAAATGCTCCTCAAAAGTAATCAAAATTTTAAAATTTTAAATTTTGTACCTTTATACATTTATCCCACAATTCATAACAATTTTATTCCTAAGAGAACAACCCACATATACAGGGTCCACAATATTGAATTTGAACAAACGCAAAATAAGCAGAGAGATTAAACATTTAGCATAAAATGTCACCGAAAGGGCACACTCCCCCACACTTAAATTGAACATGTCCTCATTGTTCACCAGAAAAACAAGGGAAGGCTTCAGAAGGCCTTTTCGGTTAGTAGATAGATAGAGAAACACGAAGCTCACGAATAAACAATTAAGCACATAAACGCTCCTCTGCAGATTTATTTAAATAAAAGCAAGGTTAAAGAAACTGGTACTCCCCTGATATTATTTTGCTAGCGTGTATTGAACTTCCCCACACTTGAGCTTCAGCCTCAAGTAGCGTAGCTTGGTTGCGGTGTAGACATGAAATTGCACCTGCATAAGAACACTAGAAGCAACCATACTATAAACGAGGTTAAAAGTTAGCAAAAATAAAATTAAAGGGAACCTGAAAATTAAAAACAGCATAAAAAGCATAAAAGATAAGTTCGTCCGGGTTGCCTCCCGGAAAGCTGCCCTTCTTTAACGTCTTTGGCTAGACGCTTTTTCGTTAGATCGATCCTGTGGGGTGGTTATGAGGAGTATCCAAAGCATGACTCGATGGTTTTTTTGAGAGTCCACCGGGATGCATGTTTCTTTTCTTATCCCCTCTTCGTCCGGGATTGGCGGTGGTAAACTCTGTAATAGACATGCCGTATGGAAGGGTAATAAACAGAAGTGGGGATGATGGTGATTGAGTGTCCCGCACAAATTTGAGATCTTTGGATTTATTATCTGGGGATCTTCCTGATGCAAACTCCAGCTTTTCATTGTAAGCCTGAAGGGTGATCTTTCCCTGGGCTACCCAAATGTGCACATCGGCTGTGGCAAGGAATGGTCGTCCAAGGATGAGAGGTGTAGTGGAGTTCTCTTCGATGTCTAGAATGACAAAATCGCATGGGAAGTATAAGTGTTCCACTTTAATGATAACATCCTCCACCACTCCGCTTGGGTATGTTACCGAACCATCTGCCAGTTGCAGGGTCATCTTGGTCTTTTTCATCTCTCCAATTCCAGCTTTTTGAAAGTGGAGAGGGGCATCAATTAATGGAGGCACCCAGATCGCATAAGGAGTATGGAAATGAGTGTGCTACCAATTGTGACTGGAATGGTGAAGCTGCCCGGATCATTGCTTTTTGAAGGCAGTGGTTGTTGCAGAATGGCTGAGCAAGCTACATGAGAGGTACCGTACCGACTTCGGCCAATTTAGTTTTGTTGGATATGAGGTGTTTGAGGAATTTGGCATAGTTTGGCATTTTGGCAATGAGGTCTACAAACTGTATGTTGACGTTTAGTTGCTTCAGCATTGCTAGAAACTTACCATATTCATTATCCAATTTCTCTGCTTTTGGAGTCGGTGAGAGAAATGGTATAGGCGGTTCTTGTGAAGAAGGTTCTGAAGCTGGTGGAATAGTGAGGACGCTTGGAGATGTCTTTCTGCTGGGGCCTCAGCTTTTCCTTCACTATCCTCTTTCGATTCTTCTGATTGTTCGGGATGTGAATCTCGTCGGTTTTCTTACCGCTTCTCAAGGTTATCGCCTTAACCTCTTCTTCGTCTCTTCGAAGTCGAGCTTTCGTTTTCATAACCAGCCACCAAGTGCTCAAGGTAGGTATTCTCAGATTGAATACGATTATTATAACTTTGGCGGTGCTTTCAAGTTCAGCTACATTCCTTTTGGAAGTTTCGATTGCTACAACCATTCTTGGAGGGAAGGGTGTAGTTCTGGAACTTTAGCTGTTTTAGCCCCCTCCGTCTTTTCTTCATCGTGCTCCTTCACATAGATGCACTTGGCTTGCTCTCTTGGATTTGGTTCATTTGGCTGGGAGAGCCCCTGGCGGTCTTCGAGCGAGATTTCTGCAAGTTGATTGAATTTACCTCAATTTTCTGGTTGAAGGCTTCTTGTGCATAGAGCTGGTTCTGAGTTATGGACATGAACCCTTCATCATCTCTTTGAGTTCTGCGTTTGGATCAACAGAGGATGAAGATGGTTGTTGTTGTGTTGTTGTTGGAAAACCTGGAGGGGCACCTATGCACGGTAACCCATATTAGAGTTTGGTTGGGGTCGGTTACCCTGATAGGTGTTGGAGTTGTTGTTTCTGCCCTCCTTGGTTCTGATCATTATTCTTCCATGAGAAATTCGGGTGATTTCTCCATGATAGTTGTTGTTGATGTTATTGTTATAGGAATTACCGGGGCGGTTTCCTATGAATTGTACTTCCTCGTACTGGCCTTTGCCTTCGCATTGATGAGTTTCATGAGGACCCGGCGCATATGACACATCCTTCTGTGGGTGGAGCTGGTGGTGAACTTGTAGGGGGGAAGCTATCGTCTTTACGATTTCGTTTTGAGAAGTTGTTAGCTTTTCCACCATCTTTGCAAGGACGAGATCTGAGCTGATAAATGATCTGTAGGCTCAACATGGAGTAGGCCTGCTGCTCGTGGTGTTCTTCCTTTGGATCTCGTCCACTGTCTGTATTGCTCGTCATGGTTTCGAGAAGGTCCATTCCTTCTTTAGAGATTTCATCATGAAATTCCTCCTGCAGAGGAATTGACGAGTAGTCGGTTCCCATCATCCAGACCGTTGAAGAATGACAGGCAGAGGGATTGATCGTCAAGACCATGGTGGGAACACTTCATTAGCATTCTTTGAATCTGTCCCATGCGTCGTATAATGTTTCTCCCGGTTCTGACAGAAAGTGTTGATTTCACCGATCAATTGCCTCGTCCTACTGGTTGGGTAGTATTTGGCAAGGAATTTCTGGGCCATTTGAAGCCATGTGGTGATTGATCGGGAGGGAAGGCTTCGGTACCACCGGTTTGCTGAATCCGATAATGAGTGAGGAAAAAGTTGGAGTCGGATTCTTTCTTTGACATTGCCGGTTTGGCCAAAGGAATTGCAGAAGTCTAGGAAGAGACTCAGATGATTTGGGGCTTCATCTGGGTTCGCTCCACTAAACTTGCCTAGATCCCGGACGGCGGTGATGTAGTGGGTTTTGAAAACCCATCGTCCGGCTTCTTCTGGTGTTAGTTCAGGGAGAACTATAGCTGATGCTCTTCCTTCGGTATTCGGTTGGTGGTAGTCAGAGAGAGCACGGTGTTCTGGTTGATTTGCATGGTCAATTTCATTTAAACTTCGTTATTGGCCATGGCTTGGTTTCTCAGGTTTCTTTGTGCTTGTAATAAAGTGCGCTCGGGTTCGGGGCTCGGACTGATTGGTGGAGAGCCTCGGGTTCGAGTATTTGGCATGCACAGAAGATAACTTGTGGTTTGTCAGAAACTGCAAAATTAGTTAGTAGATAGAAAAAGAAAGGCAGAGATATTGGTTAGGCTGATAAATGTTAGTTAAACAACACTGATATTTTTTTTTGTTTTATTCTTTTTTAACAAGAGTAAAATGACAGAATATTAAATGACAAGGGAAAGAAATGACAGAAAATTAAAGTTAGGAGTTAGTATACAGAAATTATAAGTTAGTAGTTAGTATACAATGGAAAGAAATGTTAAGGACAATGGAAATGAAATGTTAGTATACAATGGAAAGAAATGACAGGAAATTAAAGTTAGTAGTTAGGGACAATGGAAAGAAGGGACAATGGAACGAAATGACAATGGAACGAAATGACAAGGGAACGAAATGACAATAATATTAAGATGTTAAGAGTTAGATGTCCAAAGTCCGAAGTCAAATGTCCAAGTCAGGTCAGAGGTCCGATGTCCAATTCAGATGTCCGAGGTAAACATTTTAATAGTATTAACAGATTATTTTAATACAGCGAGTGAACTACCGGAAACTAGGGAAATTGATGGAATCAATCTCCCCGGCAACGGCGCCAATTTGCAGACTGTTATTTCTGAGTGGTTAAACTGGTGTAAATTAAAAGAAAGGAAATTAAAACTCAAATTATAAACGTCGGGCTGCAAACAAATCCCGGTCGTAGTTAGTAAAACAAGTGTCGTATCCACAGGGAGATTGTTCAATTTATCCTAGTCTTGGTAGTTACTTAAAAACTGTAAAAAGGGGTTTAGCCGGAGGCAAGCTTGATTGTTGTTTGATCAGTGCAAATATAATAAAAACAGTAAAAAGGTGAATTAACTGATGTGAATGGAAAATGTATCCTAGGATAGCGGGGGAATTTTTCCTAAATTACTTAAACAGATTTATAACCCTGTCTCAATTATTTACCTATTAGAGTTAATAATTGTCAGTTACGAACTCTTAATAAAAGCCTTAATATTTTCCTGCTCAGTCCGGAGTGTAAATACTAAGATTAATTCCTTTGTGGTACCTAGACTATCTCAAAATCATATGTTGATAGTTACCAAATAAATGCAGTCGTTTGTCGCGCAAAGCATTTAGCAATATTAGTTGAAAGGAATTAAAACAAGTTAAATGAGAGAAACACAGGTGATAAATATTAATTTACGTAATATTAGAAATCAAAACCCCCATCCTAGGATACAAAAAAATTACTCAGACATTAACGGAGATAAGAAGATTACACAGATAGATTTTGACATTAATTCAGAGGAAGAACTGGTCTGTTCTCCTCTCACTGCTGCTCTTCTATTTCTGTTGTTACTGCGTGAGTGTGGAATGATGTGGTGTTACGGGAGGAAAATAAGTGGAAGGGAATGGATGAGTGTGGTGAGCGAATTCTTCAGACTCCCGTCGTGTGTGGTGTGTTTTATGCAGTTATGGTGGTGGGTTTATATAGAGGTTTGGATCCGTACGAATTTGATTGCAGATGAAGAAGAGCATTGATTGCTTCATTTATTGCTTCCTTCATTAATTGCAGGGGACAGAGCGTGTGCAGAGTAGATGGATAAGTTGGAGAGTGGACGAGTTGCAGAAGTCGGCGAAGGCAAGTTGCAGACGGCGCACGAAGAAGAAAACTGTTCGCGTCTCAGATCTGGAATTTTACACGCGTCCGCGTGGTGTCCTCCTGCTTGTCCGCCTCGTTTGTAGGCGGTTGCATTGTGCTTGTCCGCCTGCGGTACCGCCTCAAAACAAGGCGGTTGTATTTGTTTCTTGCGCGCGCGAGTTCTTACTCACGTCCGCCTCCAAAACCGCCTCCATACCATGCGGTTGCAATATATGTTGACCTAATTTCCTTCCAACTTTGACCGGCTCTAGATTCTTCGTTTGGACTCCGTTTTCTGAGCCGTTTGCGTCTACGCGTTCGTCTCTTCGTGTACTTTCTTCCTAGCTTGGCTTTTCCTCATGTTTAAACCAATAAATTTGTGAGATAAACAATAAAACATAAACTAGAGGAAAAACATACGATAAGTGAGAAATGAGTAGAAAAGTGCTAATATACTATATGAAATACACCCATAAAACATGCTCATTTAGACACTTATCACCCGCTCGTTGGTTTGTCACCCGGGTACATGTAATCATAGGAGGGATATGTGATTAGTACTTTTAGTAATATGGTTAAGGTATGAATAATTATATCGTACCAACTCTGGTCCCCTAAGTTTCATTTTTAGAGTTTTACGAGGGAAGCGGGGCTTAAGAAGTTTATTCGGGTTTTGTTTTTAAAGGGACAAATTGAAGTAAAGGAAAAGGAAAAGTTGAGAGGTTTTACCCGGGTGGTTCCCCATATCCACTAGTCCCCCAAGTTTGATTGACTGTGGTTTTTGAGCGGTGAGTTGAACTTTTTTAGTGTTTGGGGGAAGTGAGTTGTTGTGGCGTGGCGCGGTCCAGTTGATCTTGGAAATGAAGTGTCATTTTGGGGCACCCGTTGTGAGGCGACTGTAGAGTAATTATGCATGCAAGTTACATGTAGCATTAGAGTACGCTTTTGTTTTGAGACTTGACACTCGCTTGCGATACGTGGCGATGAGTAGGTGGGGCAGACTACGAGCATGGTGCTTGCGTGATTGACTATGATAACCGTTGGGTTTTTTTCGGGTATAAATAGGGGGTGGGGAGAGATGCGTCTCCATGTCTCTAAACTTTATGATTTACTGTTGAACTTTTTACACACACTGTCTCTATTCTTGCTTTTCTCCTAGTTACTCTCTTTGAAGACTTCAGAAATCTTGATAATGGCTTCTGGCTCGAGCTGTGTTGCTGTTGTCGTGCCAGTAGTTGAAGACTATCGTGTTACGCCGCTTGCGGACCCGAAATCGTGACGCGCGAGTGATGATGGTTGATCACTTGGTGGCGCCTGTGACAAGGGGTAGGGGTATAAGGTCGGGGTCAGCTTCGACTTGACAGGTTGACGTTGCTACTAAAGGGGGTCAGAGAGCGCATTACTAGAAAAAACGATTTACCTATAGAAAAATTTTCATAGGTAATTGCCGACGAAATACCTACGGTTTATAGCCATTTTTTGGTTAAGTAATTAACGACTAGTTGCCTACAGAATTCCAACCACACAGTTACCAAGGAAAAAATCCGTAGGTAAATCTTAAGGGAAAGGTGCAGGGGAACTAGCTCATGATGGCACCTATATTACCTATGAATTACCGGCGGATATATACCGTAGGTAAATAGGTGGGATCTAGAAGAAAGTATACCAACAGAATGTGTCCGTCGGTGAGCATTGCAACAAAATTACCGATGGCTAGTATCCGCCGGCTACAAGATAAGGTATTCAGCTTGTTTTATCAATACAGTCACCGATGAACATGCTTCCTAAAACTAAAACGCCAAAGCAGCGCCTGATGTATTCTTTCCTATCCTCTACTTTCATCATCATTCTATCCTGGAAAGCTCTATCTCTCGTACTCACGCCAGCACAAAAACTTAGCAAATCCACTCCATTCATGTAGCAATGTTCTACTCCCTAACAATCGTCAACCCTAGTTTTTTTCTTCTTTCTGTTCGAGCATCGCTTCTTTTTCCGAAACCTCACTCTCAATTTGTGTCACCGACACTCCATTCTCGCTGGTCTCCATCCAAAAGTCACTTCTGACATCATCCTAGTTGGTTGTTTTGGTCGATTGGTACTCCTCAACACATCCCCGACAAGTCCTGGACTTGTCGTGCGGTGTTGGCTAGGGATTGATATAAGGGTAGAAGATCGTAAGTACTTCAAACTGGAATCTTTTATTCGACTAAGAATTAACACACAAGTAATTCACTCAATCTCCCTCTCGCCCCTCATACGGACTTGGGACAGCTTAGGACTTCACCAAGCCCTCTCTACCCAGACCGATCCCTATCGGTCTCTAGTCTCCCAGCAGTCCCCGACTGCTCCCCGACTAGCCTACGACAACCCCTTGCTTACACTTAACAAAGTGCTTTTGTATTTTCCTTTCTCTCGCTCACTACTACCACTCATTTACAGGACTTAAAGACTCACAAAGGAAACCCAAAACTCTAAGTTACAAGCCTAAGCTCTCTAGAAAATATTAAGAATGGTTTCAGCAAATACAGCTCTACAGCATACCCGCTTCAATTTGAAGCTAGGTTATCTTTATAGCCAATGTTGATTCCTTCTCATTAGTGGCTCCCAAAGCTTGTTTTTGAGATCTCTGAAGTCCACACTTCTTAGTGGCTTAACCACTATTGCGCTAGAATGGGGGACAACAAATAGGAATCGCTTTTCAGAAGACACAACAGAAAAAGTAGAAAGCGATAACTACTTTTTCTGCACTGTTGTTTGTCTTCTTCTTCATTGTCTCCCATGCATCTGAACAATTGATCTTGGAAGATCAATTTGTGCAGGTTGATGTTGCTAAGCATGTAGGACAATGTGTCTGACTTCAACATTTGTATTTGGCTTTATTTTCGAGTGAGTATCTTTGTTGTCTGTCGTTGAGCCTCACTTGCAGCGATCGTGGATAGGTTCCCGACTGTTGGGCACCAGTTAGAAAGGTAGAACCCGCTTGTAACCTTGCATACAAGCGATCCTGATAATCTTTATTTGCTGAAACACTTAAACATAGACATCAAACCGCGAGGATGGTTTGCTAATCATCAAAACTTAACTTGACTTAAAAATTTCCCCTTTTGATGATGGCAACCAATCCGATAAATAAAGAAAATTAATGTAGCTAAGTGTTTTGAAAACCAAGTCTATATCTGAAAATCTTAACTCCAGAAGAGGGTTCTGTCTAAGAAGGATTCCCCCTGAGTTAGTGAGTGTTTGCAAAATGAAAAACACATAGTCATTTTCGTAAGGATAAGCAATTCAAAGACAAGTATTCGATGTAACACCCCATCTCAATCCAAATGTGGTTTCTCAACTTAACAACATATATATAAATGTCACAGCGGAACTCAATACCCTCCAGGACCTTGCCACGGTCTGATTGACAGAATATACCGAACATTAGTACATACAAATCTTAACCAAATACATATCCCTCTTACAATCCCCTCACATCCTATACATCTTACTAACTCAAATTGACATACGAGTGTACATGCACAACTCGTAGGCCACACTTAACCCGTAACGCTTGTACCCCTTCTTACTCTCGTGGCGGCCGCCTCCTGACGTTCACCTGTGTAGTAAAAACAGCCCCCAAAGGGGGTCAGCACGAATGCTGGTACGATCCTCTCATGGCCCCCAAGCTAACGTGGCTACGACGACTAATTGTCGATAGCATGGAGGTTGATTAGATGCACAACATAATAGAAGGTGCAATAAACAACAAACCAATTATGAACAATCAAAGTTCAAACACAATGAACGACTTAAATGCGTTCCCTTAATTAGTGAGTCAATTATTTCACTCCTTAAGTTACGTTTCCTCTTAATCTTAGTCCATCCTTATCTTACCTCAATCTTAGTCTTATCTTAGTCTTAGAAACAACCATCCTTTGAAAAGGAATGGAAGTAGCTTATCTCAGTCTTATAATACAGACCATCCTTTAAAAAGGAATGGTTGCAACTTATCTCAACCTTATCTTATATTTGCCAACCGTCCTCTCATTAGAACTGGTTAGCCCTTAGTTCGTTGTTTATTTTTGTAGGGCTTGGTTAACCCTAGCCAGCAGCAGGTCACTTACCGGCAATAAACAACATTCTTAAATTGTTGGGGATGTAGGCTAGATCCCCCCACACCATCTTAATGCCTCCTTCCTAAAACAAGTAGTCCGAGGAGGTCGAGTCTATATGTCGACTCTAGGCGACGAGTCCGAAGACAAGTCATATTTGGAAGTCGGTATCTGATAAGGATACCGACCTCCCCCATTACACATGTGCCGGTACCATTCCGGATTCCTCACTCCCCCCAAGGTTAGAGTTAGTAGTAGTCTCAATGCAACGTTTGTTTGTTTAATCTCTTTCGGTTATTAACAAACTAATATTAGGGAGTGTTCCTTATTCTCACACCATACTTACTAAACACTAGTTAGTAAGTTCTTACGTAAGTTGTGTTAGTTTTCAAACATCACACAACAATACAATCAACATGATATTCCGGTTGCATGCTTTATCTTGTTTAGTGAGCACACAAAAGCAAATAGCACACAAGCCGAGGGACACCTCGTTAGCAAGCAGGTCACAAGAAGAACTGTACCGTTCACCGTTGGTCGTTTCGGTTGCTTACTCTCCTCCAGAGTCCAAACTCTCAAGTCCTAAAACATTCATTCAGTTTTAGGTTGTTAATCACTTAACTTAATTCAACTTATTTAACTTACTTAACCCATAATGATCCCCACCTAACACCTCTTAAGTTTTACAACTTAATCTTACAACTTAACCTTAACTTTTAAGTTTATACTTATCTTAATCTCTTAGGTCTTTATACCTCTAATCATCAATGCCCTCTTAATGGGGTACCATTTATACCTCTAAACTTTCTTAGGGTTTTTTTTACAACTTAAGGGTCGACCGACCTTACCGACCGACCTTACCCAAGGTCGGTCCATTCCAGAACTTATTACCGTTTGAAAATTTTACCCCGACCGACCTTGCAAGTCCGGTCCCCAAGGTCGGTCCATTCCCGAGAGTTTTTCCCGTGGAAAATTTAAGCCCGACCGAGCTTGCCAAGGTCGGTCCCAAGTTCGGTCGATTCCAGAGACTCAATTCGTACACAAAATACAAGCCCGACCGAACTTGTAAGTCCGGTCCCCAAGTTCGGTCGATTCCAGGAACTTTTCCGGTAGTGTAAATGGCTCGACCGACCTTGCAGGTCCGGTCCCTAAGTCGGTTCGGCTCCAGAACCTTGTTTCTAAATTCCCATTTGACTCCAAACTTCTCCACAAGTTCCCCCATGTGTCCTAATACCTCTTAGGCACTTAAACTCACCTTAGGACATCTTCTAAACTCTCCAAAACAATTTCCAAAGATCTTTTTAAAATTCACTCAACCCTTTTAAAACTCCTAACACTTAGGACTTATTCCTTACATTTCCAACTTGTAACCTTACCAAAACTTCAACCAACCCAAGTGTTCCCTCCTTAAACAGTTTGAGCACTTCATAGACACCATCTTTCCATCTTCATCTCATTTACCAAAACTTCCTCAAGTCACCTTGCATATCCATGCACCAATTCCTCTCTTTCCATTTATTATCATCATTCCTAAACTCTTGGACATACCTACACATTTCTTCCCATCCTCTTAGCACCTTAACCTTGCTTCTTTACCTTGCCCTTCCTACACCCTCCTTAGACATCTACATCTCTTTACTCAATCTACTCACCATTCTCATGATCTACACTTATGCATTCTTAGTCAATTTCCTCGACAATCGACGACATTCTCCTTCAATCTTCACTCCCATCACCTAAGTCCACTCATTACCATCAAAACTAAAACCTTATTGTTCCACTACTAGCATCATCACTACTTACACAAGCTTCCCAAACTTTCATTGATATATTCCCTAGTTCATACCTAAATCACCTTAAAGCATTATATACCTTCTCCTCCAAATTTTGCACAAGTCTTACCATTCCTCTTACCATGACTTTGGCGTGTTCAACACACCCTTTTGAACTCTAATTTCCTCATAGACAACTCTAGGTCATTCTAAACCTCAAGAACTCCTTAGTTAACTCATTTCCATCAAATCCCTTTTAATGATCCCAAGTGAATCCTAGGGCATCTTAACTCACCACTACCACTTAAACACTTTGTTTTCTACTCAAATTTCGCCACAACTTCTCTCGTATATTATCATGCCCAATGCATTGTTTTCCTCGTTCAACCATCTCACACACATCAAGTTCCTTCTCATATTTATCACCCAAACCAATCATTCAACAAACTCAATATATGCAATAATCTTAAATTGCATAGCACTAAGGCTCTTAAATGACATGGCTCTTAGGCCCTTAAATAACTTAAACTTAAACACTGAATTTCCCACATATAAAAGCTTTCAACCTGTAAATACACCCATCAATCTCATAGTAGTTATAATGCTCTTAAATCCATCTTAAACTTATATTACTAACTCATTCCCATTGGCTCCTTAGTTACAAGTTCATAAGCTTGTTTAAATTCTTTTTCCTAGGTTATATAACCCATTACCTAATGTAGCTTAAAGTTACATTGGTACTTATCTAAAACTCATTCCTTAAACCTTAAACCACCCTTAGGTAAGCAATTTACCTTGTTTTCTCAAGCTTATCTTAACTTCCTTTAGACCTTTTTCCCTTGGGAATCTCGGCCACCATCTTAACTTCCCTTGCCAATGTTCTAATCAATACACAATGACTCTCATGAGTGCTAAGTAATACACTAACATTAAGGAGTAAACCCTAGGTTGAAAATGTGTTTTAAGGTATTAAATTGAATGCTTTACCTTGGATTCTCAAAACAAGCTCGGATATGAATCAAGTAGGACCTCCTCTAGCCCTTGGAGAATAGAATCAAGCTAGAACAATGGATAAAACAAGGCTCCATGAGAAGGTAATTTTCGGTCATGAAGAAGAAGTGATGGAAACATGGTTTTTCTTACATTTTCCTTACCTTGAATGAATGGAGAACCAAATGGGCTCTTCAAACTTGATTTTCTCCATCAATGGAGTTTCCTCTTGGCACCAAAATGGAGCTTTGAAGGATTTGAAAAGATATAAAGCTAGAGCTTGAGCTAACTAAGAATAATATATGTTTAGTTTTTGATTTGGAGCTAAAATGAGTAAGTTATAGACAAAGCAAGGTGGTGGTGCCATGGGTGCTGCTTGGAGACGGTTTAGAACAGAGAGAAGAGGAAGAAAATCGTGGAAGAAGTAGAGAAATGAAGAAGAGAGGAGAGAGGTAGGTTAATATAAAGTATTTTACTTTTATAAAGCAAATAGTACTATTCTCTCTTTTACTCTTCTTTTCCTTTATTTGCTTAGTCATGTGGTGACTCCCCACATCGAAACCGGCCACCCCCTTAATAACCAGGATATTTATGGTCTTGGTTGACCAACCAATTGACTTATGTTGACTAAAACTTAAACTAGTCACTATTTGGCACTATTCACAAATTAGTGCACATATTTGTGAAATTTTTGGTTTCCCATTGATTTAGACTTCCTAATGTGAAACTAATTAGTACACATGTTGATTAAGGTGTAATCATGGGCATTTAGCCACTCAAAACTCAATTATGACAATTTCTCAAAAAGGTGCTTTAAGGAGTCTTAAAGCACATTTTATGTTTAAGCTTGTTTTTGAGCTTGGTTTTCTCTTCTAATTGGTTTAAAATGTCCATTAGCATATTACTAAAGTCTTATAATGGTATTTGGGTGCTAATCAAAGTCACTCCAAGCTTAGAGCATGTTTTTGCCCAAATTGCCCTTAAGGCATTTTCTTGTGTTTTCCTTGGTTTAAATTGTCTACCAATCTTTCTAAGGCTTATTTTAGCCTTACTACATCATATATTGATGTTTACTTAACATACTTAGGTTTGGGGTATTTCAATCTACCCCCCTTAAAAGAACTTTGTCCCCAAAGTTCCCATGCACCTTATCTTATTAGAATACACGTCTTACCTCATTCCATAGATCATATAGATCATACTTATGTATACTTAAACTCATTGGATCATTAGATCCGCCATATGCTTATACTTAAATATCACACAACATGCTTAAGCATGTACAACACTCAAAATTCTCTTTGTTTCTTTTGATGATTAAAACAATCACATAATTTTCCAACGTATTCTCCCATGTCACCGGTCCGTAGACAATGGCTCGTTCATCCTCGTCACCATGGGCCAGAATCAGTAAAAAGGTAATCCTTTTTACGAGGTCATGTGAGGAATAATTCATCTAATTAAAAATACAATCAACTCCAATTTCGTTTTATACTAACGCCTCTATCCTTAGCGTGATTTAATTGTGACCACTGGTAGGGAGTTTCAGGAATCATCCAACCCTGATGTGATCAGCATCAGTGTTGGACTATCCTTCCACCCCAATTTGTGTTCGGTTTCCCTTGATCCCTAGAAAATCAAGTTCCACCTCCCACGTCATTTTCAAACATCAAATAATTCACTCATGTCCAATTTTCTATCTTTTAGTTCTTCTAATCATAATCAATACATCTCCAAGGTGTGGACTCCGTCCATCAATCATTTCCGGTTCATCTCTTAGTAATTACCTCAAGACTCTCATCCCTACTAAGTTTTATATCAGTCTCATAACAATTCTCTCCATCTTATACCTTATAGCTTTACTATTTCCTACCTCATACTCATATCAAATAATATCTCATAGTGTTATCTTATTCTTTTCTCCACATACTTTCATTTATTCCTTATTCCTTAAGTCTCCTTAATCTTCTTCCTTAATTCTCTTAACTTGTACTCACACCGGAGTTAACAAGATAGGTACTTAATATGTATGGTATTCACATCTTCTGTGCGTAATAACCATATTTTATCTCAAAATGTTTATGTAAAACATATTCTCAAATTAGTTTGTGCTATGCGCACCGTAATTTATGTACTAAGTACATAAGCATACGCTAAGCGGTTTTCGCTCTACCCCCCTTAAAATGGATTACGTCCACGTAATCAACACCATATCATTCTTGAACATAGGTTCAAGATGTCTAATTCTCACTAAGAATTCTAGCTTCCATGTCGTTTATCTCACTTATAATTCGATCAAAGGGTCATAACTATGCTAATGACTTAGTCTCTGAATCGAGGATTCTTAATGGTACTTATACCATATTCTTAACTTAGTTTGGTCTAATCTCAAAAATACTAAAGCATTCAGTTGCTAAGTCTTATATTTGTTCCATTAGAAGGTGTGTGGTACATCATTCCTTTTTCCGGTTCATTAGGTATATGAAACCTCTTTAAGTTACCGGTCCGCTAGCTTCCGCTGCGCGACTCTGATAGTCTTAGGCTTAACTGCATCTCTTATCCTTTCATAGTATTGTATATCCTTCTGTATCCTTACAGTTTTAGGAATATTGGTCTTTCCGTGGACACGTGTTATCTTAATATATACACGGCCTTGATGTGTTGTAGGTCATCTATCCAGTCTCCCTGGAGGTCTAATGTTTGTATTCTTAGTGTTTCCTCAAGTATCTAAATCGTTCTTTCCATCTGACCTTTGGTCTGAGGATGATTCTTAATCGGAAACTGCTGTTTAGTGCTTAGTGCGCTGTACAGTTAATCCTTAACTTCTTAAGACATGTCATATGTCTATACTTAATAATCTGTGCTCTTCGCACTTCATAGTCCTTAATTATTTGTTCTCTGATTCCTTTGTGTTGTTGGTTCAATTGAATTTTTCCCTTCAACCGTTGTGGTAATAGCTGCTCTTATCTGATCTTGTGTCGTTGTCCGTGGTACGGAGTCGACTACTTCCCGTGTTCCTTACACCACTCGTCTACATGCATGGGGTACCTTACTGGTACATTACTACTTACCCAACTAACTCAAAAATGAGCGTGTCAGGCCTGCAAGCCCCTATGGGGTGTAGTCGTCCCACGTCTCGTTTTAGTAAACTCATAGTGTCCATCACACGTTTAGATATTGCTAATTACGAAGTATTCTGTTGTCGATCTCCTCTTTCATCGTCCCATAATAACACTTATTATTCTTCTTGAACTTAATCAAGGAAAATCCATTTACTATGTCCTTGGATACTGTATGCTCTAGTTCTTTCTGTATCCCGTACTGATTCGGTCTCTTGGTGACTGAGGTCTCTTTCCATAGAGCCTCTTATCTTCTTTCTCATATTTGTTCTACTAGGAATGCACTTCCAGTTCCTTAAGGAATGAGTAGTGTGCTTCCGGTGAAATCTTACCTAACCTGGTCCAGACCACTGGCATTAATGCACAGTTCGTCAACCATCTTATTTCCTTACTTATATCGGTCTTAGCTTATAAATTTAATTGCCTCAGTGTCAATATTTGACGGCTCATACATAACGGTCGCTTTACCGCGCACCATGACTTAATCCCCTTATATAAATATCGTAGTCATGACCACTATTACCGTGGTAGCTGGCCTTTACCATGTTGCCTGTTGATGGCGCAACTACTTACTCATTTACTCTAACATCTTATCTCATACCCATTCCTTCCCTCCCGGTGTAAACACATTGGGGTTTCTCAAATTTCGGTGTTTGGCGATTGCCGTACCGTGTTTGTAAAATGGTTATCTCTTAATATGCAGGTGTTCTGTTCAATCTCAGGTTCATAAGTAGGCTAATTTTTTTTTCTCGCATTCTTTCATCCTTTATGATGTCATTTACCATCTAATTCAACCGGTTACTGTACAAGTCATCTGTTTAATCACAAGCTCTACTGAGCGTAGGTCATTTGACGTGCCATTCTGTGCACTCACCATGTTTATCTCTGATGATTACTGATTCTTAAATCCTGGGTGTTGGATATGAGGTCTGTCTCTGCAGCCTTCCTTATTACTCAAGTGTATCTGGTATGTTCTAAGGTAATTTCAAGGTTTACAGTTTCCATTCTCTAACAAACGTATTATTTCTCTAATAAGTGAAAGCCCTTTTTGAGGGGTTTATTCCCACTCTTGGCCTCACAACAAGGAGAGGTATCCCCACCCTAAAAGGCATGGTTCGTTCTCCGCCCCTACCAATGTACTATCTCATTATTCTCATTGGTGCCTTTTCCTGGCAACATTTTCTAGAATCTAAGTTATAGGTTTGGTAACCGTTCATATCTACGAATTGTAGTTCCTTCGTGGCTTGAATAAGCTCTCTTACAACTTACTACGCCTCGGGCTCTGACGTGGTTAACATCCTTGGCTCGTAGGCTCTTAGTGCTTAATGCCCCAGTCCATTACTTGTACTCTTATTCTTCTGTAGGTCATCCTTATAGGTTTTTGTTTCTTTTGAACATTATCCACCGTTAGGTTACATATTGAATGTAGTATCGGGTTTCAAGGTAAGTTGCTGCATCCTGCTTCTTGCTATGGAAGTTTATTCAGGTGATCTGAGGTTACTTAGTGTCTTTGACAATACTGTCATTTTACAAGATTTATGTCTTTTAGCAATCAAGGTTAGGTTCGTATTAGGCGTTTGCCTTACAGTGTCCAAGTTGGATATCATTCTGTCATCTTATACTTCCATCTCAATGCCTCGTTCAACTTCCGTTGACCACGCCACCCGTTGATGATCAATCATACTTGGGTGTTAATAAGTTAGACAAACAGTATTAACTGTCATTCATCAATTTGTTCGGCTTGACTATGCCCGCTCTGTGGGGGTAGTCCTCTGAGCTTTCCTTTTCCAGGGTTGTACGTCTTTAATCCTTAGTAGGTTATAGCTTACGTTCATTTCTTTTACCCTTGTTTCCTGGGTTTTCCAACATATTCAACAAAGATTGTTGTTATTAGTATTCTTAATGGTCATCTCGGGAGTTCTATCCCGTTCCTGTCGGAAGTCGTTGTGTCAACGGTCTCCATTGTTTTCCGTGTACGTTATCACTTACGTAGTGTCTTGCTCGCATTACTGAGCGATCTCTTATGTTTTCCTCCCAGGGTTTGGGATTGACGTTCTCACCGCACTGTCGGTTGCTGTTGTAGTAGGTTGTACCGTTGTTAATATTTATTTCATTTAGTATTCTATCCAAGCTCAGTTCCCTGCTGACTGGTGTATCCACTCATCTCATCATGGTCAGGCCATCGGGCCTTTCCAAGGTCTTACTCTTCTGTTCTTATGGATTTACAATCCAGTATTACTACAACTGTAGTGTTCTCCTATCTCGCCATGTTGGCTTTTCGTGTAGCTTAATCGTGGTAGCACTTGCTATGGAAAGTGCGCCATGCAAGATGAGCTACCGGTACTGTGTGCGTCGGTAGTGGTACTTCCACCTGATCTTTTTATATCTCTGGTAGTCCTCGGGACTCCTTCTATGTTTCTTATTTGGATAATTGACCATCCGGCAGTTTCCTGGTCGTTTTGACAGTACTGTCATTTATCAGGGCGTTCCTCTTTCTGAGGGAACCCCTTATTATTTTCTTATGTCTTAATCCTCGCTCCCATCCCCACACATTTTGTCGTAGTTACTAAGTAATAATCCTCCTTTAGGCACTACATCGTAGTCCTATTATGGTGTACAGTTGTATGAGTTTCTGTCGTCGTCTGCATTATGTCAGCCAGGTTTGCAACCTTCTTCATTGTATGGGGTTTGGAGTTCCCGTTCTTAACTGGACTTTCCAATAATCTTATCCCTTAAGCTTTATATTATCCCGCTGCTATGCTTATTCGGACCACTGTCCGGTACTCACGTCACTTATCTTTTCTTACCCATTGCACCTTTAGTGCTTTTCTTATCATTGGTATGGCGGGTTATTTCGACTGCGTAGCATGTCGACCCATGTTGCCGGTAATTACCGTTCCCTTATTGATAGAATTCCATAGGTAGCGCCTGTTTCTCTGTTGCGCTCCATTAAAAACCTCCAAGTTCTCCGTAACTGTTGTGCAACAAGATGTTTCTCGTATTGCTTACTGTTAACTAACTGCCAGATCGGGTTTTCCCGAGTAAGAGAAGGCTTTCTTCTCTCTGGCATTTGTTCCACATATTCAGGGTTAGGGACGTGGAGGGCGGGTCTAGGCACTATGGATATCCGGTAAATACCGGGAAGTCCTAACTAACGCACCTCTCACTCTATCACTCAACCCTTAACCCATAACTCAAACCCAACCTCAGTATTCTCCTCAGTTCGGTAATTCTTGTCTTCAGAGCGTAACTACGCTCTGATACCACTTTTTGTAACACCCCATCTCAATCCAAATGTGGTTTCTCAACTTAACAACATATATATAAATGTCACAGCGGAACTCAATACCCTCCAGGACTTTGCCACGGTCTGATTGACAGAATATACCGAACATTAGTACATACAAATCTTAACCAAATACATATCCCTCTTACAATCCCCTCACATCCTATACATCTTACTAACTCAAATTGCCATACGAGTGTACATGCACAACTCGTAGGCCACACTTAACCCGTAACGCTTGTACCCCTTCTTACTCTCGCGGCGGCCGCCTCCTGACGTTCACCTGTGTAGTAAAAACAGCCCCTAAAGGGGGTCAGCACGAATGCTGGTACGATCCTCTCATGGCCCCCAAGCTAACGTGGCTACGACGACTAATTGTCGATAGCATGGAGGTTGATTAGATGCACAACATAATAGAAGGTGCAATAAACAACAAACCAATTATGAACAATCAAAGTTCAAACACAATGAACGACTTAAATGCGTTCCCTTAATTAGTGAGTCAATTATTTCACTCCTTAAGTTACGTTTCCTCTTAATCTTAGTCCATCCTTATCTTACCTCAATCTTAGTCTTATCTTAGTCTTAGAAACAACCATCCTTTGAAAAGGAATGGAAGTAGCTTATCTTAGTCTTATAATACAGACCATCCTTTAAAAAGGAATGGTTGCAACTTATCTCAACCTTATCTTATATTTGCCAACCGTCCTCTCATTAGAACTGGTTAGCCCTTAGTTCGTTGTTTATTTTTGTAGGGCTTGGTTAACCCTAGCCAGCAGCAGGTCACTTACCGGCAATAAACAACATTGTTAAATTGTTGGGGATGTAGCCTAGATCCCCCCACGCCATCTTAATGCCTCCCTCCTAAAACAAGTAGTCCGAGGAGGTCGAGTCTGTATGTCGACTCTAGGCGACGAGTCCGAAGACAAGTCATATTTGGAAGTCGGTATCTGATAAGGATACCGACCTCCCCCAATACACATGTGCCGGTACCATTCCGGATTCCTCACTCCCCCCAAGGTTAGAGTTAGTAGTAGTCTCAATGCGACGTTTGTTTGTTTAACCTCTTTCGGTTATTAACAAACTAATATTAGGGAGTGTTCCTTATTCTCACACCATACTTACTAAACACTAGTTAGTAAGTTCTCACGTAAGTTGTGTTAGTTTTCAAACATCACACAACAATACAATCAACATGATATTCCGGTTGCATGCTTTATCTTGTTTAGTGAGCACACAAAAGCAAATAGCACACAAGCCGAGGGACACCTCGTTAGCAAGCAGGTTACAAGAAGAACTGTACCTTTCACCGTTGGTCGTTTCGGTTGCTTACTCTCCTCCGGAGTCCAAACTCTCAAGTCTTAAAACATTCATTCAGTTTTAGGTTGTTAATCACTTAACTTAATTCAACTTATTTAACTTACTTAACCCATAATGATCCCCACCTAACACCTCTTAAGTTTTAAAACTTAATCTTACAACTTAACCTTAACTTTTAAGTTTATACTTATCTTAATCTCTTAGGTCTTTATACCTCTAATCATCAATGCCCTCTTAATGGGGTACCATTTATACCTCTAAACTTTCTTAGGGTTTTTTTTTACAACTTAAGGGTCGACCGACCTTACCGACCGACCTTACCCAAGGTCGGTCCATTCCAGAACTTATTACCGTTTGAAAATTTTACCCCGACCGACCTTGCAAGTCCGGTCCCCAAGGTCGGTCCATTCCCGAGAGTTTTTCCCGTGGGAAATTTAAGCCCGACCGAGCTTGCCAAGGTCGGTCCCAAGTTCGGTCGATTCCAGAGATTCAATTCGTACACAAAATACAAGCCCGACCGAACTTGTAAGTCCGGTCCCCAAGATCGGTCGATTCCAGGAACTCTTTCTGGTAGTGTAAACTGAGCTCGACCGACCTTGCAGGTCCGGTCCCTAAGGTCGGTCGGCTCCAGAACCTTGTTTCTAAATTCCCATTTGACTCCAAACTTCTCCACAAGTTCCCCCATGTGTTCTAATACCTCTTAGGCACTTAAACCCACCTTAGGACATCCTCTAAACTCTCCAAAACAATTTCCAAAGATCTTCTTAAACATTCACTCAACCCTTTTAAAACTCCTAACACTTAGGACTTATTTCCTTACATTTCCAACTTGTAACCTTACCAAAACTTCAACCAACCCAAGTGTTCCCTGCTTAACAGTTTGAGCACTTCATAGACACCATCTTTTCCATCTTCAGCTCATTTACCAAAACTTCCTCAAGTCACCTTGCATATCCATGCACCAATTCCTCTCTTTTCCATTTATTACTCATCATTCCTAAACTCTTGGAAATACCTACACATTTCTTCCCATCCTCTTAGCACCTTAACCTTGTTCTTCTTTACCTTGCCCTTCCTACACCCTCCTTAGACATCTACATCTCTTTTACTCAATCTACTCACCATTCTCATGATCTTACACTCTTATGCATTCTTAGTCAATTTCCTCGACAATCGACGACATTCTCCTTCAATCTTCACTCCCATCACCTAAGTCCACTCATTACCATCAAAACTAAAACCTTATTGTTCCACTACTAGCATCATCACTACTTAAACAAGCTTCCCAAAACTTTCATTGATATATTCCCTAGTTCATACCTAAATCACCTTAAAGCATTATATACCTTCTCCTCCAAAATTTGCACAAGTCTTACCATTCCTCTTACCATGACTTTGGCGTGTTCAACACACCCTTTTGAACTCTAATTTCCTCATAGACAACTCTAGGTCATTCTAAACCTCAAGAACTCCTTAGTTAACTCATTTCCACTCAAATCCCTTTTTAATGATCCCAAGTGAATCCTAGGGCATCTTAACTCACCACTACCACTTAAACACTTTGTTTTCTACTCAAATTTCGCCATAGCTTCTCTAGTATATTATCATGCCCAAATGCATTGTTTTCCTCGTTCAACCATCTCACACACATCAAGTTCCTTCTCATCATATTTTATCACCCAAACCAACTCATTCACAACAAACTCAATATAATACAATAATCTTAAATTGCATAGCACTAAGGCTCTTAAATGACATGGCTCTTAGGCCCTTAAATAACTTAAACTTAAACACTGAATTTCCCACATATAAAAGCTTTCAACCTGCAAATACACCCATCAATCACATAGTAGTTATAATGCTCTTAAAATCCATCTGAAACTTATATTACTAACTCATTCCCATTGGCTCCTTAGTCATAAGTTCATAAGCTTGTTTAAATTCTTTTTCCTAGGTTATATAACCCATTACCTAATGTAGCTTAAAGCTACATTGGTACTTATCTAAAACTCATTCCTTAAACCTTAAACCACCCTTAGGTAAGCAATTTACCTTGTTTTCTCAAGCTTATCTTAACTTCCTCCTTAGACCTTTTTCCCTTGGGAATCTCGGCCACCATCTTAACTTCCCTTGCCAATGTTCTAATCAATACACAATGACTCTCATGAGTGCTAAGTAATACACTAACCTTAAGGAGTAAACCCTAGGTTGAAAATGTGATTTAAGGTATTAAATTGAATGCTTTACCTTGGATTCTCAAAACAAGCTCGGATATGAATCAAGTAGGACCTCCTCTAGCCCTTGGAGAATAGAATCAAGCTAGAACAATGGATAAAACAAGGGTCCATGAGAAGGTAATTTTTGGTCATGAAGAAGAAGTGATGGAAACATGGTTTTTCTTACATTTTCCTTACCTTGAATGAATGGAGAACCAAATGGGCTCTTCAAGCTTGATTTTCTCCATCAACGGAGTTTCATCTTGGAACCTAAATGGAGCTTTGAAGGATTTGAAAAGATAGAAAGCTAGAGCTTGAGCTAACTAAGAATAATATGTGTTTAGTTTTTGATTTGGAGCTAAAATGAGTAAGTTGTAGACAAAGCAAGGTGGTGGTGCCATGGGTGCTGCTTGGAGACGGTTTAGAACAGAGAGAAGAGGAAGAAAATCGTGGAAGAAGAATAGAAATGAAGAAGAGAGGAGAGAGGTAGGTTAATATAAGGTATTTTACTTTTATAAAGCAAATAGTACTATTCTCTCTTTTACTCTTCTTTTCCTTTATTTGCTTAGTCATGTGGTGACTCCCCACATCAAAACCGGCCACCCCCTTAATAACCAAGATATTTATGGTCTTGGTTGACCAACCAATTGACTTATGTTGACTAGAACTTAAACTAGTCACTATTTGGCACTATTCACAAATTAGTGCACATATTTGTGAAATTTTTGGTTTCCCATTGATTTAGACTTCCTAATGTGATACTAATTAGTACACATGTTGATTAAGGTGTAATCATGGGCATTTAGCCACTCAAAACTCAATTCTAAGACAATTTCTCAAAAAGGTGCTTTAAGGAGTCTTAAAGCACATTTATGTTTAAGCTTGTTTTTGAGCTTCGTTTTCTCTTCTAATTGGTTTAAAATGTCCATTAGCATATTAATAAAGTCTTATAATGGTATTTGGGTGCTAATCAAAGTCACTCCAAGCTTAGAGCACGTTTTTGCCCAAATTGCCCTTAAGGCATTTTCTTGTGTTTTCCTTGGTTTAAATTGTCTACCAATCTTTCTAAGGCTTATTTTAGCATTACTACATCATATATTGATGTTTACTTAACATACTTAGGTTTGGGGTATTTCATTCAAGAAATTAAGTAAGGACTCTATCTTTCCCTATTTGCCATCCAACAAAATGAGGAGTGACCTAATCAGAGACATGAGACATTCCGACAAATATTTGATAAAATATGCATTCATTGATAAGAATACCGAGTACAAGATCAAAGTAAAACAATAAAATTTATCCTAGACTTGGGGCTCTTTTCGTAGTCACTCGGAACTTTAAGAGGCAAAGGACACTCAGGATAGATTGAAGGGTTTAGTTTACATGTAAGGACTCATAGTGGCTGCTAGGGATCATCTATGTTACGCAACACCCTTTGATCTACAGCATTTTTCCATATGTGTGACTAGTCTGAGCATGCTCGGTTATGTGTCTGGGAGCTGTTTTGCTAGTCAGCACTCCTTCTAGTCGTAGTAGCCTAACCCTCTAAGCCATTTTTGTGTGTGGTCTAACAGTATTTCAATGTCTCCGCTACTACCCGAGGAATCTGTGGAGAACGATGTGGAAAGATCTTCATCATAGTCGGTGACATCATCAGATGCTACTTGTTTAAAGACATCAGAATCTACATCAAAGTCAGTAAGCACATATTCGGCTTCTGACCAATCGTGAGATTATGAATCATTACTTAGTAGGATGTAGATGGTTATGCTTCATTTTATGACGCTTTTATTGGTTTTGAAGGTTTTCGGGGAGAAGTTATGGAAGTGGGTCGTATTTGGCCTTTGGTAGATAAGCTTGTGGAGGCTTTGGATGTGGAGGCTAAGTTTGTGTTAATATGAAAAGGCTTTTGAGGTGGGGGCTCTTTGAGTTTTACATTGTTTGCCTTTGTTGAGCTTTGGAGCTCCAAGTGAAATCTCCTTCTTTGGTGCCATTATGGTCGGTGATCTAACAGAAAGCTTTGACTGAGAGCAAAGTATGTCGTAACCTACTTAGGGATCTTTTATGGCTTTTGAACTCTTCTTCACAAATCAGATAATATGAAAAATACTTCACAAGTAAGTAGAGCGAGTCTGAGAGCAAGAAGTAAGGGATGAGTGGGTTTGGACGCCCGTACTCCCTTTTATACTACCCGGGAAATAGTCACTAACATGTCTCAGAGTGTTGACAGAGTGTTGACAAAAGGGACGAGACCAATTTTTAATGTAGGAATGAGATATTACCGTTGAAACTATGTTAAATTTCTTATATGCCCTTGTCCTAATCTAAAAACATGATTTCTTTGACCCTGACAGTCGATCACCTATCGTGTATGCATAATGTAACCAAATAATGTTGAAAGACATGTGCCCGAGTAGCCACTAACTTGTTTGTTGAATAACAACAAGGTCTTGAACCTCAAACTTAATTGATGAATATCATGCCCAGATCATGAATGGCCTTGGTGAATTTCTCCCTGCTTAATGGTTTAGTGAAAACATCTGCAAGTTGCTTGTCAATAGACATATATTCCAACTTGACGAAGTCTTTATCACAACAATTTCGCAAGAAGTGATGCCTTATATCAATGTGTTTGGTACGAGAATGATGAACTGGATTTTTAAAGATTGGGTTATCATAGAGAATAGGGAGAGTACTAGTTTTGACACCATAGTCACCAATTTGCTTATTGAGCCATAAGAGTTGTGCACAACAGCTGGTCGCGGCTATGTACTATGACTCTACAATGGAGATTGCCCCACTCTATTGCTTCTTCGATCCCTATGTGTTTAGGCATGATCCCATGAAAAATGAAGTTCTAGAGGTGCTCTTTCTGTAGGCGATCGATCCTCCATAGTCTGCATCTAAGTAGCCTATGATGTCATAACTGGTATAACAGGGGTAGAACAACCCAATGTCACTAGCTCCTTTGAGATATCTCTGGATCCTCTTGACTGTTGCTAATTTTCTGATAAGTGTAAAATATATAGACTTTTGAGGGTTTAATAGACCTATTATTCGCGTTACTTTTGGGCAATATTTATCACTTATCATATGTTTTTCCTTAAATTTATGTTTTAATGTGAAATGATACATTTATGTTAAATGTAGGAAAAGATATTGGAAATGCATATATTATTTCACAAGCTTCACAACACAACAAACAGGAAGTAAAACGGAGTCCGAACGAAGAATCTAAGCCTTGTTGAAGTGTGTCTTGACATGCGTCCGAATATGCATGTCCAGACAAGTGCTTACATATTCCGGTCCAGCTCAATGTCCAAATCCGGACATATATTACTCGCCAGGACAAAGGGGAGTCGCTGCACATCATTATCTTATTGATCATATTCATTCATGCTGCTCACTAAAATTAATATATTAATCACCACCTACACATCAGAATTCAAGATGACATTAGTCACATGGAGGATAGTTACCATCGCCATGCATAATCATTAAGTGAGAAATTACTTGGGATTAGTGGCGTACTACTGCACACTTAATCTCTCACGATACATCTTTCCAATTTAAAACACTGCATATCAACATATATTGAAGGCGATTAATACAGATAGAAGTCAACAAGGTTATAAAGTCGGATTACACGCCGCCACGCCAATAGACGGGGCTCTGTGCCTCTCATTCTCTCTTCACTCACAATTTACCACCACCACCATCATCGTTCATAACACCGTCACCACCATAAACCACCACATCACTCACTACTACTCCACAACACTTCTGGCAAAGGACTTATGAAATACCCTAAACCTAAGTATGGTAATTAAACATCAATTTATGATGTACTAAGGCTAAAACATGCCTTAGAAACTTTCGTGAACAAAGTTAAAACCCTTGTAACACAAAAACACACCATAAGAGCAATTAGTGCAAAAACTTGCCTTAGAGTTTGTGTAACCTTAAGTAGGGTCCAAAATGGATTCTTAAGCTTTATATATAAGCTAAGAACATTATAAAACCATTAACAAAGAAAACCAAGCTCAAAAACAAGTTAAAACATAAAATGTGCTTTGTAACTCCTTATAGCACATTTTTGAGAAATTGTCTTAGAAGTTGGTTTTGAGTGGTTCTAAAGGCTTAATTACATCATAATGTACTAAGGTACTATAATGTACCACATTATAAAGCTTAATACAAAGTTTTTCAAAAAAAAAAATCAGAAATTTGTGCACTCATTTATGAATAGTACCCAAATAATGCCAAACAAGGCCTTAATCCTTTCTAGCTTGGTCAATGGTCAAATGACCCCTAAATATCTAATAAATGAGGTGGTATCCTTGCTATGAATCACCTTTTTATTCAGCCAAAATATCTTAAAAGCAAGACTAAGATTACTTTTAAAATCTTATCATCTTTACTTTCATCATTACACTTCACCACTCTCTCTTTTGGCTGCCTCCCCATCACCACCTTCCTCTTGCAAATCTTGAAGCCACCCATGGTAGTTCTTAACCTAAATTATCCATACAAGTCATATAAACACCATTTCCACCTTAAAACACCATTTTCCTTCATTATTCTCCAAGGAGACTTCTTCCCCACCAAAGTTTGATTCTAATCTGTCAAGAACATCCAATTTGAAGGCTAAAACCATGAGATTCCAGGGGTTACACTTACCCATCCTTTGAATAAGGTTTAAGGTAATAAAAATCCTTAAAACACCATTTTCTCCTTACACATTTTGTACCAGCCGAGAATGGCACCTTATATAGCTTGTTCCTTCATCATTTCTAGTGTATTCCAAGCTTCAAAACTCCCCCTTGAACCAAGCACAAAAAGTCGACATGAAGTACTTATAAGTGCCTAAGGTAATGTCCTTTTCAAGCTTAAGACATGTTCTTCCTTTGATCTTTAAGAGCAACATTTTGATTCATGTTTCTCTTCTGATTATGGCAGAAAATAGAGCCTTCCAAGCCTTGTTTTGTTGTCAAATTTCAAGTGCCAAAAGCCAAAGGAATTACATTATCAAGGGTAAGGTTTATACTTAGTTTTAAAGCCTTAATACATGGTTTAAACCCTTGATTATGTTCATAAACTAAGCTCTCCTTGCCTTGCTAATTTAGGCCGAGAATATTGCTGCTGGAAATCAAATTAATTGAGCTTATAAGGTTAATATCCTTACTTATTACATATTATCAGGCTTTAAGTATTTAATGTTGAGTTATTAATATGACCAAGACTATAAGCTATAAGATGGGTTAGTTTAACCTAAGAAATGATATAAATCAACATATAAACTTATGACTAAGTGGCTGGTGATTTATGAGATAGAAAAATAACTTATAAATGAATTATAACATTAATATAATTATACTGAAACTATGTTGTTTGGTGTGATTGTTATTAGCTTAATTATGTGCTTAATTAAGGCTTATTTTTAGAGTTTTGATTTGAATTTAAAGGCTTGTATTCTGGCCAACAACAATTAGTTATTTAATTAAGTGTTTTTATGCTTTTTAAGCTCTCATATGTTTGATATAATATAGTATAAGCTTAGGCATTAAAATAAGAGGTGTATATGACATTTTAGAGACTTTAGAGACCTTTAAAATTGGGTAGAAAAATACTTTAATGAATTAGTCTTGTGACCATTTTAGTAATTAAAAGTATTTAAATGTGTTAGTTATAATATGACTAAGGGAATGAGTATAACATTGTAAGAAGAAAAGTTTAATAGGGGCAAATAAAAATAAAGCCGAGGATGAGGGGCTGCTTTGGTAAATAAAAGAAATTATAAGTTAAAAATGATATTTGGTAGTTAAATGTAAATTCCTGGAATATTTGGGGTCTAGGTGTAATTCTTATAAAATTCTGGGTGGAAAAGAATAAATAGGGGCAGAAATGGTATAGGTCAAAGGTTGACCAAAACTTAGGTAAAAAAGTTGAAACTTAGAGTTTAATATGTATTATAACATAAAATGTAAGAATTATAAAGTTTTGGGGTAAAATTGAAATTTAGGAAAAATATAAATTAAAACTCAGAGGTATTGGGTTTGTAGCATAATTTTTGGAAATTTAGGGGTGGAATTGGAATTTATTAAATAAGGGATAAAAACTATAGGTTATAATAACCATTATGACATAAATGTAAAGTTGTAAAACTTAGAGGTCAAAATAATAATTATTAAAGATATTGGTTGTGGCTGTAATTGAGAGGTCAAACTAGTGGTAACTAATTAATTGACCAAGAGTTAGTGAGAAAGTTTAGAAATTGAATTTATAAGGTGAAAGGTATTAAATTGTAAGGTTTAGAAAATAAATGGGGCAAAACCATAAATATTGGAAAATTAATATAAGTGTTAAAATGAAATTTGGGTTAGCTAATAAATATTTGAAAATATAGGATATGTTTGTTAGATAATTAAATGAAGTGATGATTTACAAAATAAATTACGAAAAGAGATAATTGTAAAGATTAGAAATTAAGTGTGGTCAATTTGTAATACTGACAAGTTAATTGGATGGAAACTAATTAAAACAGAATGGGCTGTTTGAGGTTTCCAAAAAATGGAGGTGAGGTTTGAAATTAATTAAGGGATGATTAGATTGAAAGAAAATTTGAATTGGTGGCTAATAATAAGTATTAGGAAAATTGTGTGGTAACTTCATAATCTTGAGAAGTTTTGGGTGAGAAATGAAAGTGGAGAGCTTAGGGGCTGTTTGTTAATATGGAGGAGTTAAGATAAGAACTTTGGAATATAGAGAAAAGATTAGAGAAAGATTTTTAAGTATAAGACCTTAAAGGTTGGAAAATACTTGGATAGTTAAGTATAATGTTAATTACAACATTAAGAACTTATGAACACTTATGTGTAACATAAGTAGATTTGATTAAAAGGAGTAATGTGATGTAACACCCCTCTCGATAAACACGTAATAATCCCTCTCATAGCATAATTAAAGATGTCTTACAGCAGAAGTTTAAACAACAAAGATAATCCTCACTCGGGTGTCACATGCCATTACTCGCCCATGCGAGTAAAGAAGCAGAATTAAATATAACAACAGAATAAACAACGATACTAAACCGCAGTGATAACGAGATAGATTCCTATACATCATACTAATTCCATAATCATAATCGACGACAAGTGAGCGTCTACCCATTCCCAAATGTATACAACAGTATCATCATACATTCCGAAGTCTAACATAGTTATACCAAAACAAATTCCGTGTGTGGTAAGTAAAACAAAAACCCTGACTACCCGGGTCCCACACTTCAGCTTCCACGCGATCAACGTCGTGCAAAACACCGTGGAGGCTCAGCGATAAACGCTGAGTATGCTAGGTATGGATTTAGACCCTATTGGTCACTTAGTCATTTTAACCATCTTGATATTAGATTGATTTCATGCTTGTCTGGTTTACAGTTATAAATAATACTGTAAAGATCTTGCATAACCACAGAGTCATCCAACCAATACAATCACTACATTTCACAAGCAACAGTTGCATAAACGAAGATATGGAATAAATGCAATAAAGTGCGTAATCGCTTTTAGTGAACGGTATTCATACTTGTATTAACATTTGGCCTTCAAGGCCCCATCAAACATCACCACGTTTACTCACATCACCAGTTGGGTGTCATGTTAGGATAACCCTAACTAATCTTTTAAATGGACAGTAGTCCTCCCGTACACACAAAGGTGCTCATGTTTGCCAGAGGTCTGGAGGCCCCTGGTCTTCCACTGTGCCTTAATAAGACGTCCATAAAAAGGCCATAGCCGTGTACCAACAGCAGGTACCATCTGACCAACGTTCTATGTAGGCTCGTTGGAATTTTCTAGAGCGGGACCCGATCGGGTATCCACTCAGTGATCACAAATGCGCAACCAGGTAGTTTGTAAACTACTCTGGATTTCTCCCCTCATCACAAACCAATTCTCTTATAAGATTAAATGTCTTAATCATTTCCTAAGATATACTCTTAGCTTTATGGAGAATACATTTTATGTAGCTGCCTTCGAGGTCTTACGCAATAACCTAGAAGTAGTCTAGGTCATATTCATGTTCGAGATCCATGCTCTAGAGACTGATATAGCCGTGTCTCGTTCCTAAGTATTTTACTTAGGTTATTGTGACAGTAATAACCGTCGTACTTTATTAGATAACAATACTATACTTTCACACGCATATATGTATGTTTATATAAGTCGAACTATAGTTGACGTAATATTAATCCGATGGACATTCGCGTATAATAAAAACGATGCGATACAAACATCAGGCATACATTTTAATTCACACATACATGCATATAAGCACACACACATCTTAAACACAATCAATATTGACTGAACCCGAGAAAGTCCTCAGGACAATTCAGTCCACATACCGTACACACACCAAGACCTAGGATGCACAAAACCATATGCTCGTTCGGCGCCCTTGTCCGACGTACGATCTGGAATATTAATATCACTATGAGTTAGTCTCCATGACTAACCAGATCCGGTATTTCCGAATCGCGTTGTAACCCCGACAGTTCATCCCCGGATTTCAACAGTTAATTGTACGGGTTTATCTAAACAGATCGGCTTCGTTACGTAGACTTGTAGTTCGTAGTAATTTCGACTGTTGAGTTTAATTCGTCTATAACTCACGACATTCACTATTGGCTTAGTAACCTTTCCATACTCATACCAAACTATTATATATCATAGTTATACTTGTATACTCATGTTTATAATCACTTGTATCTATTTAATCTTGTTTATTTTTGAACTAAAGCATATAACCTATAGTTGCATGTATACATGCAATGATACTATATGGTATCATTATTATTCCACCATTCGTTATAATACATTGCATTACTTAACCTATTTACCTGTAACAAGTTACATTTAAATTCAAAAGTTAGTAACTTATACTTTATAACTATACTCATGTATTATCATTCACCATTTATTATCATATGGTTCCCTACCATAATATATACTCAATCTTATATATATGTCCCTCGCATTTATATATATGTATCTATATATATAAGTTTCATGAATTATAAACCCTTATATTTAAATGCTACATTTACCATTTTATGTAAGAGAATTATTCTTGCTAGTTTGTATTATATAATACAACTTATATTAAGATTTTTATCTTAATATTATGTAACATTTAATATTGTATAATTTCAACTCCTAAGGTTTATTCAATATACACCTTAGTTTATAATCCCATTTATTTATTAATTGTCACATTATTTCATGTGAATATTCTTACTTATATTAATTCCATTTAATTAAATCACATTTATACTATATAACAGTTACCACATTTATGACATTGTAGAACATAGTCTAAAATTCATTTTCCAAACATTCTTATTTGCGCAACAGCACTATAATTTCATAAATTATATTTTAACCACATAACATTATACAATGTTACAATTATATCCTTTTATCATATTGAAACACCCCTGAACATTTAAACGCATAAAATCATAACGTGTTTTATAATTCGGACATAAAAAACGTACGGACAATCCGAACGCGCGACGACGTTATATATTAATATAGTCACGTACTTGTACAAAAACTACATGTACGTAACGTTACGATATTGTAACGTTGTAATAAAATGATAACGTCGCATAACTGGGTAACAATAAATAAATAATATAACGCGATATATTATATGGTCTTATATATATATAAATAAACATGTACAACTCATACAAAAAAAAAGAAAAGAAAAAGGAGCAAAGACACTCCCACTGAGGTTCAACCCCATACCTCTTGTATACCTCCTGAACGCTTTAACCAGTTGAGCTGTGCTCAAATTCAGTAGCATACTGCACCTTTAGACACAAGGCTAATATTACGTATCATTACCACTAAAGTAAAAGTAAGTACCAAACATAATGCCCACAATATCCTTCTTGTTTCCCCCACCACCGAGAGTAGCACTTCCTTCTAATGAGCTAGACGTCACTACCAGAAATGCAATCCTGTAATGAAAATTAACAAGCAACCATATCTGATAGAATCATAAACTCATCACTTTTGTCTTGAATATTCCCCAGTGACGTGCCTGCACAAACATTGTTAGACTAGAGTAAAATAACAGCAACAAGTATCAAGGAGGTGAATTTATACCTCTAGGACCGCATCTCCACTATCCCACTAATTCTTTCTTAACCTCCCACGCCAGTACATTCCTTCCCCCTGCTCAAGTTGTCGAACACCAGTAACAGACACATTTCTCTTCCTCTGTACTGTTTTTTTTTTAAAAACAGCAATGAACCATGAATCAGAGCAACACAGAGGTCTGGTTTTTTTTTTCTTCAGGATGGCGCAAACTCCCTCAAGTTCTTCCCCACGAGCGACTGCTCTCCCACTCTGTACCAGTCCCAAGAACAGCAGAACACACATACCACAAGGCTCGGGCTTTCTCTTCTTTTTACACAGCACAAACTTCCTCATTCTTTGCTTCCCCCCCGTCTCCAACTTCTCTTCTCCCTTCTCATTCTCGGTTTGCTACAGCCCCACACAAATACTCCATCTTTGAATCCTTGTAATTCCTAGCTCCATATACCAAATCAAAATCCAAGACCACCATTCTCTTAGTCTAGTCAAGCTCTACAATCTTGTCTTTTCAAATCATCAAAACCACCATTTCGGTGCCAAGGAGAACTTCCATGGAAGGAGCTTGAGCTTATATTTTTATGCCTTGTTGATCACCTTTGCTTCAAGGTAAGGAAAAACCAAAGAAAACTCCATTTCCCTCTTGTTTTGATGTTGACCGAAAATCACCATTAATGGTGTCTTTATCTTGCTTTGTTCTAGCTTCATTAAATCTTACAAGGGCTTGGTGGAGTCCTCTCTTGCTACATATTCAAACTCTCTTCTAATTCCAAGGTAAAACAATCATCTTAATGTTTTAAGACAATATATAACCTAGGGTTTAATAATGAGTTAAGCTTGGAACTTGAATGCTCATTACCTTACTTGTGTATTGATTAGAAGTTGACAAGCAATCAAAGGTTCTTGCTGATTCTAATCAAGGAAACAAGAAAGAAGTTTGAGAGGAAAGAGGTAAATGTGCTAACCTAATGTAGTTAAATGCCTTAGGAAAAATGAGCTTATGTTGCTTATTAAAACTACCTAAAGAGCCAATGGTAAATGAGCTAGTAAAAGCTCTCAACGAGATTATTAAAGGGCATATATGATGTTGAGTGTATTTGCAGGTCAAAGGCAATATATATGTGGAAATTCAGTGTTTAAGGTTTATGCAATTTAAGGGCCTAAGAGCCATGTTATTTAAGGGCCTAAGTGCCAAGTAATTTAAATTATGCACTATATTGTGATGTAGTGTAATTGGGTGAAGTTTTTGTGTATAAGAATGTTCTTGATGGATTTAAGTGTTCTTGGATGTTTAATGGTGAAAACTATGAGTTTTGGTGTAACAACGTACTAGTAGAACCCATGTCAAAATTTGGATAATGTACAAGAGGTTCTAAGTGTTTTAAATGAGTTTCGGTGAGCTAAGAAGTGTTAGAAATGAATAAGTATTTTACTAGAGAAAGAACCATGTATTAAGGTGTTCTAGAATGCAAAAAAAAGGACTTAGGCGTTATCTCAGAGGATTTAGAATGCAAATGAGTGTTTAGGGATACTTCAAGATCATGGTGAGATTGTATTTAGGATCTATACAAGTTTTGGTAAACAATGTGGATATAAGGTGTGTAAGGTAGATGTGTGAGCTTGTGGAAAAATTCTAGAAGTGGCATAAAAGAGTTTTGGTTGTTAGGAAAGATGTTTGGGAGATGATGTTGTTGTGGTGAGAAAACATTTTGGGCTAGTTGTGATCATAGGTGTGAAACACCACTTAGAAACCTAGAAAGGAATGTTACAAGTGTTGTTAAATTTTGTAAGAAATTGAGTAACAAGTTGGACAAGGAACTAAGTGAGTTTAAGGTGTTATTTTGGCATTGGAGTATGCCTAAGATCTTTTGGGAAGTCTATACATATAATGGTTTGGAGAACCATTGCAGCAAGACTTGAAAAATGTAAATATGCAAATCTGTAGCAGTGGTCCGGGACCTAGGTCCAGGGTAAGGTCCCAGACCATGCATTAAAACAGGCCGAGAGTTCTTAAGCCACTCTGGTCCGGGACTAAGGTCTTGTACTAAGACTCGGACCACCCCCTAATTTACCCCCGAGAGTATCTGCCTACATTGGTTCGGGACTTAAGTCCTGTATGAAGTCCCGGACCACTACCTGAAAACACCTGAGAGTTTTACAAAGACTAGGTCCGGGACCTTAGATGAGGATCAAGTCCCGGACCACTTAAAAAACTTAGTTTAAGGTTAAATAATGATGTCTAATGATGGGGATTAGTTAGTAATGATGCTATAAGGTTCTTTAGGACATGTTAGGCGAGTTATAAAGATAATTAAGTGGGTGAAAAGTTGTAATAAAATGTGAAAGTAAAATAGTTAAAATGTGAAGTTATTTACTAGTTAACGGGAGTAAGTTATGAGCATTAGACTTCAAACAATCATGTTACCCCGATGTTAATGAAAGTAATTGTAATGTTACCAGTTGTTTGAGAATTGTTGAGCAACCTAAGAAGACACGTTAGAGTGGACATTGGTGACAGGTATGGTTTTCTTGCAACCTGTGTCCTACCGGTTTACACCGGCTTGTATGCCAATATGTTTTTCTGTGTGTTTGCCACCTTTTAAGATAAAAACATGTAATGAGTTTACAGTTGTTTAATTATGTGGCATGCGTAGTTCCGATACCGTTTAGCTTTAAATATGTGCTAAACTCAACTAACCGACTCTAGGATCACATAGTAGATCGGTATTCGGACTTAACGACCCAAACCATGGGAACGTTCTAACCACGGCTATGCGTGTGTTAGTTATGTGTTGTTTATGCATGTTAGTGTGTTCACTACCCTTGTGTGTGTCCAACTAGACCTAACCATCTACTTGTGAATTAATGTACGAGGTCCAATAATGAGACTTCTAACAAGTGCTAACCGGGGAGTGAGGAATCCGGTTGTTCTGGTCGCGCGTTGTTTGGGAGTTGATGTATACAATTTCTTTAGCTCCCTCTCTGTTGGTTGTTTTCCTTCGTTGGTCTTCAATCACCCTTAAGCTTAACCAAGGCTTTTCTGACTCATGTCGGTTGGGGAATATGTACGGTGTGTTCAGATCACTATATCCGATCCATCTTTAAGTTAAGTTACTCGTCCGACTATCAGGACGGTAACGAGTGATGTAACAAGCTTATCATGAGGGTGTTTCCATTCTCTAGGCTTACCAAGTTAACTAACTATGTTTGAGTCGGTTCGTAAAGAGAACCGTTACCGTTGTGTTATGTGTTATTGTTGCGCTGCAATTCTTATTGCGATGTGATGTTATATATACGTTAAAATGTGGAGTATGTGGATCATGGATATGAATCCCAGTTTATAATAAGAGGCGTTTGAGGAAACCCCGATTAATGGGTGAGTGTCGTCTATTAAGGAAATAGCTCCATTAGAGGAGAAACCCTCTAGGGTTAAAGAACACAATGAGTGATTCATCAAGTACAGATGTGTTGTCTGTTTGGTTGAGCCCCATTGTTGTGGAATGTAATGTGTTGTGTGTTTATAGTTTACATGCATGATTCAATTATAATCAACCGCATGCTTAGACGACAATTAGTTGTGCGTGGCCCGGTAGCATGCGGGCTGCGGGATTACCATACCAACAAAGGTGCTGAGCCCCCTGGGGGCCACCCTTTCTTCTCTTTCCTATTTCAGGTACAAGGAGCTGGAAGCCGTTCGAGAGTAGGACGGGGTAGTCGTTTGTACAGGGGTAGCCATTTAAATTATGTATGTATTGGTGTAGTAAGACCGAAATTGTTATCAGCACCAGTTTGTAAAGACTCGGTACAGTTGGAATGTATATGTGTATTGGTAGTTGTTAATGGGAAGGGATAGTAATGTGTAGTTGCTCAGGAATCTAGTCCGTCAGACCGATACAATGTATACGTATTAGCCTTGTAAGCCACGTGGGTGGCTAACGGCGTGTAACACCATTGAGTTAAGTAATGCGAAGAGTTAATTTTTCTGCTGCAATTTGTTGTTAAGTGTATGGTTGTAGTTGGGGTGTTACAAAAAGTGGTATCAGAGCGAAGTATCACTCTGATGACTGAGTTACCGAGCTTAGGGAGTACCGAGTTAGGATTTTAGTACTTTGGGTTAAGGGCTCAGTGATAGCGTGAGAGATACGCTAGTTAGGACTTACCAGTGTGTACTGGAAACCTACAATATCCATCCCGCCCACCACAATCCCTATTTTATAACTCGGGAAAGAACGTCAGAGAGATGAAAGTCCTCTCTTACTCGGGAGAGTCTGATCTGGCTGTTATTGTAACACCCCTACTACGCACTTAACATTAAATGAAATCGCAGCGGAAGAACAACTAAACAATAACTAAACGATTCGGTGCTACAACGCCGTCAACCACCCACGTGGTTAACAAGGCAGAATAAATACAAGTGTACCGGTCTGATGATCAGACTCCCGAGCATTAGGTAATAACAAACATATATACATAACCAACATACCGAGTACTTAATACAAACCGTCACTGTAAACTGTGCACATGAACTCCACTGTCAACTGTAAACGACCATCACTGTAATACAAACGGTACCAAAATATAACGCCACGGGAGCACAGGCGCATCCCGGGCCTACCGTCCAAAATAATCAAAAGTATGACATAACCTTGATCTACAACCACTCTGCTTCCTCGATCCTCATCCTGCAGTATAAATATGGAGCCCCCGAGGGGGTCAGCAACCCTGGCTGGTATGGTTAACGCGCAGCCCATCGGCTACCGGGATACGTGCAACTAATTGTCATGATGACATGTCATTCATTTTAACATATAATATATACATATGGCATAGCAACAATATTGCATAGCACAACATCACATACATAGTGAGTACACTTTCCACAACAACAAACCAAGAAGGTTAATCAACATAAGAAGCCTAGAGAGTGATTCACCCTCATGTTAAGCTTGTTACACACACTCATTACCGTTCTGTTAGTCGAACGAGTAACTTAAGTCACAGATGGTTCGGATATTGTGACCCGAACACACCACACACAACACATGTTCCCACTAAACCGATCATAAGTCAGAATAGGTAAGCTTTGGAGGAAGCTAGCGGGAGATCGAGCGCCAAATAAAGGAGAACAATCTTAACATCATAAGAGTCGAATCTGATACAAATATCTACTCTTATACTTACACGCGTGACCGGACAACCGGATTCCTCACCCCCAGTTAACACTCGTTAGAAGTTCACTGTGGGAACTCAATAACATTTCACAGCATGTGGTTAAGTCTTGTTAGTTACACGCAAGGGGTATGAGTCACACTTCAACAATACAATAATATAAACAACTGTAAACTCATTACATGATTTAAGTCTTACAAGGTCATAAACATACAGAAAAACAAACAACACACTAGCCGGTGTAAACCGGTAGGCAACAGACTGCAAGAAAACCATACCTTGGTCCTTGCTTCGATTGATTTTCACCGTAGGCCACTCCTATACATAATTAAGAATGTCGGTTAATTAACTTACTTAACTTCAAATTTTACTAAGCATTTTACATGGTTATATGACATGTTTTAATGCCCAAACTTATCCTTGATTACCTACATTATACCCCCTTAGGGTTAACTACTTAAGCCACTCTTTGTTTGTTTTTTTTTTACAAGTTTTGGTCCGACCGACCTTACCGACCGACCTTACACAAGGTCGGTCCATTCCAGAACACATTACTGTCAAAAATCCTACTCCGACCGACCTTGCAAGTTCGGTCTATTCCCGAGAGTTTTTTTCCTTTGAAAATTCAGGCCCGACCGAACTTGTAAGTCCGGTCCCAAGTTCGGTCGATTCCAGAGACCAATTCCCGTACAAAATTCTAGGCATGACCGACCTTGTAAGTCGGGTCCCAAGGTCGGTCCATTCCAGAGACTTAATTCATACACAAAATACAAGCCCGACCGAACTTGTAAGTCTGGTCCCCAAGTTCGGTCGATTCCAGAAACTCTTTCCGGTAGTGTAAACTGAGCTCGACTGACCTTGCAGGTCCGGTCCCTAAGGTCGGTCGGCTCCAGAACCTTGTTTCTAAATTCCCATTTGACTCCAAACTTCTCCTCTTACAACCTAGTATGTTTTAACCTCATTTGGGCACCTCAAATACACCTTAAGCCTTCCTACACACATTAAATCACTCACCAACATCCACCTTAGTCATTATGACTTTCCTTGTAATCACGCCAACACTTGTAATGTTTTTCACTAGGTTTCTAGGTGGTGGTTCATACCTAATATAACCACTATTCCCAAATGTTTTATCACCACTACAACATCATCTCCCAAGCATCTTTTCTTCCTAACCAAACTCCTTGAATATCTCTAAAGTTTATAGCTCCTCCATGCAACAAATCACTTCTTCCTTATTCACCAACATTGCACAAGTCCTAAACACAATCTCACCACGATCTTGAAGTATCCCAAAACATTCTTTTGCATTCTAAATCCTCTAGAACATTGCCTAAGTCCTTTTTACATCTTAGAATACCTTAATGCATGTTTCCTTCCCTAGTAGAACACTTAACCATGCTAAACACTTCCTTACTCCCCAAAACTCATTTTAAACACCTAAAACTTCTTATACATTATCTAAATTTCGACATGGGTTCTCCTAGCATCTTGTTACACCCGAAACACAAAGTTTCCATCATTAAACATTCGAGAACACTTAAACTCATCAAGAGCATTCTTATACACAAACTTCACTCATTTAACACTACATCACAATATAGTGCATAATTTAAATTGCTTGGCACTTAGGCCTTAAATAACATGGCTCTTAGGCCCTTAAAGTGCATAAACCATAAACACTGAATTTCCACAATATATTTGCCTTTGACCTGCAATACACTCAACAACACATATGCCCTTTTACTAGTCTCCTTGAGAACATTTTACTAAGTCATTCACCATTGGCTCCTTAGATCATTTTAATAAGCAACATAAGCTCATTTCTCCTAAGACTTTAAACTACATTAGGTTAGCACATTTACCTCTTTTCCTCACAAACTTCTTTCTTGTTTCCTTGATTAAATCGGTAAGGATGTTTGGTTTGCTTGTCAACTTCTAAACAATATACAAACAATATAATGAGTATTCAAGCTTTAAGCTTCATCTCATTGTAAACCCTAAATACATATATTGTCTTAGAACATTTAGATGTTTGTTTTACCTTGGATACAAAAGAGAGTTTGGATATGTAGCAAGAGAGGACTCCACCAAGCCCTTGAAGATTCAAATGAAGCTAAAACAAAGCAAGGTAAGGGCACCATTAATGGTGATTTTCGGACAACATAAAAACATGAAGGAAGTGGAGTTTTTCTTTGAGTTTCCTTACCTAGAAGCAAAGGAGAACAATAATATGTGAAAAGATGAGCTCAAGCTCCTCCCATGGAGATTCCTCTTGGCACCGAAATGGAGCTCTTGGAATTTTGAAAGGATAAAGTTGAAGAGCTTGATGAGACAAGAGAATGGTGGTCTTGGTTTTTGATTGGCAATGTGAGCTAGGAATTACAAGAGGTCAAAGATGGAGTTGTGTGTGGTACTATAGCAAAACCGTGAATAGAGAATGAAGAAGAGAGGTTGAAGACGTGTGAAATGAAGAGGGAAATGAGAGAATGAAGATAAGTTTACTTTTAAGAGATATTATATGTTAAAGCAAATAGTAACTTAAGTAGTCATTCTTTATTTGTTTAACAAGCTAACAAGAGTGGTGACTCACCACTAAGAAAACCGGCCCCCTTATATAACTAGGGGTATTTTAGTCTTTGTTGACCAATTAAATTACTTACATTGACATATGTTATAATCTAGCTTATTTTAGTTACTATTCACTAAAACAAGGCACATAGTTGTGAAATTTTTGATTTCCCATTGATTTAGACTTCCTAATGTGATACTAAGTAGTACACATGTTAATTAAAGAGTAATTATGGACATCTAGCCATTCAAAACTCATTTACAAGACAATTTTTCAAAAATGTGCTTTAAGACTCCTTAAAGCACATTTTGTGTTTTAACTTGTTTTCAAGCTTGGTTTACTTTGGTAATTGGTTTAATATGTTCATTAGTATATAAATAAGTCTTGGTAAGCTCACTAGGTCTTAACCAAGCTTATCCTAGAGCTGTCAAAATTTGACCCAACCCGAAAACCCGTCCGTTTTATCCGGACCCGAAACCGATTGAACCCGAAAATATTAAATATAATAAACCCGAAATCCAATTGGGTAAAACCCGAAATGACCCGAACCCAAAATGACCCGAAAAATTTATAACCCGAAACTGACCCGAACCCGAAATGACCCGAAATAATAGTAATAAAAATTAGCCAAACTCGATTAACATAAAATAATAGTGACCGTAAATTGTCCCAAACCTGAATTACCCAAATAAATATGACAAAAAACTTGATTTAAACTTAGTATATCTGAATGAAATTTAGAATAGGCATTGTATTGAAAGTTCTGTAATCTATATGTTGTATATTCTTATAAAATTACGTATATATTCATATTATAACTTTTTCAAAAAAATATTAACCATGACCCGAAATAACCGAAACCCGATTCTATCTAACACTATTACAACCCGAACCCAAAATACCCGAACCCAATGACCCGAACCCGAAATGACCCGAAAGTTTAATGACCCGAACGGATATTGACCCAAAAGGTATGACCCAAAACCAAACCGAACGGATAACCTGAAATACCCAAACCTTGGTATGTTGTTTAAATGTTAAGCTATGGTATTTAAAGGCTAAAAAGTGCCTTAGAAACATAAATGAATCATTTAAACCATGGTAAACACAATAAACAATAACACTAAGACACAGTACGAGCAAAAAACATGCTCTAAGCTATGAGTGAACTTGGTTAGGACCCAAAGAGCCTACCAAGACTTAATAACATTTAATTATGACTTTATAAGGCTAATTAAGTCCTTAGGAAACTTTGGTAGACAATGAAACCAAACAAAACACAAATAAATACCTTAAGGTCAATAAGAGCAAAAATGTGCTCTAAGCTTGGGATAAATGTGTATAAGACCTAATGGTCATACCTATGCCTCATTTATATGTTAATGGACATATTAAATCAATTACTAAAGAAAACCAAGCTTGAAAACAAGTTAAACACAAAATGTGCTTTAAGAAGTCTTAAAGCACGTTTTTGAAAAATTGTCTTGTAAATGAGTTTTGAATGGCTAAATGTCCATCATTTCTCTTTAATTAACATGTGTACTATATAGTATCACATTTGGGTGGCTATATCAATGGGAAATCAAAAATTTCACTTCTATGTGCCTTGTTATTGGTGAATAGTGATTTTTATAACTAGTTTGTAACATAAAATGTTATAAGTGATTAAGTTGGTCAACAAAGACCAAAAAAACACCCTCCTAGGCATAATGGTGGCCGGTTTTTGTAGTGAGGAGTCACCAAGTATGTTAACTTGTTAAATAAATAAATGTGACTCATAGTTACTATTTGCTTTAAGGCTTAAATATCTTCTAAAGCAAAAGCAAACCTCATTCTCTCATTTGCCTCCTCATTCACACCGATTCCCTCTCCTTCTTCCTCACTTCTCCTTGTTCTCTCTCGGTAATATAGCACCATCACCATGGAAGTTCATCTTTGACCACATGTAAAACAGCTCACTTAACCAAATCAAAACAAACACCACCATTCTCTATTTAAGCCAAGCTCTACATCTTGTCTTTTCAAAACTTCAAAACCTCCATTTCGGTGCCAAGAGAAATCACCATGGGAGGAGCTTGAGCTCACCTTTTCACATATTCTTGTTCTCCTTTGCTTCAAGGTAAGGAAACTCAAAGAAAAAAAAAAACATTTCCTTCATGTTTTGTCATGTCCGAAAATCACTCTTAATGGAGTTATTATATTGCCTGTGTTCTAGCTTCATTCCAAGCTTTCATGGACTAGGAGGAGTCCTCTCTTGATATATTCAAGCTCTCTTTCCATTCCAAGGTAAAACAATCAAGTTAATACCTTAAGATAATATATGTAACTAGGGTTTACAATGAGATAAAGCTTAAAGCTTATATACTCATTTCAATGTTGGTATATTGCTTAGTTGTTGGCAAGGAACCAAATGCCCTACCGGTTCTACAAGGAAACAAGAAAGAAATTTGTGAGGGAAAGAGGTAAACAAGCTATCTTAATGTGGTTTAATGCCTTAGGAGGAATAAGCTTATAATGCTTGTTAAGTACAACCTAAGGAGCCAATGGTGATGAGCTAGTAAAATGCCTCTCAAGGAGTTTATTACAGGAATATGTATTGTTGGGTGTATTTGCAGGTCAAGGCATTATTATGTGGGAAATTCAGTGTTTAAGGTTTTATGCAATTTAAGGGCCTAAGAGCCATGCATTTAAGGGCCTAAGTGCCAAGCCATTTAAGTTATGCACTATATTGTGATGTAGTGCCTAATGTGTGAAGTTTGTGTATAAAATGTGTTTGATGGATTTTAGGTGTTCTTGGATGGATTAAGGTAAAAACCTAGTGTTTGGATGTGGGTATATACTAGAGAAGCTATGGCCAAATTTGGGAAATGTGTAAGAAGTTTTAAGTGTGGTAAGTGAGTTTTGGTGAACTAGGAAGGATTAAAGGTGAATGAATGTTTACTTGAGAAGAAAACATGTATTAAGGTGTTTTAGAGTGATGCAAGGATTTAGGTGTTATCTTGGAAGTTCTAGGAATTCAATGTGTGTTTTGAGGATGTATTTAAGTCTTGGAGGAGTTTGTTTAAGGTTAGGTAATGTTGATGTTCAAGGGACAAGTGATGTTTAGGTATGATGTGAAAAAGGAGATTTAGTTAGTAAGAAAAGAAGTTGAGGGATGATGATAAGGTGTAGAGGATACACCTTGGTATTTTGGTCATTATAGGTGAAATGCCACCTAGAAATCATAAGGAGAAAACATTGTAAGTGTTAGGAATTTGTGGAGATATAAGTAAAGGTTTAAGGAATTAGGAAAAATAATTTTGTGAGTGTTTAAGAATATCTTAAGGGTGTGTTTGAAGTGCCAAATGATGTTAGAACACATTAAGAGGCCTTAGGAGAAGTTTGGTGAAGATTTGACAAGTTTGGGTAAGTTTAGGAGGCGACCGACCCAGGGGCCGACCCAGTTTGTGGGTCGGTCGAGCCTCTGTAAAATGTTAAGAATATGTTCGGTAATGGACCGACCCAGAAGGTTGGGTCGGACATGGTCGTCGGTCAAGTTACAAAGGAGGGAAAATGTTCGCACATGGACCGACCCAGAATGGTGGGTCGGACGTGGGTCGGACGGGCATGATTATAAGGAAGAAAAGGGGTCTGTAATGGACCGACCCAGATGTGGGTCGGTCGGTGGGTCGGTCGGACCAAAAACATGGTTTAAGGTTATGAAATCATATGTGGTGATGGGGATTGGTAGGTAATGATGTTATAAGGATGTTAAGGACATGCTAGGTGAGTTTTAATGACAATAAAGTGGCTAAAATTTTATTAAAATGTGAGAGTAAAACAAGTTAAAATGTTAAGTTATGTAACTAAGTTAACGGGGAAAAATTAAGCGTTGACATTAAATAATCAAGCAAACCCCGAGGTTAATGAAAACACATGTGATGTTAACAGTTGTTCGAGAATTTGCTCGAGGAACATAAGTGGACGTGGTAAAGTGGACTCCGGTGACAGGTATGGTTTTCTTGCAACCTGTGTCCTACCGGATTACACCGGCTTGTATGCCAATGTGTTTTTTTTTCTGCATGTTTGCCACGTTATGAGATAAATCATGAAACGAGTTTATAGTCGTTATTGTTATTATATGTTTACGTGCCGATACCGGTAACCTCGAATGCGCTTGAAGGGCTAGTTAACCTCTATTAGGTAAACGTAGGAGAACGGTATCCGTAACAACGTTTCCGACTTAAGGAACGTTCTAACCACGGCTATGCGTGAGTTGGTTATGTGACGTTTGTGCGTGATGTTTGTATGTGAATGTATGACTCTCTCCTCCCTTGTGTGCTTAACTCGGTTAGACACCGTATGGTGTGTGGTTGTGGTAGGCTCCGTAATGGATCTCTAACTACTTATTTATAAGAGTCTATGGGCTAATGGGGGGTGAGGAGTCCGGATTGTTTCCGGCCACGCGTGTGATGGTGGGGGTCGTTATCATATCCAGTTCGGCTCCCTTGGTGTATGTTTAGGTGGTATTCCAATTTGGTTTCAACCTTCCCTTAGCTTATCCAAAGCTAGTTTACTGACTCACGTCGGGCCATAGGGCATACTGTGTTGTTTGGTGTGCTTGGGATCACTATATCCGACACACCTTGGGTTTAAGTCAACCGTTCAAATAACAGGATGGTGATGAGGTAATTAACGAGCTTGGTATGAGTTTGGCAACAATCTCTGTGCTCATGGTATGGACTAACTATGGTGGAAGGATCTTAATGTTAACCGTTCTCGAGGTGATATGTATTGTTGTTGTGATATGCAAAATACCTTGCTATGCTTTGGCTTATATATATATGTTGGATGTTTTTAAATGAATGCAATGCGGTCATGTGTCCGTCGAGACAAGAAAGGGTTGTTATGTTGTTATGTGTAGGATGAGTTATGTTGTAGGATATGGAATGTGTGGATCATGGAAATGAATCCCAGTTGGTGACAAGAGGCGTTTAAGGATAACCCGATTAATGGGTACACGTCGTTCGTTAAGGAAGTAGCTCCATTCTTGAGGAGAGCCACTCTAGGGTTTAGGGAATCATTGGATGGTTGGTTAAGTGTGGATGTGTTGGTTATTGGTGGAGCCCATTGAGGCGAAATGTTATGTGAGATATATTAATGGTTTGTATGCATGAATTAAATATAATCAACTGCATGCTAAGACGACAATTAGTCGTGCGTGGCCCGGTAGCATGCGGGCTGCGGGATTACCATACCAGCAAAGGTGCTGAGCCCCTTGGGGCCACTCCTTTCTCTTCTTTTTCCTATTTCAGGTACGAAGTGCTGGAAGCCGTTCGAGAGTAGGACGGGTAGTCATTGTACATGGGTAAACTTTAAGTGTATGTATACAGTAGGTGTAGTAAGACCGAAGTTGTTGTCGGCAACAGTTTTATAAATACTCGGTACAGGGGAGTGTATGTATATAATAAATGTTGAAGTGGATTGAGTATTGTATTGTGTAGTTGCTCGGGAATCTAGTCCATCAGACCGATACAATTGTACATATATTAGCCTTGTTAGCCACGTGGGTGGTTAACGGCGTGTAACACCATTGGAATAAGTATGTGATGAGTTTGTTTCCGCTGCAGATTGTTATTATGTGTTGGTTGTTGGATGGGGTGTTACATTTAGGCTTGGAATGGTCTTCACCCATCAAAGTCTTTGCTTGAGATTGGTCCAGTGGGTTCGAATGACTTTGATTTTGGAGGAAATTTGTCTGCTCCTGTGCTAGCTGATGCGACATCTAATTAAGTTTAATTTCCCAACTCTGGTTTATAGCTTCTTGCTCAGCAAATTTGGCATCAAACTTAGATTCAATTTCAACAAATTTAGCATTAGTGGCTTTTCTTTGCTCTAGGAGCTCCTCCAGCATGCTCTCTATCTTGCTCGTATCCTCCTTAGGAGGCTCCTGATAAGCGTAGAACTGCTCGACATCCATCTGCATTCTAGTCTGCTCACCTTCCCACCAATAAGGCTGTCGAAAAGACGATTGTTGTGGCAGGTAATAATCTTGTCGCCTGAACTGGTTGTAACTTTGAGTACCCGGCTGATTATACCTGTTCAAATTCTGCTCAATGTTCATTATTGTAATCGTCGTTTCCAACTGTGTCAACACTCTCCTCAGTTCATTCATGTTATCCTCCATCTTTGCCTAGGAAAACAAAAAAAACAAATAAAAGTAAAATAGAAATAGAAATAGAGAAGAAACACAAAAATAAAATTACCTAAATAGGAAAGCAAAGAAGAACAAAATATAAACTAGAAAGAATTATCTAAATAAATAACAAATAAATAAATCAAAAAATAAAATAGAAACAAAAAATAAATAATGAAAAAAAATGAAAGATTCACGTAACAACAAAACTAGATCAAACAAGAATTGAAACCGATCAATAAAAGGAACATAGAGAGAAAAAAAAATGACCAGAGCAATAGAAAATCGATTTCGAAAAGAAGAAAAATTGAACACGTGATAAAAATTAAAACAAACAAAATTAAAGAAAAAGAAAAATATCTAACTCAAACCGTGAACTTGAAAAGATAAAAATAAAAGAAAATCAAAAACAATCCCTAAAACCTAGCTAAGAGACAAAATTACTTGCAAAACAAAATCAAATATAGAAACTAAATTGCCCGAACAAACACTGAGATACTAAATCAAAAGAAAAAGAAATATAATTAAGCTAATTACCTACTGTAACCTAGCGAATCAACCGAATCAACAAAATTCAACTTGTGGACGTTCTACTAAAAAAATCAACGTAACTATTGAGAAGAATAAATAAAAGGGAAAGGAATAAAATAAACGAACTAAAAGGATAAACAAATCTAGAACTAAATCAAACGAATAAAAGTAACGTGAAAGATCAAAACGGAAATAAAAAATAAAAAATCAAGACGTACTAAACAAATAAAGTATCACGTCAAACCAAAATCAATTCGTCCGTAAGTTTGAACGAAATAAAAAAAATGAATAAAGAAAAGAAAATCAAGAACGAGAACTCCAAATCTACCAAACAAAATTGAATAAAAACAATACAAAAATAAAAATAGATAAAACTCAAATAAAATCTCAATCCAATAATAAAAATGTCAATTAACCGTGTCGGAGGTCCCCGCAACGGCGCCAAAAACTTGTTAGCAGAAATATGTGTTACTATACTTCTACCTAGGCAGTGTACCTATCGTTTTGCGGAATAGTGAATTGAGTGGAGGTTGTCGATCTCAGGGACCTCGTTCAATTAATTGATAATTTATTTACTAACTGAGAAACTAAACTAAGAAAACAGGAAACGTCACTCTTTCAGGTTTTACTTAATTTAATGAAAAGAAAGGCTCAACAAACTAATATAAAACAATAAAAAAGTAAAATAAACTAAAAATAAATAAAAAGTAAAACTCTAAATAAAAGAAGCACCCCGGATTGTTCTGCAAATCTTCACTATATAATCTATTAATAACTCTTCCCTAATTCTGCAATAAACTCAGAAACTATAATTAATTCGTCAACGGCTAAGTCTAACGAATCCTAACCAGTTGCTAGAACTAGCAGCAGGCTAATGCTCTAATCCGGACACAACTAATCGCATAAAGAGCAGTTTCTATTTGAGACCGATTAACCTATAGGCAGGATCATGCTTCTAGTCGTTAATCAGGTTTAATTCCTATGTCTTGTTAACTATCTCAGCTCTCGCGTGTTGATTAGAAAACTACAAATGTTGCTTTAATAATTGATCAGAAGATTAAAGCACATGAAGAACTGGAATTAAACTACTGCATCAATGAATTAGTCAAAAGATTACAAATAAATATAAAGATCCGATTTGCTACCCCAATCCGGGGAGCTAAATAAACTACTCAAACATAACTATAAAAGTAACAAAGAATGACATTAAACAAATTAAGAGATAGGGCAGAGAAAACTCCAGTTAGCAAATTTGACTCTGGCTCCCCGCTCCGACTTCGTCTTCACGTCGGTGCAACAATGATGGATTATGGATATGTGGTGGTATGGTGGTGTTGGTGGCGTGTGAATATGGTGTACGGTGATGGATACGTGAGGATAGTGGTGGTGATCGATGTGACGACGAAGGTCACGAGATGGACGTGGTGATGATGGATGAGTCCATGATGGTGGCTGGGTACGATCAATGGTGCTGGTGATGGAAAATGTGGATGGTGGTAATCGTGGGTGAAAAGGAATTGAAGGGTGGCATAAAGCCCCCTGTTGTGGGCGTGTGTTTGATGATCTGAATCGATACCTCCCTTCTTGATATATAGTCCCAGCCCGTTTATCTGCTAAGAATTCTTTTTATCTTTAAAGAGATCTTGATAAAACGTCACGCGGCTTCATTCTTCTTAATTTTGCAGTCAACAGATTTTTTTATCTTTTCCCGTCAAAGTCCTGCCGCACCCCTTGCAGTACGGCTCTGTTGGGCTAGGGCTTTCCTTTTCTGCATGTCTGAGCCCCTGATTTTGTCGATCATCCAAATTAATATGCCACGCCATGTATACGATGAGTTTCATCTCGTTCCAGCCCAGTCCATGATAATGATGCATGCGGCTCTGAATAGTATAATTAAAATAATAAATTGTGATGTGGTTAATCTTTTCTTAGAGATTACTTAAATGGCTGCATAAAATGAATGATGGTAGCATTATTATAATTAAATAATTGCACCGTCAAATGAAGTGATGATGAGCAATAAACAACGTTAGTTCATCGTGAGTTTGGTGTGATATATTTGTTCATTGCAGCTTTAGTGACATGAGTGCATGACTTAATAACATGGCTACGTGAATCATTTATTTTATGATTAATTATGATTAATAATTAATCATGAAATAAAGTATGTAATTCCAATTCCTTTTCCTAATATTTGACATATAAAATGCATCAGTTCACATTTAAACATAAATTATATGAAAAACATATGATAAGTGAGAAATATGACGTGAATTGTTATCAAAATAGGAAGAATTTAAGCCCTAAAAATAGATGTATTTCGCACTTATCAAACTTCCTCACACTTAGCTTTTGCTTGTCCTCAAGCAGATACAGAATATGACTACTCTTAAGGGCCGTAGTATTGAAACTCAGGATCAAACAACTGCCGATGGAAAACAAGCAAAATGACAATCAAAAGAAAAGTTCTGCTACTAGCTGTAGGTTTTCGCAAACAGTGAAAAAGTGAAGTTAAAAAAAACATGGAGAAGTTAGATTATAGAAACTGAAATATATAGTTTGGGATCTTCCACCATTTCTTTCTCTAACCTTTGGATGACAAGGGGTGTGAAGTAACGCCTTATTCCGTGATACCTTTCAACACCACGCACTCATGATCAGAATAAGCAAAATTGAAATACACTTTTAACTTTTCAAAGTTCCTTTTCCTCAACATTCTATTTTTCCATTTGCATTTTCAATTCATCCCCTCAGACTTTTCTCTTCACCCATGTAGCGGCTTTGGGCCTTCTATCCCAGATCGCGAGACCTTAGGTAGATGGGTGATGAAGCACCCCAAGGACTTAATAACCGAATGAAGAGGCCTGTTTTGGTTCAGAAATAAATTTCAATTCAGATCAGCGGAGTACCTTGCCTTATCCTTTCATACCAAACTTTCTTATCATTCCCAAAATCCCGAACTAGACTAATTCAGTTTTCATTCAGCTAATCCACCAAATTTCAGTGAAAATAGATTCAGTTTGGATAAAACTATACATACAAACAACCAAAAGCAGAAAGATTCTTGAGGTGGCCATCAGGCTTGTTTTCAAAACCCCAACAAAAATTTTCACCTGAAGATTCAATATTTATTGGCACTCAAAAGAAGCAATTCCTTCAAAGCAATAGGACAAACAAAAACAAGTATGGCGTGTAAGCGCAACTGGCATATTTTCAGGGAAAGGTCCTACTTCCTCACACTTAAGAGGAGCAATGTCCTCATTGTTCAAAAATAAAAATCAAGAAAAGACCTTTCAAAATATGCCAGACTCATGAAGAATTTCATTCAGGACAATCATGACTAATATAAAAATAATCTTTAAGCATAAAAGTCATGATAGGCTGAACCTAAACATTAAAAATAAGGAGAAACTGAAACTCCCCTGATATCGTAGATTGAGAAAGGTTCCATTCCTCACACTTAAGCTTGAACAAGGGGGGGGGGGGTAGCGTTCCTCACACTTGCGTTCCAGCAAGTGTCCAGCCTTGAGGGTACATCAACCACCATAAAAATTTCATCTGCACACACTCACAAAACTACCACAAAACGCTAAAAAGTGTTGCATTAAAAGCACAGACACCACGGCCACTTAAAAATAATAGAAAAAAGAAACAAAAATAACACCAGAAAACAAAAAAAAACAAAAATAAAGCATAAATTTAACCACTGGGTTGCCTCCCAGTAAGCTGCCCATCTTTATAGTCTTTGGCTAGACTCCCGCTTTGTTATCCTGGATCAAAAATAAATGTAGACAGCAACTTTGCCAGGAAAATGAAGTAGGCAGTAATTAAAAGCAAACCACCTGGATCAAAACAAAGCGTTACTTCGGCAAATAAAATAGGAAAGTGAATACTCCACAAAACCTGATGTTTGATGAGATACTGCCGGTAACGTATTTCTAATTGGAGACCAGGTGATGATGGATTGTCTGCCTCAAATTCGAGGACATAAACGTCCTCTCCTGTTGTTGAGGCTTCTGGATGCAAGGTGGGAGTTGCTGATGACTTGGTGGAGGTGGCTCTTCCTTCTTAAATTTGAGGATGCATACATCTTCCTCAAGTGTTAAAGGCTCAATGGAAGATTCTTGTTGGCAGACAATTGTTGAGGGAGCTTCAACTTCTTCAATGTCTCTGGAATCAACCACATCAGGTACCTCCACTGGTTCACAGATAGGTGCAGACAGAATATCTTCAAATACTGGTTGCTCTATTTGAGTTGAGGTTGAAGGAGGAGGGGAATATAAATTCCCAAATAATCGCTCCAACTCTTCATCAGATAATTCCCTCTTGGTATGTCGCTCCTCCTCTTCATCAGACTCCTCTCAGCTTCAGAAATTTTAGGCTTGGAATGGTCTTCACCCATCAAAGTCTTTGCTTGAGATTGGTCCAGTGGGTTCGAATGACTTTGATTTTGGAGGAAATTTGTTTGCTCCTGTGCTAGCTGATGCGACATCTAATTAAGTTTAATATCCCAACTCTGGTTTATAGCTTCTTGCTCAGCAAATTTGGCATCAAACTTAGATTCAATTTCAACAAATTTAGCATTAGTGGCTTTTCTTTGCTCTAGGAGCTCCTCCAGCATGCTCTCTATCTTGCTCGTATCCTCCTTAGGAGGCTCCTGATAAGCGTAGAACTGCTCGACATCCATCTGCATTCTAGTCTGCTCACCTTCCCACCAATAAGGCTGTCGAAAAGACGATTGTTGTGGCAGGTAATAATCTTGTCGCCTGAACTGGTTGTAACTTTGAGTACCCGGCTGATTATACCTGTTCAAATTCTGCTCAATGTTCATTATTGTAATCGTCGTTTCCAACTGTGTCAACACTCTCCTCAGTTCATTCATGTTATCCTCCATCTTTGCCTAGGAAAACAAAAAAAACAAAAAGTAAAAGTAAAATAGAAATAGAAATAGAGAAGAAACACAAAATAAAATTACCTAAATAGGAAAAGCAAAGAAGAACAAAATATAAACTAGAAAGAATTATCTAAATAAATAACAAATAAATAAATCAAAAAATAAAATAGAAACAAAAAATAAATAATGAAAAAAATGAAAGATTCACGTAACAACAAAACTAGATCAAACAAGAATTGAAACCGATCATAATAAAAGGAACATAGAGAGAAAAAAACAGAGCATAGAAAATCGATTTCGAAAAGAAAGAAAAAAATTGAACACGAAAGAAAATAAAAAATAAAAAATTGAACAAAAATTAAAACAACAAATTAAAGAAAAAGAAAAATATCTAACTCAAACCGTGAACTTGAAAAAATAAAAATAAAGAAAATCAAAAACATCCCTAAAACCTAGCTAAGAGACAAAATTACTTGCAAAACAAAATCAAATATAGAAACTAAATTGCCCGAACAAACACTGAGATACTAAATCAAAAGAAAAAGAAATATAATTAAGCTAATTACCTACTGTAACCTAGCGAATCAAACCGAATCAACAAAATTCAACTTGTGGACGTTCTACTAAAAAAATCAACGTAACTATTGAGAAGAATAAATAAAAGGGAAAGGAATAAAATAAACGAACTAAAAGGATAAACAAATCTAGAACTAAATCAAACGAATAAAAGTAACGTGAAAGATCAAAACGGAAATAAAAAAATAAAAAATCAAGACGTACTAAACAAATAAAGTATCACGTCAAACCAAAATCAAATTCGTCCGTAAGTTTGAACGAAATAAAAAAAATGAATAAAGAAAAGAAAATCAAGAACGAGAACTCCAAATCTACCAAACAAAATTGAATAAAAACAATACAAAAATAAAAATAGATAAAACTCAAATAAAATCTCAATCCAATAAATAAAAATGTCAATTAACCGTGTCGGAGGTCCCCGGCAACGGCGCCAAAAACTTGTTAGCAGAAATATGTTACTATACTTCTACCTAGGCAGTGTACCTATCGTTTTGCGGAATAGTGAATTGAGTGGAGGTTGTCGATCTCAGGGACCTCGTTCAATTAATTGATAATTTATTTACTAACTGAGAAACTAACTAAGAAAACAGGAAACGTCACTCTTTCAGGTTTTACTTAATTTAATGAAAAGAAAGGCTCAACAAACTAATATAAAACAATAAAAAAAAGTAAAATAAACTAAACAAATAAATAAAAAGTAAAACTCTAAATAAAAGGAAGCACCCCGGATTGTTCTGCAAATCTTCACTATATAATCTATTAATAAACTCTTCCCTAATTCTGCAATAAACTCAGAACTATAATTAATTCGTCAACGGCTAAGTCAACGAATCCTACAGTCTAACGACTCCAGTTGCTAGAACTAATGCAAGAGAATCCTATCGACAACTAATCGCATAAAGAGCAGTTTCTATTTGAGACCGATTAACCTATAGGCAGATCATGCTTCTAGTCGTTAATCAGGTTTAATTCCTATGTCTTGTTAACTATCTCAGCTCTCGCGTGTTGATTAGAAAACTACAAATGTTGCTTTAATAATTGATCAGAAGATTAAAGCACATGAAGAACTGGAATTAAACTACTGCATCAATGAATTAGTCAAAAGATTACAAATAAATATAAAGATCCGATTTGCTACCCCAATCCGGGGAGCTAAATAAACTACTCAAACATAACTATAAAAGTAACAAAGAATGACATTAAACAAATTAAGAGATAGGGCAGAGAAAACTCCAGTTAGCAAATTTGACTCTGGCTCCCCGCTCCGACTTCGTCTTCACGTCGGTGCAACAATGATGGATTATGGATATGTGGTGGTATGGTGGTGTTGGTGGCGTGTGAATATGGTGTACGGTGATGGATACGTGAGGATAGTGGTGGTGATCGATGTGACGACGAAGGTCACGAGATGGACGTGGTGAAGATGGATGAGTCCATGATGGTGGCTGGGTACGATCAATGGTGCTGGTGATGGAAAATGTGGATGGTGGTAATCGTGGGTGAAAAGGAATTGAAGGGTGGCATAAAGCCCCCTGTTGTGGGCGTGTGTTTGATGATCTGAATCGATACCTCCCTTCTTGATATATAGTCCCAGCCCGTTTATCTGCTAAGAATTCTTTTTATCTTTAAAGAGATCTTGATAAAACGTCACGCGGCTTCATTCTTCTTAATTTGCAGTCAACAGATTTTTTTATCTTTCCCGTCAAAGTCCTGCCGCACCCCTTGTAGTACGGCTCTGTTGGGCTAGGGCTTTCCTTTTCTGCATGTCTGAGCCCCTGATTTTGTCGATCATCCAAATTAATATGCCACGCCATGTATACGATGAGTTTCATCTCGTTCCAGCCCAGTCCATGATAATGATGCATGCGGCTCTGAATAGTATAATTAAAATAATAAATTGTGATGTGGTTAATCTTTTCTTAGATGATTACTTAAATGGCTGCATAAAATGAATGATGGTAGCATTATTATAATTAAATAATTGCACCGTCAAATGAAGTGATGATGAGCAATAAACAACGTTAGTTCATCGTGAGTTTGGTGTGATATATTTGTTCATTTACATAAGTGCATGACTTAATAACATGGCTACGTGAATCATTTATTTTATGATTAATTATGATTAATAATTAATCATGAAATAAAGTATGTAATTCCAATGCCTTTTCCTAATATTTGACATATAAAATGCATTAGTTCACATTTAAACATAAATTATATGAAAAACATATGATAAGTGAGAAATATGACGTGAATTGTTATCAAAATAGGAAGAATTTAAGCCCTAAAAATAGATGTATTTCGCACTTATCTGTTAGAAGGCCTATTTATATTGTAACACCCCTAATCCTAATCCTGTAATGACGTCATAATTCGTAGCATAATAAATAGCGAGTCGCAGCGGAAAATAAAACTATCTAACCTTGGTGTTACACGCCGTCACCACCCTTGTGAGTAACAAGGCAACCTTACACTTTCCAACATTACAACTTCTCACATTGTGATGAACAGATACTGAGCACTGTACTTATTTCAACCAAATCCAACTAAATGAGCAACTAACTGAAATACAACAACTCCAAAAATATAACACATAACAAATCCACAAGTGTTTATAAAAACACAGCGGCTACCCTGTTCCCCGCACTCCGGCTTGTGTATTCTTCAGTGACCTGAAATGTTTGGCCCAATGAAGGGCTCAGCAAACTATGCTGGTATGCTAAATGTAGTCCTAAGCCTTCTAGATTCCTTAAGTCGTTTAAGCCATCTTGATATTAGATTCATTACATACAACGCCGGTTTATAATGATAACAGAAATAACTGTAAACACTTAACAAACACATAACAATCCACCTGTAAACACCAAGTACAACAGTACACAATACCAACAACCACATAACAATAACCACACAACAATAACCAATAATCACACATTAGTAAACCATAACAATAATCAAACAAGATACACGTATTCAACTGTACTTGTTAGTTAGTCACTTGGCTCTTATCCTTTAAACCAATCATTTAACTTTTCCCAATTAATTTTACCTCAAGTGTCATGTTAAGACAAACTTTAATAACTTGTGGACGAATGTCCCCTGGGTTCCAATGGAACCGTTACCAACGGACCTTCTGGCCCTGGATAAATATGTAATGACCGATCCGGTCGAACCTGTGCACCTACGGCAGTGCCCTCCGCCATCCCCGAATGTGGCTGATGGATTTCGAGTGACTCCATTATAGTCCCTCGTTGTGATCACAATGCGCAACCAGAAGGTCGGAACGATCTGGATTCCTCTCTTATAAGTTAGCCCTTTTTGTCAGTGACACAATAACCAATATTTGAATTAAGACCTTAACATTGACCATTGTTAGGTTCAACAATACCTAGAGGTCAGTTAGTCTTCTTTTTCTTTTTTTCCAGTTTAGATGTATAAACTTTAGTCACAAGACATCCGCGCGTAAAATTCAACGCAACAGTTTGGGCAATCCCACATACAATATCAATCACATAAAATCATAGATATCTTCTTAAATATTTAAACACACAATGTCTGGACCTTAGGATAATCCTTAGGACATTCAGACCACACAATTAACATACCGTTCACCAAGTAACCGCTAGCTTTGACAAACTCCTGTTCAGTAGTCCCTTCCCGTACGCTGTTATTTAAACATGCAATACCGGGTAATATTAATACATCTATTCATTAGGTATCACAGTACTATCACTGTAGTGTTTATACTCGTCGTATAATAACTCCGTATGTTATTTATTTTCCCCTGTTAACTTAACAGTGGTTCTAGATAACCTATCAGTTCATTATTTTATGTGAAGCTCACATGTGATAATGAATTATCATTTATACGGTACATCTTTACTTCATTAATTATATACTTATAATTATTTCCACTTATCATTTATATTATATCCCTTGGTCATTTTTATTATAACCAAAATTATTTTATAAACTTTATATTATATTCCTTAATATACCATAATACATTATATTACCTAGTTTCACTTCCTTGCCTTATTAGATTACAAACCAATCTTATTAACTCGGTATATTTTATATATTATACCCAACAACTTAATAAATTACTAAATAACCATATATAATTTTCCGGTAATCATAATTGATCCCGTTAACTTTTACAGCTTACCAAACACCCATATACCTTTTATAATTTTTAAGTACCCTTATCAATTCAAAATCGCAAAAACAATTATATTAACTTCTATAAATTGTCAAATAACCTTATAACTTTATATTCACTAATTACCCTCAATAACCTTTGTAAATATTAATTAACCCCTTATTTTTTCAAATCACCAAATACTCTTACTATTTCAGTAATACACAAATTAACACCACAAATCTTATAAATTATCAATTAAGCCCATAATCTCTTCGGCTATCATATAGTTTCTATATTTACACTTTTAAACCCCAACACTTTATATAAGTTAACATATTAACTTATAAACTATAGTTTAAATATTTAGTCCTTATTTAACCAAAGTACACCGTGTCTTTTCTTAAATTGCATTTTCGCCCACATTAATTTCTATCTTTCATATATACTTCATAAATTACATATTCACCCCAAAACTTTATAAACTATGTTTATGTCATAAATCATTTTAACCAAAGTTTTTGGTCAACACTTTGACCAAGATTTTAATTTCACAATTAATACTTTAATAAACCATAAAATCATAGGTAATTTTTCGGCAATACATTAATTTCCCAATAATCACAAAATAGTCCCCAAACTTTATAAAATGTCATTTTAACACTTAACCACTTATTTAAATCACCAAAATTCATCATATTAATTCCAACTTATATTATAATATAATATATCAAACAGTTCCTTATGTTTTCGGTAATATATATTTGTACACTAAACTTTTCAATATTACATTTTAACCACATAACTTTATAAACTAGCCATTTTAATATTGTGTAGCTATTTTTATTGTTCCAAAAATTTTATAATAAGTTAATATATTTATATTATTTCGAAAATCATACAATTACATATTATGTCCTCGGCTTTAATTTAATTTCATCTTATGGTTCTAAACTTGTTTTAAACCTTATAATAAATACATATAAATGTATATTAGTCATATAACACTTCTAAAATTATGCTATGACTTAGAATGATTATAAACTCAAAATAGAACATAAAGTCCTAGACCTTTCGGTTTCAATTATAGTAACATAATTAATTTTTATTATGACCTAAATATATACCTTAAGGTAATAATCTTACCTTATATGTTATAAATTATTTTCTTGACAATATAACCTATAGTTTTTCGGTCTTAATTTATTTAAAGGTTATACACAACGTTTTTATACCAAAGTTGAAGCTTAATCAAACTTAAACTTATTAAACCTTATTTACATAAACTTACCCTTTAAATCAAGACAATTCTTGTGCTTGATTTTTCCTTGAATTCCAAGCTCCTCAAATGCTTTATCTTGAGGTAGACAATTCGAACTCCTTGTATATATAGGAGATCTATTTGTTAGACTGCTAACAAGAGTTTCTAAATAATATTTGTGAAATTTTACAAGAGTTTACCTTAGATTTTATCAAGGTATTTTTGATACACCTTGGGATAATTGTAGATCCAATTTTCCTTCATGAAATAATGAAGAGGTATGGATTTAGAAGGACAAATATTTTCGGATAAAGGAGTAAGTTGTTTAGATTTCAAATATGAAATACCTTAGATTAACCTTGATTACTCCTTGAATTGATGTTGAATCAAGACAACTCCTAGGAGAACAATGATGGCGATTTCCTTGTAAGCTTGATAGGATTATTCTTGCTTCAAGACTTGATAGAATTAACTAGGAAATTACATTAAAATGGTGTTAGGATTATTACACCATTTAATAGTTTATTTAGCATTTAGGAATTGATTAGGATTTGAACAAGGAACAAAGAGAGAGCTAGGAGGTTGACATACCAGTTCGTGAAGATGGCAAAGAATTGAAGTTGCCATTCACGAACGCTTTAAGGTAAGATTCCATTGCTTTTGTTATTATCTTTTGATTACATTTATTTGATTAATATTTGTTACATAATAATTCACCATTATTTGCTAAACATATAGGCTTACGGCTGTAGTGGTAGAATCTTGAGTTAGGCAACCCAATCATGCATTCCAATCGGCTACAATGTTGGTCCTCATTAAATTTAGATTGTTAATGTTGTTAATGCTCACTTATTGTTGTATAATTGCTTAGCTTTATGATTTAATTATTCATGGCTTACTTGTTTATCCTATGCAGGTGTGCAATCGAAGTGATGGAGCAAATCCAAGCAGCTCTACCATGTTTGTTACGGTAATATATATATAGCTAGGTAGATAGACTTTTATTTGTTAATTTACAACATGTCAATATGTAAGTTAGGTCATGTTTTTATTAAGCTAATTAATGTTACTTCTTGTCTTATTCATGCAGGTTTGATCGACAAGCTGGAGTGGAGCACTACAACAATCCACTTCATGCACATTCACGTGAGCATTAGCTAGGTACTAATCTGGACTTTGTTAGTTTGTAATAATTTAGCTTATGTTTCAGATATACTAATTGATTAATGATGCTAGTTGTTTGCTCCTGCAGTGTGTTCGGTCGTACAGCAATTGAAGCACAACAGCAGCACTAATGCAAGTAGATTCACGTAAGGAACTAGCTAGATGGGTAAGACTCTTGTTTGTTATTATTTCCAACATAGAGATCATGTATTTAACTACATTTAATTGAGCTAATCTACTAAATTCAACCTGGCTGCTGTAGGTGTGATCGGCTGATTAGGATGGAGGGGCAACTCCATTATTTGCAACTTACATAATGGGAATATAGGTGCTAGGCTTTGTATGTTTTTAATTGATCATTAGCACACTAACTCTTGTTTATTTATGTAGGTTGATTACTGCAATGTAATTGGAGCAAGTAGGCAGCTCCTCCTGGTAGACTTACGGCTGAAAGGGAGTATAGGAGCTACTAGCTTTTGTTAATTATCTTTCCAAAACTAGTTCTAGTTTATGTCTTTAATCCACTTATTAACCTTCTTGTCCTTTCTTTTGCAGGTTGTACGGTGAGGAAGGCCTCCATTAATTGCCTGCGCATGTCAAGTGTATGGTGGGTGCTTGATGACTCATTCAATCGTCATTAACACAACTAAACTAGCTTATTTGGTCATAACTCACGCATGACATGGGTCTCAATTGAACTTATTTTTCATTTGATTTTTGTACACTATATTGTACTAAGACCATACTAATATGTGTAATAGGTTCCAGCATTTAATTGGTACATTTTTATATGGTAAAAGATGAAAGTTTTAAGGTAAAAATGCTGATTTTAGGTACCTTTTTGACCTAAAAATTGCCCCTAATTATACTATGAGTTTAGTACTGCCATCACTTGATTTAGATGGTAATTTTATCCACTTTTAAGTTTATCAACCTCGTGGCTTGTTAAAACTTCATGTCAATTGCGTAAAACGCATTTTCGTGACAACCCGAAGGTGTTTTGCGTTTTGTGCTTTAAGGATTTTTCTGGGAATTAATTAGTCGCTATGACTTCCAAGTGTTTATTGACATTATTTATAGTCAATAATAATATATAAGGTGTTATGTTTAAATTATTGGGGTTATATAAACTCGTAACTCAATTTTTGGGCTAAAGGGGCACTCCCGAGGTAAAAGGAGCGTTAAGAAATTCCCCCGAGCTCTTTGTTTATTTTTGAAGAATTTTCTTTCGGAATTCTCTTTAGAATAATTAATAATAATTTTAGGAACTCTAAGAATAATTTTTATAGGGGTTCGTGCCACCTTGGCACTCCTCCTAGGCATTCCCGAGCCTTTATGGGACCCACATCGGGAATTTCCGAGAACTTTGTATATTTACTCCGTTCTAACTGAGAACTTGTATCTTAAAGATCATAAAATGATCCTTGGTTAAATTCATATAATGTCCATAGCTTATATAATTGTTAACTTAAGGTCGGGCTTTTGACGCTCGTTTTCTGACCTTAAGGAGTTTAGGTGCGTTTTTAACGCTCAAATGTTTATATGTTTTCTTAGGGTTTAATAACCCCCAAATAATATTTATAATTCTTCAAATAATATTTATTTACTTATATTTAATTATTTAAATGTTAGGGTATTTCAGTCTACCCCCCTTAAAAGGACTTCGTCCCGAAGTCATAATTTATATTGTTCGTCCTATGGAATCAAGTTCCTCATATCTACTCCTGTCTACATATCATTCTTGGGTGTATATTCCATCACTACTCTGAGTGTATATAATTCCTATAGACAAATATTCTTTATTCGTTATAATAATATAATAAATACTGTAAAACCATACATGTTCCAACTTCCTAGCTATCCCTCTCGTTCATCACTGCACAAGTGCAATACCAAATCCTCAGTCCTACAGAGTGCAGAGGCATAAAACCCTTGGCAGTGAATCTCTTGTGTGATTGTAGGAATAAATATAAATATACTGTAAAATAACTAAGTGCTTCATAAACATTCAAGTGTTACATAGAACACACAAAAATCATTCAATTGTCACATAGGACAATCATAAATCACCAAATGTCACGTAGGACATATTAATAACCAACCAAATATCACATAGGACATAACCATCTAATTAATTGCACACATGCGCAACAAAAATCAAACACAAATAACCATTCGCAAGAACAATATAGACTGCAGATATGCAAGTCGCATGTGGTGCTCTACCCCCCTTAAAAAGGGTTACGCCACGTACCCCTACAAGTATACACAAAATGAAAGAAATTTGTTGGATACTTGTCTCGCATGGAGTCTTCTAACTCCCATGTCGCCTCCTCAATATCGTGGTTTACCACAGAGCTTGATCATTCTCATGGTCTTGTTTCAGGTCTCCCTAGTGTTGGAGTCTGAAATGCGAACTGGTGTCTCCTCATATCTAAGTGTAGTATCGAACTCGAGTGTCTTGGGCTCTAAGTTATGTGATGGGTGAGGCACATGTTGCTTTAGCTGACTCTCCCCAGCTTAACATATTAGTCTAATTTGTAGGTTAATGGGCCCACTCGCTCCGTAAAAAGGTACGGTCCTACATACTTCGGCCTAAGCTTGCCCTTCTGCCCTAATCTAAAAATTCTCTTCATAGGTGAAATTCTAAGGAATACTCGACCGCCTACTGCGAATTCGAGGTCTCTCCTATGGACATATACATATAACTTATGTCCTACGAGGTATAACTCTCAAGAATCTATGTATTCCTTGACATGCTTCATAGTGCATTAGTATGTTTTGATATTGTCCCCGTATGTATGGGTGGAGGTGATCTAGTATTTAAATTGTCAATATTATTTTATGGCTTGTTTAAAACTATTTGTGTAAAAACACTTTCCATTAATCGCCTCTTAGTTGTAATCTACGGCGCTCGTGTCTTGTATTAATATTGGGCATACTAAAAATCCCTTTCTTTAGGTTATCACCTTGTGATTCTGTATTAGTTTTGCTGTCGCCATATATGGCTTTCATTTTCGATGTAAAGTATGAGCTACGGTCGAGCCGTGCTCTTATGTATATTAAAGAAATATTTTTTGATATTATTGACTCACTAATTGTTTGTAGTATATACACGATTACTATCGTCTGTTCCTCAAGTATACCACAGTAGGGTTCCTGTTAAGGTTTCTAATAAGATATAGTTTCCTCTCAATTAAACATGTTATTATGGTTGTGAATCAACTTTGGTGAGTATTAGTATAATGTCATACTCTTTATATTCTACCATGTTTATAGGTAGCTAGGTTCCCTTTTAATATATTGGGTTTTAATTCACAAAGAAAGACATGGAAGTCGATCTTCCCTTTCAGATGGCAATTTGGCCATAATTTAGAAGTAGCTTGAGAATACTGTTATTATAGGTAATTTTCTCTTGATCTAAATGTTGGTTTATTAACACGGTTCATGGATACTAAGGTTAGTATCCCTATAATTAATTTTCTTTAATATGCGGGTTCTGGGGGATCTGGTTCTATGGAATATCTAGTTGTTTTACACTTTTAATCTCCTCGGGGTATCTAACAGTTTAACTCTTAATACACTTCCCACTAATACTACTTCATTTAATTAAATCTTTATATTAAATTTAGGAATAATACCCACTTATCACTGAATATTTGTGACCACTTGTAAGGAGTCTCAGGAATCATCCAACCCTGACGGGGTCAGCGTCAGAGTTGAACTATCCCTCCACACCATTTTGTGTTTGGTTTTCCCTTGATCTGACCAGGATCAAGTTCGACCTCCCACGTCAAATATCAAACAATCACATAATTGTCATTTCCAAATTTTTATCTTATTAGACTTTGTGACGTGGTGAGTACTACATTTTCTCCTGATCATATACTACTATTCCAATAACTGTTATAACCTATACTTGAATCTAGGGTATTACCAAAATCCCCGGAATAATATTTCTTTGTTCAAATCATCAAGCGGGGAAGCCAGTTTTTCCTCTTGGCTTAAAAGGTAGATTCTTATTAAAGCATCTAGGCTCATACTGTCTAATAACTATATTCATCAATCATTTTGACTCTTAAATCCATCATGCAAGTAGTAATTTCCATCATGGACTTGCATACCTTAGAATACTCTCTTCACCTTAAAAGGCTTATCTAGTATTTTTCCTATCAGGCTTGATTATTGCCTACACTTGTTTATCATCAGTTGGAGCAAAGACAGTCACATTTAGACTTCAAGAAAAGTTTTCATGACTCCATCCACAACTACAGTTCCATAAAGTATCATTTCCTCCACCTTAAAGCTTAGCTGTTTCCTTATTCCATCTAAAATCCATAAATCAGGTGAATCATATGTTCAGCCTAGGTTAAGTATCTCTTAATATTAGTACCATCTTAAATTAAGGATTTCCAGTTTGAATTCTACTGTTTAGTAACTGGACAATCAAGGCTTTATTGTTTGTTTCCATCTCTTAGAAACGTGGTTCATCCAATAGCTCAATGGCTTAAAAAAAATAAGTCGGTTAGGTATGTCAAATAGAGGATTTAGAATCACAGAGTTTAGTATATAACGTTAAGACGGTTTACGTACAAAATAATGGTTACAAACCTAGGGTATGTTTCCCTACTTTTATATTTAATTTACACTCATTTTGTGTGTATATTGTTTCACACTCATATTTAGCTTACACTCACTCTCAGTGTAGGTATTAGTTTAGCCTTTGATATACCAGACACCAGCTTACTGTAAGTGTCAAGGAAAATCGTTTGTTATCATGTTTATACTAGAGTTCATATTACATATGTTTTAACCTTAGTTGATTTGCTGCGATCTTTTATTCGCATTCATAATTTGAGCTGTCATAGTAGACATATGCTCGTATAAATTCATAAGGTTAATATAGGACATGTGTCTCAAAATAGGATAGGTATATCTAATGATATTTTAGCCTTCTGAAACGTATCAATACCTTCAATGTTTTAGGTTAATAACCTCCAATTATATTTATATATATAGCATTTGGTTGTGCTAATTAGATAATTCTCCCCCACTTTAGAAAATATATATTCAAGATTTGTTCTCTCCTTCTCTTTTTTTTTTTAATTGGGAGTCCAGCGTTGTTATATATTGGTACTAGCTGAGACCCTTGGTATTTGCTCAGGTATTTCAAAACCCATGCTTATCCATTATGGATGTTTAGCTATATTTTTGAGATTCTGTTTCTCAATTGCCATATTTCAAGGTTTCTCACTATCTTTTCTCAAAGTTTATAAGAGATTGTAAGATTTCCTAGACCCGCACTGAGCGGTAAGCTCGGTGCCTGGGTATCCCATAAAATTTCAGTGTTTGCTCTTTATGTGAGCTCTTTTGACAGTTCCTGTAATCTTAAGTATTTATATTAATTAATGTATTCCCGTTCTTGACATCTGCTCGTCATTTAAGCAGGTCATAATTTGTAGTTAAGTATTTCTTGGGTAGGATCATGCCGGGTCAAGTACTTGGCATTATGCCTCGGAATATTTCCGACCTTCGCTCATAGGCTCAGGTGACCACGGTCTCATAGGTAAGGAAAATAAATATCGAAGTATCCCTATACGTGAGAGGTTACCTAATTTAGGTCTCTCTAAAGTTGATACTTACTAGTCTCATATAAGTCTCATTGACTGCTAATTATAAACACATATTTATGCATCATGCATTTAGTTTAGATTCTAGGCTTACCGGTTTCGCGCTGAGCGCTCGCCTCAGCGCCTGGAGTTCCCACTGAATACAGGGCATTTCTTCATGGAACTACCTCCTTTCCCTATGACTTCCGGATGAGGATGGCTGTCCTGCCGTCCTCCAGTATAGGTGTTGTTTTGCGGCGTCTGGCCTCCTCTAGGTACGCCCGCCTCATTAGCTAGGGTTCTCTGTGAACTAGCTCCTTTGTATACTCGGCTCCCTGGGTTGGAAAAGCATCGTAATCCTTGTGACCTTCCTTCTTGCAATGACGACACTCCACCTTCCTTCCTGCGCAATCTACGCCTGGGTGATCCTTTCCACAACGTTTACAGTAATAGTGTCGTCGGGTTGGCTTGTTGCCTCTAGGTGGTGCTGTTCTTAGTGTTGAGCATCAATAGCTGGGCCGGTCAGACGGGGTCTGCTCCTTCGCCTTCTGACCATGGAAATCCTTCCGCCCTATCTTCTTTTCAAATAATTTCTTCTGCTTCTTGCAGTAACCGCCAGATATGGCTCCATCATCATCTCCTTTAGTATTCTTCCTTTTCTTTCTTTCTGCGTCGGAGTAGTCGACTACTGGTATATTGTCCAATAAGCTGGTGATCCGCGCATAGTACTGGTCAACTGTTTGTCTCCCTTGGGCTAAGGACTTGATCTCCTGCCTTTTCCTCTGCGTTATGTATTCGGGGTAGTACTTCTCCCGCAATACTTCTACAAACTCAGTCCATCCAAATTCCGGTGTAGCTCTACGGTGGCCCTCAATAGTCCGCCACCAAAAGTCAGCTGCGCCCTCAGGTTGCATGCGGCGATGTCGATCTGTCGGTCTTCTGGAACTCTGACAGCCTTGAACGCCTTCTGGTGGTCTGCAATGAACTTCTCTAGTGCGGCGGTTTCTCTGGCCGCGGCGGGTGGGGTATGGCTCCCGTAAATTGAGCTCCTAGCTGTTGCGCGAAAGTTGCCATGGCTGCTGTTAGGTCTTGTACTGTTGGAACATCGGCCGGTGTCTCGCTACTCTTCTACTGCGTCCACTGCTGTCTCCTCGTGGTCCTTCGCTGGTCGACATCTAAGATAGTATATTTTTATTTCTACTCGGTTTGCTACACCGTATCACATACACAGTCAAAAACATGTAAGTAAGCTAACTACTAGCAATAAAACATCCCTAGGGTTTTTCTTCTAGGTCACGAATCCTCACGGACGTTTCCCGTAACCCATATTCCTATGCTCATTGTCCTAGACTCAGTATCTTTCATCAGAGCGGTACTCCGCTCTGATACCACTTTTTGTAACACCCCTAATCCTAATCCTGTAATGACGTCATAATTCGTAGCATAATAAATAGCGAGTCGCAGCGGAAAATAAAACTATCTAACCTTGGTGTTACACGCCGTCACTCACCCTTGTGAGTAACAAGGCACCTTACACTTTCCAACATTACAACTTCTCACGCTGTGATGAACAGATACTGAGCACTCTACTTATTACAAACCAAATCAACTAAATGAGCAACTAACTGAAATACAACAACTCCAAAAATATAACACCATAACAAATCCACAAGTGTTATAAAAACACAGCGGCTACCCTGTTCCCCGCACTCCGGCTTGTGTATTCTTCAGTGACCTGAAATGTTTGGCCCAATGAAGGGCTCAGCAAACTATGCTGGTATGCTAAATGTAGTCCTAAGTCTTCTAGATTCCTTAAGTCGTTTAAGCCATCTTGATATTAGATTCATTACATACAACGCCGGTTTATAATGATAACAGAAATAACTGTAAACACTTAACACACATAACAATCCACCTGTAAACACCAAAGTACAACAGTACACAATACCAACAACCACATAACAATAACCACACAACAATAACCAATAATCACACATTAGTAAACCATAACAATAATCAAACAAGATACACGTATTCAACTGTACTTGTTAGTTAGTCACTTGGCTCTTATCCTTTAAACCAATCATTTAACTTTTCCCAATTAATTTTACCTCAAGTGTCATGTTAAGACAAACTTTAATAACTTGTGGACGAATGTCCCCTGGGTTCCAATGGAACCGTTACCAACGGACCTTCTGGCCCTGGATAAATATATGTAATGACCGATCCGGTCGAACCTGTGCACCTACGGCAGTGCCCTCCGCCATCCCCGAATGTGGCTGATGGATTTCGAGTGACTCCATTATAGTCCCTCGTTGTGATCACAATGCGCAACCAGAAGGTCGGAACGATCTGGATTCCTCTCTTATAAGTTAGCCCTTTTTGTCAGTGACACAATAACCAATATTTGAATTAAGACCTTAACAGTTGACCATTGTTAGGTTCAATAATACCTAGAGGTCAGTTAGTCTTCTTTTCTTTTTTTCCAGTTTAGATGTATAAACTTTAGTCACAAGACATCCGCGCGTAAAATTCAACGCAACAGTTTGGGCAATCCCACATACAATATCAATCACATAAAATCATAGATATCTTCTTAATATTTAAACACACAATGTCTGGACCTTAGGATAATCCTTAGGACATTCAGACCACACAATTAACATACCGTTCACCAAGTAACCGCTAGCTTTGACAAACTCCTGTTCAGTAGTCCCTTCCCGTACGCTGTTATTTAAACATGCAATACCGGGTAATATAATACATCTATTCATTAGGTATCACAGTACTATCACTGTAGTGTTTATACTCGTCGTATAATAACTCCGTATGTTATTTATTTTCCCCTGTTAACTTAACAGGTGTTTCTAGATAACCTATCAGTTCATTATTTTATGTGAAGCTCACATGTGATAATGAATTATCATTTAGACGGTACATCTTTACTTCATTAATTATATACTTATATTATTTCCACTTATCATTTATATTATATCCCTTGGTCATTTTTATTATAACCAAAATTATTTTATAAACTTTATATTATATTCCTTAATATACCATAATACATTATATTACCTAGTTTCACTTCCTTGCCTTATTAGATACAAAACCAATCTTATTAACTCGGTATTTATATATTATACCAACAACTTAATAAATTACTAAATAACCATATATAATTTTCCGGTAATCATAATTGATCCCGTTAACTTTTACAGCTTACCAAACACCCATATACTTTATAATTATTAAGTACCCTTATCAATTTCAAAAATCGCAAAACAATTATATTAACTTCTATAAATTGTCAAATAACCTTATAACTTTTATAATTCACTAATTACCCTCATTAACCTTTGTAAATATTAATTAACCACCTTATTTTTTCAAATCACCAAATACTCTTACTATTTCAGTAATTACACAAATTAACACCACAAATCTTATAAATTATCAATTAAGCCCATAATCTCTTCGGCTAAATCATATAGTTTCTATATTTACACTTTTAACCCCAACACTTTATATAAGTTACATATTAACTTATAAACTATAGTTTAAATATTTTATTTCCTTATTTAACCAAAGTACACCGTGTCTTTTCTTAAATTGCATTTTCGCCCACATTAATTTTCTATCTTTCATATATACTTTCATAAATTACATATTCACCCCAAAACTTTTATAAACTTAATTTTTATGTCATAAATCATTTTAACCCAAAGTTTTTGGTCAACACTTTGACCAAGATTTAATTTCACAATTAATACTTTAATAAACCCATAAAATCATAGGTAATTTTCGGCAATACATTATATTTCCCAATAATCACAAAATAGTCCCAAACTTTAAAAATGTCATTTAACACTTAACCACTTATTTAAATTCACCAAAATTCATCATATTAATTCCAACCTTATATTATAATATAAATATATCAAACAGTTCCTTATGTTTTCGGTAATATATATTTGTACACTAAACTTTTCAAATTTACATTTTAACCACATAACTTTATAAACTAGCCATTTAAATATTTGTAGCTATTTTTAATGTTCCAAAAATTTATAAAATAAGTTAATATATTTATATATATTTCGAAAATCATACAAAACATATTATGTCCTCGGCTTTAATTTAATTTCATCTTATGGTTCTAAAACTTGTTTTAAACCTTATAATAAATACATATAAATGTATATTAGTCATATAACACTTCTAAAAATTATGCTAATGACTTAGAATGATTATAAACTCAAAATAGAACATAAAAGTCCTAGACCTTTCGGTTTCAATGTATAGGTAACATAATTAATTTTTATGACCTAAATATATACCTTAAGGTAATAATCTTACCTTATATGTTATAAATTATTTTCTTGACAATACCTATAGTTTTTGTTCGGTCTTAATTTATTTAAAGGTTATACAAAGTTTTTTATACCAAAGTTTGAAGCTTAAATCAAACTTAAACTTATTAAACCTTATTTACATAAACTTACCCTTAAATCAAGACAATTCTTGTGCTTGATTTTTCCTTGAATTCCAAGCTCCTCAAATGCTTATCTTGAGGTAGACAATTCGAACTCCTTGTATATATATAGGAGATCTATTTGTTAGACTTCTAACAAGAGTTTCTAAATAATATTTGTAGAAATTTTACAAGAGTTTACCTTAGGATTTTATCAAGGTATTTTTGATACACCTTGGGATAATTGTAGATCCAATTTTCCTTCATGAAATAATGAAGAGAGTATGGATTTAGAAGGACAAATATTTTCGGATATAAGGAGTAAGTTGTTTAGGATTTTCAAATATGAAAATACCTTAGATTAACCTTGATTACTCCTTGAATTGATGTTGAATCAAGACAACTCCTAGGAGAACAATTGATGGCGATTTCCTTGTAAGCTTGATAGGATTATTCTTGCTTCAAGACTTGATAGAATTAACTAGGAAATTACATTAAATGGTGTTAGGAATTATTACACCATTAATATAGTTTATTTAGCATTTAGGAATTTGATTAGGATTTGAACAAGGAACAAAGAGAGAGCTAGGAGGTTGACATACCAGTTCGTGAAGATGGCAAAGAATTGAAGTTGCCATTCACGAACGCTTTAAGGTAAGATTCCAATTGCTTTTGTTTATTATCTTTTGATTACATTTTTTGATTAATATTTGTTACATAATTAATTCACCATTATTTGCTAAACATATAGGCTTACGGCTGTAGTGGTAGAATCATTGAGTTAGGCAACCCAATCATGCATTCCAATCGGCTACAATGGGTGGTCCTCATTAAATTTAGATTGTTAATGTTGTTAATGCTCACTTATTGTTGTATAATTGCTTAGCTTTATGATTTTAATTATTCATGGCTTACTTGTTTATCCTATGCAGGTGTGCAATCGGAAGTGATGGAGCAAATCCAAGCAGCTCTACCATGTTTGTTACGGTAATATATATATAGCTAGGTAGATAGACTTTTATTTGTTAATTTACAACATGTCAATTATGTAAGTTAGGTCATGTTTTTATTAAGCTAATTAATGTTACTTCTTGTCTTATTCATGCAGGTTTGATCGACAAGCTGGAGTGGAGCACTACAACAATCCACTTCATGCACATTCACGTGAGCAATTAGCTAGGTACTAATCTGGACTTTGTTAGTTTGTAATAATTTAGCTTATGTTTCAGATATACTAATTGATTAATGATGCTAGTTGTTTGCTCCTGCAGTGTGTTCGGTCGTACAGCAATTGAAGCACAACAGCAGCACTAATGCAAGTAGATTCACGTAAGGAACTAGCTAGATGGGTAAGACTCTTGTTTGTTAATTATTTCCAACATAGAGATCATGTATTTAACTACATTTAATTGAGCTAATCTACTAAATTCAACCTTGGCTGCTGTAGGTGTGATCGGCTGGATTAGGATGGAGGGGCAACTCCATTTATTTGCAACTTACATAATGGGATATAGGTGCTAGGCTTTGTATGTTTTTAATTGATCATTAGCACACTAACTCTTGTTTATTTATGTAGGTTGATTACTGCAATGTAATTGGAGCAAGTAGGCAGCTCCTCCTTGGTAGACTTACGGCTGAAAGGGAGTATAGGAGCTACTAGCTTTTGTTAATTATCTTTCCAAACTAGTTCTAGTTTATGTCTTTAATTCCACTTATTAACCTTCTTGTCCTTTCTTTTGCAGGTTGTACGGTGAGGAAGGCCTCCATTAATTGCCTGCGCATGTCAAGTGTATGGTGGGTGCTTTGATGACTCATTCAATCGTCATTAACACAACTAAACTAGCTTATTTGGTCATAACTCACGCATGACATGGGTCTCAATTGAGACTTATTTTTCATTTGATTTTTGTTACACTATATTGTACTAAGACCATACTAATATGTGTAATAGGTTCCAGCATTTAATTGGTACATTTTTATTATGGTAAAAGATGAAAGTTTTAAGGTAAAAATGCTGATTTTAGGTACCTTTTTGACCTAAAATTGCCCCTAATTATACTATGAGTTTAGTACTGCCATCACTTGATTTAGATGGTAATTTTATCCACTTTTAAGTTTATCAACTCGTGGCTTGTTAAAAACTTCATGTCAATTGCGTAAAACGCATTTTCGTGACACCCGAAGGTGCGTTTTTGTGCTTTAAGGATTTTTCTGGGAATTAATTAGTCGCTATGACTTCCAAGTGTTTATTGACATTATTTATAGTCAATAATAATATATTAAGGTGTTATGTTAAATTATATGGGGTTATATAAACTCGTAACTCAATTTTTGGGCTAAAGGGGCACTCCCGAGGTAAAAGGAGCGTTAAGAAATTCCCCCCGAGCTCTTTGTTTATTTTTGAAGAATTTTCTTCGGAATTCTCTTTAGAATAATTAATAATAATTTTAGGAACTCTAAGAATAATTTTTTATAGGGGTTCGTGCCACCTTGGCACTCCTCCTAGGCATTCCCGAGCCTTTATGGGACCCACATCGGGAATTTCCGAGAACTTTGTATATTTACTCCGTTCTAACTGAGAACTTGTATCTTAAAGATCATAAAATGATCCTTGGTTAAATTCATATAATGTCCATAGCTTATATAATTGTTAACTTAAGGTCGGGCTTTTGACGCTCGTTTCTGACCTTAGGAGTTTAGGTGCGTTTTTAACGCTCAAATGTTTATATGTTTTCTTAGGGTTTAATAACCCCCAAATAATATTTATAATTCTTCAAATAATATTTATTTACTTATATTTAATTATTTAAATGTTAGGGGTATTTCAGCAGGCATTTTTGTAATCCTATGTTGAAGCACCTGAGAGAAGAGATCACCTCCCACTGTCTCTAGCTCTGCAGGATGAATTTTGAGTTTCATCCAGTTTGCCATAACCTCTTCCATGAGATTAGAGAATGAGAAAAAGGAAGCAGCTCGAGAACACTAAGACCGTACCAGAAGTTGCTTCTTTGGAAACTTTGAAAACTGATGAAAGGGAATAGTAGAATAATAGCCGAATTAACTCCTAACTCATCAAGAAAACTAGTAAACTGGTAGTTGAGTATGGAATTACTCTTTGATGTGATATAAGTAGAGTTGTTTGTCCCAACCTCATTAGTCCACGTCGGAGCCCATTCTCTCATCACCCTACTCCCTCTGACATAGTGTATTAATTTCCCTCCATGTTGTCCACCTTACTGAAGTACGTAGAGCTAAAAGCAAACAAATTCTCCTTACTAGGATCATTCTCTTATTCTCTTTTTTTTTAAGAACATTGTGATCATATATTAAAACATATAGCAAACACAAGGGGAAACACCCTCATGTCATGCTAGGTCCATATCAAGTTTACAAGCCAATATGATATTAGGGGAACATGATCCCCCAACCACACCCGATTACTATCCACAATTGGGTTTTCAAAATTACAGATAATCTTAGTCAGGTAGTTGTCATTCATAATAGTATCACTTCTAATAATACTAGCGAAATCTGGAAGTAATCCTCTCACCATCAAGATATCCTCCCAACTAGCATTGGGTCTTCTGATATCTCCCAAGTTGAGGATATCCTCAAAATATTTTTTCAACTGATTCAATGCAAATGCTATGGCTACCCATCGAGATAGCAAGCTCCATGGCAATTCTTTTGCTTTGATATCAGTATACTGCACATCACTAGTGCTAGAAATTCTTCGATTGAAAACAACAATAGGCAAACCACGGTCGTCTCGAATGAGACCAGCTATGACCCGATCCCCATAACGACTAGAAGCATACCGTACAATGCTGTGATAGCACCGTCGGGGGGCGAGCCAAATCTAGGAGAATAGAGGTGGGAGGAAACCTTCATAACCGAAAGGTAAGCTTCAGTAAAGGAACTGTTTACCTATTTCTTTCCACCACGAAAGCTCTGAATTATGCTTGACTTTATTCCTCGAAGCATATATAACCCAAAGCTTATTGGCTATAAGAGAAATCTTCTTCACACTCCACACCTCAGACATCCGAAGAAACCAGTCCATCATACCATCCACATTATTAGGAACATCATTCACATCCACCAAGCCCCTCCATAGGTCTCTAACAGCGCAGCAATAGAAGAAACAATGAGCCAAGTTATCTTTGTCCCCACAGAAGAAACACTTGGAATTACCCCCAATCCGTCTAGCCAAATTATCCTGACAAGGGATAATATTTCCCAAAAACTTCCAGAGATTGAGTTTAACTCTAGGACAACAAATGGAAGTGGAAAGCTTCTTCCCAATCCTACCTATGTAATGGGAAGGATTGGAAGAACTCTCCACACCTGTTTCCTTAACCAGAAAGATATAAGCTGATTTGACAGAGAATTTGTTATCTTTTGAGAGGATCCAGGTCCACTGGTTAGAGCTAGCCATGTCTTGTGAAGGAGGAGACAAAAGCCCGTCCCCCATAGAAGGAAGGGTCCGAGCTCCTTCTCTAAGCACATCCAATGCCGAAGAGATGGACTTCCAGATGGGGCTACCTTTACTAGAAGGGTAGCAATCACTAATATTGTTGTCAGGGTAATAGAGTTGTTTCATAACTTGAGCTACTAAAGACCCCGGACAAGAAAGTAGTCTCCAAAGTTGTTTAACCAAAAGAGCTTTGTTAAAGTTTTCCACTTCTCTGAAACCAAGTCCTCCTTAGTCCACAGAAACACAAACCTTAGACCATTTAGTCCAGTGAAGAGCTTTTTTTATCAACTTTCCCACTCCACCAGAAAAAGGAGAAAGCTGAATTGAGTTTCGCAATTCTCTTAATAGCACCTCAGATATTTCCTCGTAACAGTAGAGTTTAGCTCCTAGACAATCGCCTTTCAAATCGCTTTCCAGAAGAGAGCACATTCTTTTTAAAACGACCCTCTATAATTCGGATCGTAGTTGGTGTCAAGAATTGATCACTCTATCGAACCGGGAGTTAAATACCTCAAGTCCTTACCAAATATGATAAAGAAGATAAAACTAACGACATTAAAAAATGCTCTAATCTTGTTACATGCAAATTGAGCTTATTATTTTATCATTTTCCAATCCATAGTTAATTTGTAGTTATTTGGATTATTGCAATGGCGAAAACAAATCTGAAGTCGGTGCTATTGTTATGCGGTCGTGACCTTAGCGCCGCATGCATCACTTTGTTCTTGCTAAATACACAAAAGCTATAAGTCAAATAATCACCATCATAATGCCATTATGAAAGAAAAAAACCGCTGGAGTCAAGAAAAACTTGCCTTGTTTACGTGCTACCACGGAGATACACTTGCCTACACACAAATCCATAATTCTCCACACATTCTTATTGAAAACTCCCGATTGAATGTGAATAGAGGAACAAAGTTACTCTTGCTAGCTTTTAAGTCCACTATCCTGATGAAATATCCTTCCGTTTTGGATCAATTGTTGGCAAGAAAGGATAAGGGGGAAGGCTTGGTATCTCTCCTAATTAATCTTTGTCCCTTGTTTCTACCAGTGCGGACCTAAAAATAAAAATGATCTAACAAATAGAATATTGAATTAAATTTTAAAACGATGTATATATATAATTGCTCCGTTTGGATCTTATGTACTCCCTCCGTCCCTATTTGACCTTCTGGTTTACTATTTGGACTTGTCGTTTGACTTCAATATTTAACATGTAAGATGACATAATTTTACAAAACTAAGTTTTGTAATGGAATCCTTATGTCAAAAACTATATGTTGTAGAAATTTGTTTTATAAAATTATTTTATCTTATATGTTTAATATTGAAGTGGAAAAACGTGCCAAAAAGCAAACAGGAAGGTCAAAATGGGACGGAGGTAGTATTATATTCAGATTAATGATTAGATTATCATTGTCAAATTCATCACCTAAAATTATCTAATTTCTTATCTGTTTTCTCTCTCTATGTCTAAAAACCACGTAGGTCCCCCATTGGTTTCTTCCAGTTGTTGCTCGTTCTTTATAATCAGATGGTGTGTGTGAACTTTATAGGTTGGCTAATTGCCCAATAATATCTCTTACTATTTCTTGATAAGAAATTATACGCATATTACAATCTCACAAACTGAACACCCCAAAAAACAGAGTCCAGAAGCTAAAATCATTTTCAAATCGACCACTGCTGCACAACAAAGGTACAGAAAACGAAACAATTTCATATCCACTCTAGAAGAAGAAACCTTTTGGTATAGCATCAGGCCGAATCCTGATATTATTTTCCATCAGTAGAATTACCATTGATTTCATAGATAAGCTGGATTCTTCAACGGGGTGACCACAGACTTGACCTGCAAGTAAGAGTTGAGACAGTGCATACCCTTCTCCCTTCCAATCCCACTCATTTTATACCCACCAAACGGGATCGCCGCATCAAACACATCGTAGCAATTGATCCACACTGTACCGACCTTCAATGCCCTGGCCAAGGTATTCGCCGTGTCTAGATCCTTGGTGAACACACCCGCCGCCAGACCATATCGGGTGTTGTTTGCCCTCCTTATCACATCATCCATATCACTGCAGGCAAGTGTAAAGGTTTGGGTTGGAACAGGAGATTAAAACCTCGGTTAAGATGAGAGTTCTTCAATACTGGGTTTGATCAGATTTTCAGATTATATCACAATTGACTTACCTCCATTTCAGTATGGATTGAACAGGACCGAAGATTTCATCTTGGGCAATAGACATGTCATCCTGAAATAGTACAGGGTTGAGTTAACTCTTGGTTAAATTTCACATGTTATAGCCAGGTTATTATTATTCTATACACAAGAGAGTTATGGAAGATGTATTTTTTTACCTTGACATTAGAGAAGACGGTAGGCTGAATGAAGAACCCCTTTTTACCTATTTGTTCACCACCACACTCTAGCTTGGCCTCACTGTTGATGCCAGTCTTAATATACCTCATTACTTTTTCAAATTGTTCTGGATCAATCTGACAATGTTGGCATTAACCAGGTCAGGTTTACAAAATCAGGCGGCAAATTAAGAACATGACCATCTGCTAAAAGTATGAGGCCTTTGAATAATAGTTACCAAATCATTAATGTAATGAGGACCTTGTTATGTTACATAGACAAGATTAACTTAGTATTAATCAGGTCTTCATACATCCTGAACATTTAGTCAATTTAAGCTCAAAAAGATATTCAAACCTGTGGGCCTTGCTCGATTTCTGCTTTGAATGGATCACCAACTGTTCTCCTTAGGGCACGTGCCTTTGCCTTCTCTACAAACTCCTCATACACATTCTCATGAACATAAGTTCTGATCCAGCACAGCAACATTGACCCTTTAATATCAACATAGATGTTTTAGGAGTTCACCACCAAAACCTTGTACAGAAAAATCTCATAACCTCGAAGAATCCCGAGCTCAATACCTCTCAAACAACAAAAAAGTTGTAACAGTAGTAAAGGTAAATGACAGGATGAACTTCGTCACTGACCTGATTAAAAAACAACGCGAAATGGGCAAGTTCAACTGCCTTGTCAACATCTGCATCCTTGCATATAATAAATGGAGACTTCCCTCCAAGCTCCAAAGTCACTGGTTTTAGATTGCTCTTCCCTGACATTGCAAGTATAGCCTTTCCAGTATCAGTGGATCCTGTAAAGGACAACTGCAACCGAAAACCCATGATGGTGATCGTCTCAGATTTTCTTAGTGAACGTATACTGAAATTTTTTACTAATCAATCTGAGGTTTAGCCAACAGTACGATTGGTCTTGCCCATTTGATTAACTAGATCTTGCCAAGATAAAATTATTTCACCTTATCAACGTCCATGTGACTTGATAGAGCAGCCCCAGCTGTTGGACCAAAGCCAGAGACTACATTTAGAACACCAGGAGGAAGACCAGCCTGCACAGGATATGAGAAAATTACTGCAATGCAATATGTGATTATATACCCAAAACCTGAACATATAGAGAAACATTATCTCGTTCACTACCTCATGCAAAAGTTGGGTAAAAAGGAGAGATGACAGTGGAGTTTGCTCGGCTGTCTTCAGAACAGCTGTGTTACCACAGATTAGAGCAGGAGCAACTTTCCAAGTGTATAAGATAAGAGGGAAATTCCATGGCACAATCAACCCGGCGACTCCTATTGGCTCATGCAGTATTTGCATATGGTAAGGTCCATCAGCCGGAACTGTTAACCCGTGGATCTTATCCGCCCACCCTGTTAAAAAAACCATCAATCCATCCATCCATTCATCATCCAACTGGGAGGATGTCAACATCCTAAAGTGCTTTGTTCCCCATACCCATAGTAATATAGATTGTAATGTTTTAGGGATTTGTAACCATTGAAAAAGATCAGAGAGTACACTATACCAGCATAGTAACGAATTATGCGTGAACATAATGGTAGCTCGGATTGGATGGCTTGTTTGTAAGGTTTCCCATTGTTCCACACTTCAAGAGCTGCAAGCTCCTCCTTGTGCTTATCTATTAGATCAGCAAATTTTAGCATGATCTTGCACCTCTCCTGGTATGACAAAGAAAAAAAAACCATCGGATGATGATGATAGAAATTATAAGGGCTTTTTTTCTTTAAGCTTCACTTGAGAGCAACTTTGATCATAAATAAAAGCACCCAAATTCTCAAATTCCTGCTCTTACAATCTCCAATTAGCAGATTATATATGATGGCAACATCAAATTTACTGTGCGAAGAACACAGAATGACAACCAAAACAATATGAATTAAATTTAGAGGTCAAGAAAGGATATATTATATTACATAAGCTGTCATCCTAGGCCATGGTCCCTCATCGAACGCCTTGCGAGCAGCTGCTACTGCACGGTTAACATCCTCAGCGTCTCCCTCCGCCACTTGAGCAAGCACCTCACCAGTTCGAGGATCAAGACAAGGAAATGTTTTCCCTGATTAATTTTCATATTAACTTGTGTCAAAATCCCTCATCAAGGGAAATAGACACATTACAGATTAACATTTTTGAGTGTGAGTGAGTGAGCGAAGTAAGTAAGTACCAGATGCAGCATCAACATATTCCCCATTAATCAAGAGCTTAGTGTACTTTATGCCAATAGGAGGAACGATGGGATCTTCAACAGCAGCTACTGTACTGAAGGAGTTTATGAGATGGTTATAGCCTCGGCTGGCACCTGAGTAGAAATGGGAATTATGTAATGCCCAATTTGCGAAATCAACATCTATTGCGAGAAATTGTAGACTCATAAGGGTTGGTAGAGCAAGGAATCCACTTGTTCTAACTCTTGCACAGAAACTAATAATCAAACATTATGACATGCGTAAAGCAAGCTAAAAACAAACAAGAAGCTGCTGGGTTGTGATCCTTTTGAATAGACTTAACAATCTACGAGAAGCTCCTCCCCCGATTCCTACATCATATAAAGCAGTACGGGATCAAACCCGTCAACCACACATCAGTTCATCATGATTAAGACAAGCACCATCAGTTCTTCACGATTAAGACAAGCTCCTCCAGCACAAGCAAATTTCGTGATGAAAGTTTTAAAACCCAAACACAAAATACAAGGATGAAATATAAACAAATAGGATCAAGGCAGATCATCAACGGTATTATATAAAACCTCAATACCAATTATGTTTTTTTTTTTGGTCGCAAATTATGAATTTTTTTGATGTAATTTAGTTGTGTCAAAAATCAAAGGATGGGTAGACTAACCGAGAAGAGTGGGATAAGGACGCTTGTTAGAGAGAGTGGAAGCAGAGCGCAAAAGCAGAGATGAAAGCCTCCTAGCCGCCATGGCTGCCTTCTTTCGCTCTCAATTTCTCACTTATTGCAAGATTGGAACAGAGAAGTAGTAGAGTGAGTTGAAAAAAAAAAAGTGGTAGTGTGGCGGGGTGTAGTTGGAGTGGCAGGACTTTTCAGCATCCTATGACAATGATGTGATGTACGATTATTCATTGCGAAACTCAGGACAAAACCAAAGAGATAGTAAAGAAAAAGGATACTCCTACACGTATATATCCCATTCCAATGAATTACGGGAGAAGTGAAAGAAAGAGGACACGATAATAAGCAAGAAGACAATTTGTTGGGTTATTTTGGTGAAACAACATAAAAGCAAACATAAAAGAATGAAGTTGGTGGTGGAGCCATCAAAGATGAGGATGAGGATGATGATGATACTCCAGCGTACTGGAGGGAAAGCCGCGGCTGAGTCGTCCTTACAAGCGGTTAACTGTTGACAGGTTGCATCCTTCGCCCACACTACACTTTGCAATAAATCACTACTTATTACATGTCGCCACATGCGCTTTCGTCGATATTTTGATGATAAGATGTCTTCTATCAAAGGCCATGGACGTAATTCTTTTTGGGAAATTTCATCAAATGTCATTATATTTTTGGCTAATGTATGAAATGATACTAAAAAAAAGAAAATCATGAAATATCACTATATTATTTTAAAAGTTCATGAAATACCACTATAGATAGAAAAAAGAGAAAAATATCCCTACTAGTTAACAAAGTATTTTTAAAGTTCACAATATGTCTCTAAGTGTTAAAAATTAACAAAAATATCAAAATGTAATAAAAATATAAAAAAATTATAAAAATTTCAAAAAAAATTTATAAATCTTTTATAATTTTTTTTCTTCTCCCCTTCCCTGTTCCCCCTTCCCCCTTCCCCCCCTTCCCCTTCCCCCCTTTTCCCCCTTTTCCCCCTTCCCCCTTTCCCCCTTCCCCGCTCCTTCCCTATTCCCCCCTCCCTCTTTCCTTTTTTCCCCCTTTCTTCCCTCCATCCCCCGCCTCTTGATTTCTAACAAATAATTTATACCAAATTTTCTACCAATTTAGTACCATAATTTATATCAAATAAGTACCATAATTTTTATCATACATTTTTTAATTATTATTTGCTATCAATTTAGATTATTTATTTCCTAAAGTAAATACTTTATTTTATATTGCTGATAAAATTTAAAAACTAAAATTCTAAACATCATAATTTATTTGAGATAGAGCGACTGAGAATATATATATATATATAACATATAATATTAAATAGTAAAACTTGTTGGAAATGTAGAATAAAACGTTTTCAAAATAGTAATATGCAACTTATTAGGAGCAATTTGGTGGAGAATATAGTACCACACCATCCATACTTTAATTCCTTTGAAATATATATCACTTGTCCACCTCTCAAGGAAACTATATAATAAACTGCATCTTCTTTATAATAACACTTGTCGTCTCACTCCTTGATCATCATATAGTTTGACAAAATCTTCTTATCATCACCTAAATCCTCAATCCAACACTTGCTTCAGCCAAAGCTTCTAAGGTTAAGAATCAATTACTTATTGTTGTATATAATGCCGATAAGTGGTCCTTGTCTAAGGTATGAAGCTATTCAACCCTCCAATTTTCAGAAGTAGGGATATATTAAATCCATGACTAATGCCTTTAATCATTGTTCTTCGATCCAGATATCAGGTTCTTATCATTTTTCAACTAACAATCTTGTGTCACAGACACATCCGTGTACCTCTTTGTTTCTTTCACTAGCTCAAAGGCAATTCTTATTCACTTCAAATTTTCCTTAATAACCATAGGTATAGCCCTAGGCATAGCCCACTAAGGCAACCAACTACAATCCTGGGACCCGTAGGTTATGGGCCCACCTTCAATACCTTAATTCATAGCTAATGAGCTCACTTCACCTTTAGGTTTATTCACATTTTCAGTCCTTTTATATGTATCATAGACATTACACTCTCAAGTTACCATCTTAGGCATAACTCTCTGTCATTCTCTTTTGAAAAGGTTTAAAAAGGTATCACAGTGCCACAACATTACTTAGCGGAACAAACAAGACTATCACAAGGCCTACATCGACATTTCCATTCCTCACACGGAAGCATAAACATTAAAAAAATTGACCTTAAATCTCATCACCACTATCAATCATCATGAATTACTCAAGTACCCAAGGTGTATAGTCAAATCGCATATCATACATCCCTTGAATTGTTAGGGTCCCCGACACATTTTGTTTCTCATCCAGTTCCATAAAAGCAATAAACACACACAATAATAATCGCGTGTCTCATATATAAGAAACAACCAATTCAAATGGCTCTGCCGTGAGCATCTCAATGGCCACTTCATCATTTTCGTATCAACATAGTCTCAAAAGACTTTCCATAATTCATCAAATACGTGTGTTATTCAACACACTCCATCATATGCCTATACCAAAATACACATATCACACCTTCCATTGGTCAATATGACATTCTCATATAATCATAGCCTTAAATGACTTTTCACAATACAATCGTCACACGTGTCACACCATGCACGCTGCCATATGCCTCTATGACAATTCACTTAGGCCCATTAGAAAATTCACATTTAATCATCAAACAAGGCCACAGTCACATAACCAGGACTTAGTCACTCTTCATCACACATTTTTAGGGAATTTCATTCCCAAAACAAAAACAAAACTTAATCTTTAACAATGAAGGCAGCAACAAATCATCCAAACATGACAATTAAAACACCCACAATCATATATTTTCCCTTTCTATTCCATAGATAATGGAGAGAGGAGCGTGTGAGAACAAACAGAAGTGAAATCGGAGTTAAAATGAAGAATCTACAGCAAAAACAGTGTCTTAGTGTAGTCTGCATGTGCAGTTCCGGGGTCAGGTCCGGAATCTAGAATTGCCCATTCCAGGGGCCGAGAGTCTTCTGCCTAGAATAGTATACCTGTTTCGGACATCTGGCCAGCAGTTCCGGATGTCTGGAACTATTTGTTTGGGGGTCAAAATGACCTGTTCCGGAGGCTGAAACCTCATATCCTAACAACTTTTCATAGATTTAATGGCTATTGCACTTAGTACACACCATAATACTCATTTACAAACATCTAGCAGGCATAAAAACATGATAAATCATCATATAAACATCACCAAAACATCATTAAGGTGTGGAAGGAGACATACAAATTTCAAGGAACTCAATTTTCCTTACCATGCGTCCCCTTTATCCCGGAAATCATTTCAAATCCTTTTTGAAACCACGCTAGCTCAAAAGAACTTAATCCAGAGCCAATGGGGCTCTGATACCACTTTGTAACTTCTTAATTCTTAAGCACATAATTAACCTCTTAAACCATCAGAATTGTAGCAAAAATACAAAATCTTTTAGGTGTTACCGCCACATTCCTCTCAGGGGAATGTTGAGGCTAAACCACTTCTTTAAAACATTTTTAAGCTTTTAAAACTTTGGACATGACCTATCAAGGCATGTCTATGAAACCATATCAACATCTATGCAAGAAAACATGCTCACAAAAACATGACCACATGGGCATTGTTAAGTCAAGATCATTTAGTTTTGTTGATAGCAAACCAGTGTTGTGTATCTAACATATTTTGTTGAGTTATAATTTAGATAAATAGGTGGAAGAGTGGCTTAGCACGCAAGGTTGCAAGCGCACTCAGCTCATGACATGTGTTCATCTAGTCAGGCACCTGTCTGCGATAGCTCCAGCAGAACTTCTAGTGCACACAAGAGCTCAAGCACTCATAACAATGACTCTCATGCATCAGACGCAATAGAAGGATAAAATACATCAAGTGAATCGACAAGCTCATGCATCCACACATGCAATTAGCTCACGACAAAGTCTTGCTCATTAATGAACAAGATAACAAGACAAGGCCAGGGCTATTAAGAGGTACTCATTACACAACATTAATGAAGCTTTAGAGAACATTAATGAAGCCGTCAAGATCAGGCAAGTGGAGAGCACAAGTGGTAAGCGACCATCTGAGCCCTTGCCTCTGACGTGTCCAATAACAGGACGACTCGTGTCTTGACTACTCCAACTAAAGCAAGTTGAGAACCGGCCTATGTACGAGCGCAACCACTCTATTAGAGATAAAGGGACAAACAACTTCTAGAGTCTAGCAAAGATATAGATCGGTTGGTATAAGACTAACTAACTTATGTGTGTATATATGATGTATATTGTTACATGCAAACAAGGCAAGGTCACACATATGAAGATAGATAACTAAGAGCAAGTGTGAGTCACACTGACTGTATTCGAGTGTGTGTAAGAAATAAGAAGTTGGTGAGCTTAGTAGGACTGAGCTGTTAAGTTAATACTGTGAGTATTTGGTAGACTGACCAATCGAGAACGGTTGGGGAACCGTAGGCCTACTATTAGGAAGGGTAGAGGACTTTGGTGATAAGTTCAGAACTGTCCTGGAGTCCATTGGTTGGGCAGAAGGAGATTCAGTGAATTTCTAGAGTGTAAATTCTCAATCGAAAAGGAAGTTCCAGTTTGATTTTATCACGTTCTTCCATAAAATATCAAGTTGTTTATCCAGCCTAAACGACACGTCCACGACAGGCCAAGAATGTATTTGGATAGGGTGCTAGTTTCAATTGGTATCAGAGCAGGTCTCTTCTAGAAAGCTAACTGCTTTGGAAGATGATCAAAATGCCTCACTCAAACCTACTAGCATCAAAAGAAGGCTTTGCACCAAATCGACCACCACTCTTTAATGGAGATAACTACACTCATTGGAAGAACAAGATGGAGTTTCACATCAAGTCTAATGATCCAAGAACGTGGAGGGTAGTATCACGAGGTGAATACACCTTCCTAGATGGTCAAGGAAATAACATATTTGTCGACAACATAACGGACGATCAAATCAAGAAATTGATATTCAATGCACGAGCGGTAAGAATCTTACACTGTGCATTACTACCTGAACAATATTCCAAGGTATCCTATGCTAATACAACCAAAGAAATTTGGGAAATATAGGAAGTTACCTATGAAGGAAATGATGAGATCAAGAAGACTTGCATCAAACTACTACTTACTTATTGGGAGTTGTGCAAGAAGGAAGAGAAGGAGAGCATTTCTGAAATACACACTAGGTTCACCAAGCTAATCAACAAAATGCTTGTGCTTGGAAGAACTATCTCAAATGAAGATCCAATTAGAAAATTTCTCAGATCACTTCCTGCTTCCTTTTGATAGCAAGGTTAATGCAAGAAGTCCATGATCTCTCAAAAATGTCTTTGGCAGACATGCTGGGGTCCTTGATGGCATTTGAGCTAAAATTACAACAAAGAAGTTCAGAAAGCTCCAAGAGGGCAAAAGGAAAAGGTATAGCCCTTCAAGTAGCCGAAAATGAAGGGTCTGAGTTAGAAAAGAATAATGATGAGATGGTCCTTTATGCCAAGAGGTACTTACAAAAATTTCTCAAAAATAATATGAGAAGAAGAAAAGACTCCAAGGAATTTGACGGCCACCAAAGGAAGAGCAATGACAAGTGTTTTGGGTGTTCAAACGTGGAAACCATATCAAAGATTTCTGACAATGACCTATAGAGGATAATGACAGGGTCGGGAGACCTGCCCGAAAGACGTTCAATAAGAAATCAAAGAAAGAAGCCTTTGTTGCTACATGGGGAGACTCGGAGCTCAGTACAGACAATCAAACCACAGACAATGATCACTCAGGAGATGAAAAGGAACATTTCTGCCTTGAGGAAATGTGCTTGATGGCTCAAGACAAGGAGAAGTCAAAATCAGATGAGGAAGAAGAGGAAACTAAGGTAAACTATCCTAAACTTAGAAGGAAAGTTCAGAAGCTGAACTTCTAGGACTCAAAAAATTCTCCCTCATATTGGTTGATCAACTAAAGGCACTTGAAATTGAAAATAAGGAGCTCTTGAAGGAAAAAGAAAAACCAGAGAAAAGTTCAGACAAGGTAGTAAAACTCACAAATGTACTAAAGAAACTACAAAATGATTATTGTAAATTCTAGTTGTTCCTGAGAAAATGAAGCTATGTAAATAACCTGAGAACGATGAGTTGATTTCTGCTTTCAACAAGAAAGAGAAAGAACTAGCGTCCTTTAAAGAAAAATATGTAAAACTGGAAATGATGCAAGAACACCCATGAGGAATAACAAACAACCGATCAGGTACCCATTGGAAACCCGTCGAAGAGGAGTCTATCACCTATGTAGACAACCCGGTCACTGTGAGGCCAAATGCCACAGAACACGCTTTCTGATTCATCCTTTCATCCTCAATTTCATGAATCACGTGGAGGTGAGTCTGATGGAAATGCATCCTTATATTATTCGGGTGATGACGTTGTTCGAGCATCGGGCGTTGCTTTACAGTTGTTGGGCAAATGACCTAGGGTTTTTACATGTGTTTGTGTATGTATTCCAGTCTGCGTGTTTCTTTGTTCAATAAAAGGTGGGATGGCCTCTTTCTTTGGCGCTTAAGGTGGTTCACTGGAGGAAATTGTGGTTTGTATCAGGCCGCCAGAAGACGGACGCCCGGGGTCCGAAGGGAGGTGAATTCACCATTTTATTCGAGGGTTGCCGCGGATGAGAAGAGAGGGGCATGCTCAGATCTGTTAAGGCACTTTGACAGTTTGCGAGTAAGCATAATCCGGACAAGGTTACCATCGCGACATATTTTACTGGCGACATGCAAGTTGAGGTGGAGACTCTCACTGGTAAGTATGTTTGTGCTTTACCCTTCTCGTATGTGTCCTTCCCGTATGATTAATGTCTAGCACATATTTACTCAGCTAGAAGACGTGTTAACAAAGAGTCTTCAAGGGAAGCATTACCAAGACCAAACCGTCTGTACCAAGTGACTATTTCTAAGGCTTTAATGGACAATTCTATGCCTTGCCCTGGGGAGGGAGGGGTGTTATTAGATTTAATTAGGCTTATTTCCTTTGGGTAAATTTCCTTAAGTCTATTCTCTTTATTCCTATTATGAGATAGTTATTGCTTTTAGGTAAGTTTATTTATTCTCTTCGATTAGTTTCCGTTTGTGTTTTGTATACACTCTCCCTCATTCTGGTATATAGGCTCCTAGTTGTACAAACACACTTGAATAACAAGAAATATTCATTCTCCTTGCTCTCTTAATCCCCTTCTTTATTCTTCTCTTCACAAATTGATTGCAAGTTGTTGTAATATAACAGTGGAAGAGCTAGAAAGTGGACAGAGTAAAGGCGCTAGCCAGTGACAATAATAATATGAAATTCAGTCGTTTCACGTTAGGATTCGGTTTTTTATGGGCTTATGGGCCATGTATGCCAGTCCAATAGTTATCCAACCTTGACAGCTTTGTAATATTAGTGTACCGTTGTTGTAGATTGATATAAATAGGCACTTTACGTATGTACCAGACATAATCAGAGATTTTTTTTTCAAACTCTATGATAATAAAAGATCAATTTTCTATAAACTTCTCATGGTATCAGAGCTGTAAAGAAGTTTATAGAATTTTTAAGTATTTTTAGTCTCGTCTCAGAAAAAAAAGGGTGTCAAACAAAAATCAGATCAAAAATACTCTTCTTCCTTATCCGTCTCGCTCTATTGCTTCTTCTCTGTCATGATTCTCACTTTGCAAACTAATCAATTCCATACCTCCAAAAATGGTGGATAATCAAAATCAAGAACAAGAGAAAAAGAAAGTAACCGAAAAGAGTAAAGATAGGAGAAGCAAGATTCCTTGTTAAGTAAATCCAGCGATGAGGAGAAGAAAGATGATGACCTGCGTATCCACTCCCCCGACAACTCAAGGCAAATGATGGCTCATAAATTTGTCATCACAGCTTTCCCAACCTGGAAACTTAGCCTTCATGATTGGATTAATCACAAAGAACAAGCTATGGTTCATTATAGGAGAATCCAAATGAATAAATTATGAAGAGAGTAAGCGAAAACAGTGGGACAAGGCCAATGGAATGGTGATGGCATGGATTTTTGCAGGTTTAGATGATTCAATTAAAGAGAGTGTCATGTACTTCTTGACTGTGGCAGAAGTCTGGGTGAATTTGTGCGGACGAATTGATGAACCCGCAGGTACCCATCTTTAAGCACTATGACAAGAAGGTCATAAAATTGAATAAGGGAATGAAACCATTAACTCTTACTATACACGCTGGGTTAAAGTTTGGAACGAACAGAAGGAGTTTATCAACATTCCCCCATGTACCTATGGATCAGCAGTAATCTTAAAGCTTCAAGAGAATGCAAGGATTTTCGATTTTCTCATGGTTTGAACAACACTTATAAATAACTCAGGAGCAGTGTTCTCATGGTGGTTCCTCTACCTACGCTAGATTGAGTTTATGCAATGGCTCGACAAGAAGAAAATCAGCAAGAAGCCCACAGATCCAGAAAAAACGCTGACCACAGTGAGACACTTACGTTCACTAGTTCATCAAACCCTAAAGTTGTCGAGACACTCAAGATACTAAACCAAGATCTATAAAAAATTGAAAATAGGAAGGGAAAATGTTCTCATTGCAAGAAATTAGGTCACACCTACGAAGAATGCTACTGGGTGTGTGAAGTATTTCTGAGCTATTAGAAAAATTAACCAGGTAAAGATAAGAAGACCCTAAACTGTAGTCTGATTGATGAATATGTCCACACTGAAGAGCAAGGATCCAAATCTCCAGTCCCAGGTTTGAACCAAAAACAATTGCAAGCATTAACAAGTTACTTCTAGGACAAGAACACTCTTGTACTTAGTTTCAATCAGAAGCAATTGACAGCTCTGAGTTCATATTTCCAATGAATGATAAAACTGATTTTACAATAAGTTTGTAGGTACTATTACTATACTTCTATCATGAATAATTTTATAAAACAATGGATAGTTGACAGAGGCGCTAGGATCATGTGTAACACCCCATATGGGCAACTGTCCATCAACCTAGTTCTCAAACCATTTCGGCTTGAAAACTAGCCACTTTAAGCCCTTTGTCCTCACTTGGTCTTAAAAATGGAAGGCCTTGTTGTTGTGGTCTACCCATATCTATCCTTATAAACCACTCATAATACTACTTAAATCCAGATGTGGGATGGGGATATTACATACTCCCCCACTAAAAGAAAGCGACATCCTCGTCGCAAGTCTAACATCCAAGTCCCATGGACCTCCTCGGTAGGTGTCGGGTATTCCATCCTGACACGGTCTGAGTTAGCTCTGATACCATTTGTAACACCCCATATGAGCAACTGTCCTTCAACCTAGCTCTTAAACCATTCCGGCTTGAAAACTAGCCACTGTAAGCCCTTTGTTCTCACTTAGTCTTAAAAGTGGAAGGTCTTGTTATTGTAGTCTACGCATATCTATCCTTATAAACCACTCATATTACTACATAAATCCTGATGTGGGATGGGGGTAATACAACATGTATGTGGTGATATAAGCATGTTTAAGAAAGAAAGTTTTCTTACCTGCAATTATACAGTTCAAATGTCTAATGGTCATTCTGATTTCATTAAGGGTCTTAATTCTGTTAATTTATCAGACAACTTTGTTTTGAAAGACATGCTGTTTGTGCCCAGTTTTAATTTTCATCTTTTATCCGCAAGGAAATTACTTTTACAGTTGAATTCTTACATGATAATATGTCCACAAAAATGTTAATTGCAAGACCGTGAGTCCAAGATATGTGAGAACTTTGCCTCTGAGAAACAGGGTTTATATGTGCTAGAACCAAAGTTGTTAGATGTTTTTTTGTCAAAGAGAACAAATGTAAATGTTTCTAATAAGAACAACCATGATGTAAAGAGAAACATTAATGCTATGTTTGATTCTAATATGAATAAAAGTTCAGTTTCATCTTTTGTTTCTGCTGATGTTTATATTTGGCATATGAGAATGGGTCATGCTCCGCTTGACAAACTGTGCAAACTAAATTGATAGAAAAAAATCAATACCCTCTGATTTTCTATGTGATTGCTGTGAAAGAGCCCAAAATCATAGGCAACCTTTTCCTAAATCAAACACCATTAGCAAAGACCCTTTTGATTTGATCCATATTGACATATGTGGTCCATGAAACCAGCAAGCACTCCTGATGCGTCCCGACGTGTCGTGGACGTATCATGGACTATACTAAACCTTGATAGTTTAGGAAGGGACGAGAGATAACTTTTAAACTGGAAAACACATTTCGATTGAGAATTTACACACACAAAATTCACTCAACCTCCCTTGCCCCACACATGGACTCCCGGGATAGTTTCGACTTTACCCCTAAAGTTGTCAACCCTCTCCTGACTATCGGCCTACGGTTCACCGACCGTTCCCCGACCTGTTGTCCTATCAAACACCCAATGTATTGATACTCTAACCCAGTCCTCTCTAGCTAACTAACTCTCTAGCACTTACACACACTCCTAATTCTGATCCACACTTGCCCAAATTATCTCTATCTTTTCTCTCGTACATGCTTATCTTACATGGAACATTAATGCACGTATATATACAAGTTAGTTGAGATGTCAACTAACAACCTATGAATTGTAGACTCTAAGAGTAGAGTACTCAATCTTCTATGAATATAATAGCCGCACCCTACAGTAGATTTTCTTCCAACTTGATCTAGATCCAACAGCACATGCGTTGCCTTGTGAATGGGCAAGTTGGCAACGCGTCTCCCATGTGGTCGGTCACCACTTGCACACTTCAACTTGTCTGACCTTGTCTGGCTCATTAATGCTCATAAATGCTCTCTTCTGAATTTATTATGGCTATGTAATGATGTTCATTAATAGCCTTTGTTTATCTTGTTATCCTGTACATTAATGAGATACACCTTTTGTCGTGAGTTGTCATGAGCAAGTTGCTTGTGTGGTTGTGAATCATCTGAGTGAGTTTGTCGGCATTGCTAACTCCTTTTGGTACTTGTTTAATGTCTGATGTAAGAGATATATGATGGTGTGGTTCTTGACTGCTTGTGTCTTTCTAGAAGTTCTCCGGAGCTCTCCCCGACAGGTGTGGAGGGTGATTTTTCGGTATGAGGGGGGTCTATCTAAATATGGTTCTTGACTGAAAAGCCTAGATCCTAGAAATTGCCATTCTGTGAAGGGTAAAAACCCGTTATTCTGGCATCCCTCAAATACCTACTAAATCGTCCGTCTTTCCCAGAAAGCACAAAGGGGAGTGCAAGTGTGCACTACGCCCGCTCTCAATGGGCTCCACGCGGACTCATGCCCTAAGGGCGGAAATTGACTAGAGTCACCACCTAGTTTGACCTAAGGAACTAGGAAGGGAGGATAAGGGTTCTAAGAATCGTCAATTGACTCTGTGATATGGATTGGACTTATCTGGTCAGACCAAATATTCTGTGTGGGTTCGCACTGGGTTACACCCCTTAGAAGTGGCAACGACCACGACTTCGGATTGGTGCCCGAGGAAACCTCGGTCTCCAATTGTCGGGATTGCCTTCTTTCAAAACCTTTTTAGAGAGATTCATTTAAAAGCCAAGGATAAGATTGGGACAGGAGGAGAGAAAACGAGTGGATGAGGCGAGCTTTTCTGCTAAGCTAGCGCCAAGAGGAAGAATTGGTGAAATCAGATGAGTATAGAATGAAGATTTGGGAAAAGTATGAGGTTGAGTGAATAGACAAGACTCGGAGTCTGTGGGAGCCGAAGAAGATTTCAGTGTTTTGAGAGGTATGAAGAACACCTTAGAGTGTGAAAAGGGTTTTTTAATTTGGAATGGGGTCGCACCCTAGATGGGCTGCCTACGTACTCAACTCCATGTTGAGATCAGACCTTATGTAGTTCACGATTTTTGGATTTTGGAGATTTTGGGGTTTTGAAGGTTTTTGAGAGGTTAGTCTGTGAGACGCTCGGGTCTGTGAGACATTTGAGATGTTCATGTAGTGGGAGTAATGGGATATCAAAGTCTATCAGACGCTTGGGTCTGTGAGACGTTTGAATATTAAAATGGCAGAAGAGGTTGAAGTGTTTGAGTCTGTGAGACGCTCGGGCCTGTGAGACGTTTGAAATCTTAAGATGGTGGGGAAATTGAGATGTTCGAGTCTGTGGGGCGCTTGGACCTGTGAGACTTTAGAAGTTTGGAGGAAGTCGGGATTTGGGTGATGGTTTGAATTTGGAACGATTTAGGGTTTTGAAGATGATTTGGGTATGTGTGAGGCAATTGGTATTTGGGAGAGATTCTGGGTTTTTTAGGTTTGAGATTCAAAAAGGGTTGAGGTTTTGGGATGTTTCGAATTTAGAATGAGATGATGGTAGACTGGATTATTTGGAGGAGTGATTGTCAAAATTGTCTCTCTTAAAGTTTTTAAAACCGAAAAATCATTTTTGTTGTAAAAGGGCGGATAATCCCGAGGGATTACCCTATGTACCCCCTCGAACACGACACTTAATTAATGGTAAGTGCCGAGGCTCAAAGGATGGGGCAATGAATTTATGTCGAAAATAGGATTTAGAGAGAAACACCACGAATGGGATGTTCTCGGTCAAACCCTAATAAACGTCTCTAACTCCCGGGTTTCAAAACGTTAAAAACCGAAAACATTGAAATCGAGCGGAAGGGAGTTAGACGATTCTAGAATCCCAGCTGCAACTAGGAAGGTCGTTACTTCCCTAGCACCCCGCCTTGTAAAAATCTAGGCTGCAATTAGGGGAGGTTTGTCACCCTAATGCCCTGCCTAAAGAGATCCAGACTGCGACAAGGGAGGTTAAGACCCTAGTGCCCCGCCTCGGATTTTTATTTTGGGAAGGGAGACAAGCAATGTTCTAACCATGGAGGAAATGTTTTGAAGGGGTTAGACATTTCTTGCTCCCTGAAAACAATTTATTTGAGTTAAAAACTAAGTTGGAAAGCTTTTGAAGTTGTTCGGAATTCTCGACGAAGAAACACTGATTTTGAGAAATGTTTTTAGGAGAAAACTTTCTGTATATGCGAGAAGAACTTTCTATGATGGAGAAGAGTTTTCTGTGATGTGAGAAGAGTTTTTCCTTTAAAATTCCACAAAATGGTTTCTTTAAAAACTTGACGAAATGGTGGTTTGAGATTCTTTTTTTGGTTTTTGGATTTTTGAAAGGGATTTACAAATTGAAAATGGATTGAAAGGAAATCGGGTTTGAAAAAGGTGCTAGAATTGTCTTGACTTGGTTTGATTTGTATTGGAAGATGAGCCGGGTCAACGTTCGGGTTTGACTTGATTTGGTTTTCTGGTCAAGGTCAAAGCTTGGTCGAGGTCAAAGCTTGGTCGAGGTCAAAGCTTGGTCAAGGTCAAAGCTTGGTCAAGGTCAAGGCTTGGTCAAGGTCAAAGCTTGGTCAAGGTCTAAGCTTGGTCAGGGTCGAAGCTTAGTCAAGGTTCTGACTTTTGTGGAGTTGGGTTGATCTTTATGAATTGAGTCAATTTTTGTGAATTGGGTCGATCTTTGTGAATTGGGTCAATCTTTGGATAATGCCGGTTTAAGGTATTGGGCCAAGCTAAGGTCGGGCCAAGTTTGGATTCGGCCGGGCTTGGGTTTCGGTTTTTGGGCCTTGGGCTTCAAGTTTGGTAATGGGCCGAATGGGTGATGGGCCGAATTTGGGTTGGGAATGATTTGTGGACTTTTGGATTCAGACTTGGGCTAGGTATTTATACACAGAAATGAAAACATTAAAAAAAATTGAGAGACAATTCTGGATTTAGGATGGATGGAGAGGGAATAGGTGTTTGGAAGAATTTTGGGTTTGGACAAATGAGTTCATTATTTACATATATATACATACATATCTTTTAGATGTGTGTTTTAAGGTTTAGGGTGTCACCTTGACCAAGAAGGACACATGACCCACTAAGTGTCAAGGGACACCCTCTATCCTAATGGCTAGGTCCTAAAGGGCTAATAACTAGGGCTTAAAGACATTAATAAGTATATATATACATGGAAAGATGAATCAACCGGAGCGCTTCGCACATGATAAAAAAAATTATGTAATTTGATCAATGGGTGATTAAAATCTCAGCAATCCTTTGAACAAAAATATTTACAACTAAAGTATATACATGTGAAAAAGTACCACTAGACGAAACGGTAATTTCTAACAGACATAGACGAACAGAATTTTTGAACACAAGAGAGCACACCAACCCCTAAGTCGACAAATTCAGTCAAGTCCCAAGGCTGAGCGCATTCCGTCTAGTATTTGCAAACCCAGACTGCTCCCCAGATCCAGCGCGCACCCAGGACTAAAGTTCAAAGTGGGTACCTCAGTCAAACATGAAACCAGAAGATGATAAGAAATATACTTCCAAGGAAGCATTACAGACAAGAATGGTGAGAAATATAATTCCAAGGAGGCATTACATCGGACCCACTTAACGATCTAAACGTGCCAATAAGTTGTTCAAACTTGAAAACAGGGTTCATGTGTTGAAGGATGATTGAAGATGGTGGTGGATATCAAAGGCCCTTCGATATAACAGCAAAAGAATAATCCACGGTAATAAGCCAATAAGCCAATGCCTAAGCCGAATTTAATTCACACTTAACATTTGTGAGCAGAGTGGCAAGCGTAATTGCGTAGCAAAGTTCCCGAATCAATATGCAGAAGAGATCAAATTAAGCAACCAGACAAAATCAATATGCTCGATTAGCAAAGCACCAATGTCAGATTCCTTCAAATAGCACCTCGGTCAATCAAAACAAAAGCAAGGATCAAATATGACAGCTCAAAGCGTATGCATTCTGAGCTGATGCAAATGCCCAGGAATACCACACGGGAGGCTGCACGAGGCAAGTCCAAAGAGAAGTGGATCGGTGGGAAGATGGTTCCCGATTCTTTCAAACTCACCATTGACATGTCGATGTCGGACTAAAATCCGAACCAACGCTTAAACAAAGGGGAATAAAAAATTAGTCTCACAGTTTGTAAACGGCCTGGCAACAATGACATCAAAGGAAAATTGCAATCGCTAAAGATATCATAAACTTAAACATGACATGGTAACTCCCTGGTGACTGTGAACTTGCTTTGAACCCAGGGATTAGAAGCGACTATGAGTTCTTCGAGAGAATATGGCTCCTGTGAGGTCAGTTTTGGGCAACAATAAACGACATATAGAGGGGGATTGCACTAGAAAGGACGCGGTATACATAATCATTCAAGAAATAAACCCAGACCCAAAGCCGTACAAGCTTGAGCTCATGAACAGAAAGTAAGCCAGGGACTGAAGATCAGCAAGTTTAAATCCAGATTCCCACTATAGAGTGACCAGGTTTCGATTCAGAAGCTTAATGAAACTTGGTAACGGATGAACATAATACCATAATAACAGCAGTATGCAATAATACAACACAAACGGAACTAAAGCAAGGACTAAATCAACAGCCCGATCAGAATCGAACTCATAATTAAAGTCATGCAAGCCTGAGTTCGTGAATAGAAAGTAAACCAGAGATGGAAGATCTGAAAGCCTCAAGTAAACAAGTTGACAGGGTTAAACTCTATAGTTTGAATCTCAGCCGAAGTATAGAAGATGTGCATATTATACTGAGAAGACATAGGTGTACTATCTCACTGTAATCGCCAGGAGCAGGATAATCAAATTAAACAAGATGAACTGAAGTTATATCAAAAACAAAACCACAAAGGGAGGCCTGAGCCTACCCCGAATCCGATCGAGATGTCAGGTGTAAAACTATCCAAGCAGAAGGCTAACATGACCACGTACATGAGTGATGGAAAAGAATCAGGAAGAAGACGAATAGTTCATTGGTATAAGATTTTCAGACAAACTTTCCCTTCCACCGGGCTTCTCTAATGACGAAATACAGAACCGAAAAGAGCGGACCGAATCAAAACCATAGAGACGTGTGTAAAGCGACACTAACATCAACCATTATGATGTAGTCGAAGTTTACCACTGATTTCTCTTCGGGTTCACTTGGTGAACATGGTGTGCACAATACAACACAATGCGACAGAAATTACTGATATCTTAACTTTCCACGCGAACCCAAGACACACGAAACAGAGATTCGATGCTCAGGTTCGGGGACTCAACGAAATTCGAACGGGGCAGGAAAAGAAAATAAACAGAGGGGAATTGGCTCTTTCCTCCAACTAAAATCTGATAAATCTTCGCTTATTTACCAACCTCACAGTCATGATACTTCCAATGAAGCGAATGAGGGAAGACACAGAGCCGATAACGAAGATGAAGCCAACAAGAAAAGGTAGAAAAGGAAACTCAACACCAAATTTCGGAAAAGGGTAGGGAACAATGGCACAACGCCACTTACTCGAGCAAAACCAAAGACAAATATGGTGGTCTAGTCGTCGAAAATGACCAGAGAGAAGAAGGGTATGAATTTGGATGTTGTTTGGAGACGTGAAGGACGCGAACTCGGGCGCATGAAATACCGGCTGGTAAGAGACATTTTTGTGGTGTCGGGTGGTAGTTTGATGGACTGGTGTCTTCCGACGGATGAGGGGAAGAAGACGAGGGGGTTCTTTGGGAGAATTACAGGAAGAAGATGAGGATTGAAGGCTGGTTCCTGGCGTTTCTCTCAGTTTCAAATGTGGTCGGAGAAAAGAGAGTGTTAGAACGATGTTTTGGAGCCTGGGGATTCTGGGTATGTCTTTCCTTGTTCTGGATCTAGAGAATGGAAGATTGACTTATTATTGAGGAGGAGGTAGTGGGTTTTCATTCATTTTTGATGTCGAGATTCGAGAGCTCGGAGGAAGGGGATGGTGTTTCTGTTTTTTGTGTCGAAAATCTGGAGGAAGAAGATGATTGAGTGGCTAGGAGAATGACGGCTACAGTGAAAAACCGGGAATGAACGCGTGATGGAATCCCTCTTTTTACTGTAGGTTTTCTTGTTGTCTTATAATGAGAAAAGGGTGGGTTCTAGGGTTTTTGAATGGGCTTGAGTTTTTGTTTGGGCTGTAGGTCCAATACTAGGGGTTGGAATGGGTTTAAGGGCCTGGGCTAGGCTGGAGTTCAACTGAGTGTGGATTGGGTTCGTAAGATGAAAATAAAAGTGTCTAAATAGAAATGAAATGATAATAAAAATACCAATTTTAATGGTAGAATAAAATAAAATAAAAATAAGAAAAGGTGTATAGATGAATAAAAATAAAATAAATAAATAGAATATAAACAAAGCAAAATAAGATAGTAAAATAAGTGAATAAACAAAAAAGGACGACCTTGAAACTGGACTGTCGATGGAAATTCATTTTCGAAGAATTGTGTTTTATTTTTTTGAAATGCTTTGAAAAAGATTATAAAATGATGGTTTCGTTTTAGCACGCACGCTAATATGTTTTGAAAAATAAAGGCAACGACCCCTCTTATTATTTCGGAATTTGCTTTAAGGGGTGAGAATTTTTAGTGTCTACAGATGGCTCCCCTTGATTCAATTCTACAAGCCCTTGCAGAATTGGATCAAGGTTGACGGGACGCCAAAAATTCTCACCACGGTTTATGATTTGTTCTTATGAATGCGGGTGAACAGGGACTTATGACGGGCCCCAAATTGCGGTGATTGATGGTATGAGGACTAATGACGGGCCTCAACTAGATCTCGGTGTCTAGCTCTAGGACTAATGACGGGCCTAGAATACGATCAAACAACCTATGCATGAGGACTAATGACGGGGCTCCACTAGAACTCGATGTCTAGCTCTAGGACTTATGACGGGCCTAGAATGCATCTTCGAAATGTATGAGGACTAATGACGGGCCTCAACTAGATCTCGGTGTCTAGCTCTAGGACTAATGACGGGCCTAGAATACAATCGGAATAAGGGTTATGCATGAGGACTAATGACGGGCCTCAACTAGAACTCGGTGTCTAGCTCTAGGACTTATGACGGGCCTAGAATGCATCTTCAAAATGTATGAGGACTAATGACGGGCCTCAACTAGATCTCGGTGTCTAGCTCTAGGACTAATGACGGGCCTAGAATACAATCGGTATATGGGTTATGCATGAGGACTAATGACGGGCCTCAACTAGAACTCAGTGTCTAGCTCTAGGACTTATGACGGGCCTAGAATGCATCTTCGAAATGTATGAGGACTAATGACGGGCCTCGACTAGATCTCGGTGTCTAGCTCTAGGACTAATGACGGGCCTAGAATACAATCGGTATATTGGTTATGCATGAGGACTAATGACGGGCCTCAACTAGAACTCGGTGTCTAGCTCTAGGACTTATGACGGGCCTAGAATGCATCTGAAAGTACGAGGACTTATGACGGGCCCCAACTAGATCTCTTGACATCTAACTACAGGACTTATGATGGGCCTATAATACTTTGATTGAGTTATACGAAACTCACTGTTTTGAGTGGTTAATTCGAGGATGACTCTGGTCGTGGGTTGATCCGGGATTGGATGCTTTTCGGTTGTTTTTGGTGAGGGATGTGATAGTCGAATGTTGTATGATGATGTGTCCCTTGACTCGGTCAGTGTGGGACTCATGTTTCGATTTTGTTTTTGACAGCCTTGCCCGATGTGCACTATAGTCTCGGGATTTGGTAGGACTCTTGGCTCCAGAGTTTTGAGATGGCTCCTGAGTTTTTGGTTTTTGTGATTGGTCTTCGAGTGGATGGTTTTTTTTTGTGAATGAATGATTTTGGGAACTCGATGGTTTTGATATGATCCAAGGGCTCCGGTATGATTGGATGGCTTCGGTGCGGTCGGGTGGCTCCAGTGTGGTCGGATGGCCCGACATGATTTATGACCCCATTATGAGCAACGGCTCTGGGATGGTTGGTGGGTTTCAATTTGGATTGAGATTTTCGGGATGGTTGGTGGGTTTCGATTTGGATTGAGATTTTCAGGATGATTGGTGGGTTTTGATTTGGATTGAGATTTTCGGGATGGTTGGTGGGTTTCAATTTGTTTGGGATTTTGCGTCGAATGGTGGGTTGATGTGATTGGTGGATTGTGTTGTGGTTGATGCATTTTGATGTGGTTGATAACTTTTTGGTCATGGATGGATGGCTTCGGTCCGGTTATGACTTCGAGATTTCCTCATGATGGCTCCAGGGTAGCTCGGGATGGCTCGGGGAAGGGCTATGAGATGGCTCCATTGGTGATGGCGAGGAAGGAGGGGGAACTTTTGCCTGTGAAGTGGTCGCACCCTAGGCGGGCTGCCTACGTACTCAATTTCGTATTGAGATCAGACCATACGTAGCTCGAAACTTTGTAGGCGAGGCCCTGGTGATGGAATGGATCTGACGTGGATTTGAGGTGGCTTCCGTATTGTTCTTGGACTGTTAGGATGCTCCCTGTATAATTCCAAGGATGGTTTTAGTGTCAGATGATGGCTCCCGTATGGCTCCAGCTTGGTTCTGGATATGGTGTTGATGAGGCTCAAGCATGACACTGGATGGCTCCGGGATTGTCTTTGTACGGCTTTGGATGACTTTAGTTTGATTCGATGTAGCTTGAGGAAGGCCTAGGATGGCTCCGAGATGGTTCGATGTAGCTTGATAATGGCCCGGGATGGCTCCAGTTGACATCTTTTGATCAAAAGCTATGCTTCAACAACTGCAACTGAAGCTGACTTTCAGCAAGACTAGATGGAGTTCTTACCAGTCGGATGTTGAAAATTAAGTGGTTATGATGCATGCAGATACTAAATGCTAGAAGAGACGCAAAATGCATATGCAGGTTTGAAGAGAAGGTAAGATTCTATCTCTATTACTATGAGGTTTACGAATATAAGACATCTTTGGTTCAATCTTGAGTGATTGTTGAGCTTGAATGCGTGAATCAATTTTCTCTCATGGAGGGATGCGGGTCAATCTCTCGTGAGTATGGTCGTGTGTGCAAATGGTGTGATGATGCTCTCGACGCTCGGAGCAGTATTTTCCTGAGAATTTCTCTTCGAGGTTATGAACTTTCCATTCCTTACAAATTCCTCACCTGCAATGGGGTAGACTGATTATGATTTGGTAGTTTAATCGAAGAGTCACTCGCACTCTAAAGACCTTGTGAGATTAGGTCACACTCATTCGCTCGCAGTCCCCTTTGGTATGGTGGGACATGTTGATAACAAGTACGAAGCTTATGATTCATGTTTCAGATCCGGTACTTTCAGTTAACGATCATTAACATATGAGTCAGAGGTCTTTATTGGGTTGTAACCGGGTAAGGGGTATGATGTATGTCACACGGGACTGTGGGATTTATTTGGGAATTGTGGAGCTTTTGTGCAATAGAGGGCGCCTTTGCCATGGGTGGAATGATTAAACGGGTTTTTGATAACCTTTTATTGATTTCTGCGAGACATCATTGGTCCTTTGGATTTGGATTTCTCCTTCTTGCCCTTTATGGTGTACGGTTTGAACTTTCTTCTCCTTCTTTTTCGGTGTGTGATCTTCTTCCTTGTGTTTTGCTTTCGGAATTGCATAGGCTTATCGACTTTCTCAAGCATTCTCTGCTTTGTATTTTGGCTTTCAGCTTTGGAGTTGCATTGACGCATCGATCTTCTTGAACATTTTTGATGTTCTTTTTAGCATTTGACTCTGAAGTTGCATTGACTCACTAATTTCTTTGAACATTTTCATTTTTTGTTCTTGTGAAAGATGGTGGGGGAGAGACCATGGCTCCGGCTCCTTCGAGATCCTCTATTGCAAGGGCAAGTAAGTATATGTGGGGTGGCATGTTGTGGAGTTTTTTTTGAAGAAAAGGTTTTTCATGAAAGGCTCGTAGGGGCTCACTAAGGGATTATGTAGAGGCCAGTTAAAGCTCTTTGGTTTTGTGGAGATTTTTGATCCTAAGTGACTCGTCATTCTCATTAGTCAATGATGTTTTATATTCTCGGGATTTTGCATGAATTATAATTCGTATTGCTATCGACATTGATCTCACTTTGATATGCCTCTCCATGTGTTGACAGAAAGCACAAGCGCTCAGTTTTTACCTCGATTGGCTCTGTCTACCTTCCCTCATCACTCAGTGGATTGTCCAGTACTCTCATTGGAAATTCAAGGGAAAATACTGCTCTTCGCACACTGCTCACTTGGTTTATGGTGCCGATTTTGATTGGACCCTTGTGTGAAATGACGGGTCAAGAGTTTAGCGATTCAGACATTCTGTTCAATCAATTGCTCAAGATTTTTCCCAAAGACGTCGTTTCGATACGAGCATATGTAGTACATATACCATGCAATGTGTTGTGGTAATATGGAACTACTATATACACATGATGCATGATGTGTTAATGATGATGCAAAATAAATGATTTTGAATTTTGTCTGGATGTTTTTTTTTGTTTTTTCTTGGATGCAATGCATGATTGGTAAGGTTTCGCCTAGTCTCGCTTGAGTCGGTTCCAGCTAATAGTCCACGAAGCTCATCCCGTCACGATTGGCCCTGAAGGTGCTCTAGCTGTTGGGGTCGCTGTCGGAGAAGTAGCTCTCGAGTGAGGTCGGGTTGGTGATTGACTCCTGGATTTTTGGACATTTTAGGGGGTGAAAACTCCCACATGGTGGCCCTACGATATGATGAGGGTGGTTTTACTCTTCATCTTGGGCACGGATGCACATGGCAGAGGTTCGAACTCCCCGACATTCTCTGCTATCCCTTTGAAGATCAGGCTTTGGATATTAAGGTGTTGGGATGAAAGATGATATGTGATGAGGTGAGGGTGGAACACGTGATAGTGCAATATTTTTTTGTGGTAGACAGGACTCGTACATGACAGATGTTTTTGAATGGACTAACTGTGATTGTGACTTTTTTTTTGTCATGAATGCAATGTATGTGTTTTGTTTTATGCTCGGTTGCATTTTGTTGATGTTGTTTATTCAGGGGATACCTCCTGTAGATACCGTGAATTCTCGCCTCATAAAACAAAGTTGATGAATGATATATAACTGTGAGGAGTCGTTCCTTATTCATTCTTCTCTTTATTCGTGCATGCCAAAAGAAACCAAGTGTTAGAAAAACAATTTTGAAAATGCGTGTTTTCAAAGTGGTGGATTTTCTCAATGTGAATTTTGACGCTCGGTCATTCTCAAATAAAATAGGGAGTGGGAAACCCTATACACATTTGATCTAGATAAATTCAGAGGGAATGTACAACCTATACACAAAGTCTATTCAGAAATTGACAAGAGAGAAAAGAATGCTAGGAAAACCTATACATCAATTCTAAAAGTCATTAAATGGGGGAGTTTGAGCTTAAAAACTTCTCTCGAATTTTTCTGCTTCGTCTTCGAGCTTCTGAATGACTGCTTACGCTCGGGCTCTTGGTTGGCTCTTGACCGGCTACTCTTCGTCTTCGAACTCTTGACCGGTTGCTCATTCGTTTTCAGGCTCCTGCAACAAGGTAGTATTATGATCAAACAGAACGGGTTGGTGTTCTTCCGATTTTCAACAGTTTGAACTCGAACAGGTGTTCCTAATCTTCATGTCGCTTGACCCGGGTTGGTACACTTCTGATTTTGTATTTAAACGGTTGGTGACAGTCTTCATGTCACGTGGCTAGCTCCACGGGTTGGTACGCTTCTGGCTTTCAGCTTGATCCACGTAGTCGATCTTCATGCTGCTTCACTTGCTCCGACGAGAGGAATGGGGAATATTTTGAGAAAGGAAAAGTGAGTGATCGAGCACTAAATCTTATGTGAAAATCCACCACTTTTGTGAAAACACAAAATGACTAGTACGCTCCACGGTAATGACCGCTGCTCTTGAAGGTGGGTTGAACTTCAAAAATAACAGGTCACAACATGGGGACTAAATCATTTATTTGAAATACGTTGTGAGAAATGCTTTTTCGAAAAACATCTGTGAGAAATGCTATTTGAAGCTCGTTTGCAAAAAATGGGGTTTTGAAAGCTATTTTAGAGACTAGTTTGGAAAAAAAAAACATTTGTGGAAACATTGTTTGAAAATCATTTGTAAACAGTAGATTTTGAAATTTGTTCTTTGCAAACTGCTTGATAAAGTTTGTTTTCGGGAAGACTTTGATTGAAACCGATTCTGAAAACTGTTTTGGAAATAACAATTTTTGAAGGTCATTTTTTTTAAATCATTCGAGATGGACGACTCTGAAGATATTTCATTGGAGTGTTCGAACTGTTTTTTTTTTTGCCAATTTTTGAAACGTGATCACACATAGATGTAAGTGCAAAATAAAAATCGTGGCTGATTTTTGTGGAGCTGAGTGTGAATGATTGGGATAATCACCTTCCAGGTCAATCAATGCTTCCATACCACGGGGGAACCGTCGTCCCTTCACTGTTCATCTCTCGGGATTTATCTCTGTTATGCCTTGTGGGGCACGTCATTAAGAAAGACCGGAGTGCTTAAGTTCGAAAGGTCGGGATACCCGAAGTGATACAGTCACACGAGCCACGGCCGAGGATTATCACAACATACTCACTTTTCGGGAAACTCGGGGAAGTACTGTATAGGAACGGGTCTCTCGTCATCTGCACGGTCAGGTGTGTCTAAAGTCCAAATTATTCACTGACTACATTGTGCCATGTATGGGTATCCGGTAAATACGGGATCCTCTATGGACGTGTAGCGTGACATTGGGCTTTAGAGACACCCGTGGTGCAGAGGAACAATGGAGAACTGAGCCCATGCAACCTTCGGGGTAAGGCAGAAGGGTGGTCAGACAGGCGGCATACAAAGGGGTGACTCTCCGTAAAACCCGTCCTAGACACCGGATCAGGCAGCTGGACACTGAAGGCTCATGGTTCACTATATGTTGGCTTAGACTCGGATAATGGAGGATATATTTGGATCATGAGTATCAAGGCGTAGGTCGATGACCATCTCGCCCCGTGGGTATAACCATTCAAATGAATGACCCGACTCATGAGGAATCAATCGTGGACCGATCGGCATCCCGTGACTCGTGAATATAGCGGGTGACACAGAGGAATGCATGTCCTAAGCTACCCAACCAATGCACCCCACAATCATACAACATATAAGTAAAGTAAAGAAGTTAGCACCAACCTATTTACTAAATGTTTGTCTTGAAGGTGATAATTCCAATTTGGTTGTTTCTTAGCCTAAAGGGAAGTTAGCTTCATTCAATCCTAAGTGTCTCTTTCTAATCGTGAGCTAATTATTAACCCAATTGTTGTCATGTTTGTTGAGGATCTATCAAGTCCTATCTGTCCTCATCAGATACACGCTCTAAGTGTGGAGTAGAATAATCCTAGAGGCTTGGAAAGAATCTCTTGAAGGTTTTGAAAGAAGTTAGGAAATCCTGACAATCTTGAATGGAGTTCAGTCTTCCTTGACCAAGTTTATGAGAAAAACTTACTCAAGTTTTCCCCAGCAGAGTCGCCATTCTGTGGAGGGTGATTTTTCGGTATGAGGGGGGTCTATCTAAATATGGTTCTTGACTGAAAAGCCTAGATCCTAGAAATTGCCATTCTGTGAAGGGTAACAACCCGTTATTCTGGCATCCCTCAAATACCTACTAAATCGTCCGTCTTTCCCAGAAAGCACAAAGGGGAGTGCAAGTGTGCACTACGCCCGCTCTCAATGGGCTCCACGCGGACTCATGCCCTAAGGGCGGAAATTGACTAGAGTCGCCACCTAGTTTGACCTAAGGAACTAGGAAGGGAGGAGAAGGGTTCTAAGAATCGTCAATTGACTCTGTGATATGGATTGGACTTATCTGGTCAGACCAAAGATTCTGTGTGGGTTTGCACTGGGTTACACCCCTTAGAAGTGGCAACGACCACGACTTCGGATTGGTGCCCGAGGAAACCTCGGTCTCCAATTGTCGGGATTGCCTTCTTTCAAACCTTTTTTAGAGATTCATTTAAAAGCCAAGGATAGGATTGGGACAGGAGGAGAGAAAACGAGTGGATGAGGCGAGCTTTTCTGCTAAGCTAGCGCCAAAAGGAAGAATTGGTGAAATCAGATGAGTATAGAATGAAGATTCGGGAAAAGTCTGAGGTTGAGTGAATAGACAAGACTCGGAGTCTGTGGGAGCCGAAGAAGATTTTAGTGTTTTGAGAGGTATGATGAACACCTTAGAGTGTGAAAAGGGTTTTTTAATTTGGAATGGGGTCGCACCCTAGATGGGCTGCCTACGTACTCAACTCCATGTTGAGATCAGACCTTATGTAGTTCACGATTTTTGGATTTTGGAGATTTTAGGGTTTTGAAGGTTTTTGAGAGGTTAGTCTGTGAGACGCTCGGGTCTATGAGACATTTGAGATGTTCATGTAGTGGGAGTAATGGGATATCAAAGTCTATGAGACGCTTGGGTCTGCGAGACGTTTGAATATTAAAATGGCGGAAGAGGTTGAAGTGTTTGAGTCTGTGAGGCGCTCGGGCCTGTGAGACGTTTGAAATCTTAAGATGGTGGGGAAATTGAGATGTTCGAGTCTGTGGGGCGCTTGGACCTGTGAGACTTTAGAAGTTTGGAGGAAGTCGGGATTTGGGTGATGGTTTGAATTTGGAACGATTTAGGGTTTTGAAGATGATTTGGGTATGTGTGAGGCAATTGGTATTTGGGAGAGATTCCGGGTTTTTTAGGTTTGAGATTCAAAAAGGGTTGAGGTTTTGGGATGTTTTGAATTTAGAATGAGATGATGGTAGACTGGATTATTTGGAGGAGTGATTGTCAAAATTGTCTCTCTTAAAGTTTTTAAAACCGAAAAAATCATTTTTGTTGTAAAATGGCGGATAATCCCGAGGGATTACCCTATGTACCCCCTCGAACACGACACTTAATTAATGGTAAGTGCCGAGGCTCAAAGGATGGGGCAATGAATTTATGTCGAAAATAGGATTTAGAGAGAAACACCACGAATGGGATGTTCTCGGTCAAACCCTAATAAGCGTCTCTAACTCCCGGGTTTCAAAACGTTAAAAACCGAAAACATTGAAATCGAGCGGAAGGGAGTTAGACGATTCTAGAATCCCGGCTGCAACTAGAAAGGTCGTAACTTCCCTAGCACCCCGCCTTGTAAAAATCTAGGCTGCAATTAGGGGAGGTTTGTCACCCTAATGCCCTGCCTAAAGAGATCCAGACTGCGACAAGGGAGGTTAAGACCCCAGTGCCCCGCCTCGGATTTTTATTTTGGGAAGGGAGACAAGCAATGTTCTAACCATGGAGGAAATGTTTTGAAGGGGTTAGACATTTCTTGCTCCCCGAAAACAATTTATTTGAGTTAAAAACTGAGTTGGAAAGCTTTTGAAGTTGTTTGGAATTCTCGACGAAGAAACACTGATTTTGAGAAATGTTTTTAGGAGAAACTTTCTGTATATGCGAGAAGAACTTTTTATAATGGAGAAGAGTTTTCTGTGATGTGAGAAGAGTTTTTCCTTTAAAATTCCACAAAATGGTTTCTTTAAAAACTTGACGAAATGGTGGTTTGAGATTCTTTTTTTGGTTTTTGGATTTTTGAAAGGGATTTACAAATTGAAAATGGATTGAAAGGAAATCTGGTTTGAAAAAGGTGCTAGAATTGTCTTGACTTGGTTTGATTTGTATTGGAAGATGAGCCGGGTCAACGTTCGGGTTTGACTTGATTTGGTTTTCTGGTCAAGGTCAAAGCTTGGTCGAGGTCAAGCTTGGTCGAGGTCAAAGCTTGGTCGAGGTCAAAGCTTGGTCAAGGTCAAAGCCTGGTCAAGGTCAAAGCTTGGTCAAGGTCAAGCTTGGTCAAGGTCAAGGCTTGGTCAAGGTCTAAGCTTGGTCAGGGTCGAAGCTTAGTCAAGGTTCTGACTTTTGTGGAGTTGGGTTGATCTTTATGAATTGAGTCAATTTTTGTGAATTAGGTTGATCTTTGTGAATTGGGTCAATCTTTGGATAATGGGCCGGTTTAAGGTATTGGGCCAAGCTAAGGTCGGGCCAAGTTTGGATTCGGGCCGGGCTTGGGTTTCGGTTTTTGGGCCTTGGGCTTCAAGTTTGGTAATGGGCCGAATGGGTGATGGGCCGAATTTGGGTTGGGAATGATTTGTGGACTTTTGGATTCAGACTTGCGCTAGGTATTTATACACAGAAATGAAAACATTAAAAAAAATTGAGAGACAATTCTAGATTTAGGATGGATGGAGAAGGAATAGGTGTTTGGAAGAATTTTGGGTTTGGACAAATGAGTTCATTATTTACATATATATACATACATATCTTTTAGATGTGTGTTTTAAGGTTTAGGGTGTCACCTTGACCAAGAAGGACACATGACCCACTAAGTGTCAAGGGACACCCTCTATCCTAATGGCTAGGTCCTAAAGGGCTAATAACTAGGGCTTAAAGACATTAATAAGTATATATATACATGGAAAGATGAATCAACCGGAGCGCTTCGCACATGATAAAAAAAATTATGTAATTTGATCAATGGGTGATTAAAATCTCAGCAATCCTTTGAACAAAAATATTTACAACTAAAGTATATACATGTGAAAAAGTACCACTAGACGAAACGGTAATTTCTAACAGACATAGACGAACAGAATTTTTGAACACAAGAGAGCACACCAGAGAGCACACCAACCCCTAAGTCGACAAATTCAGTCAAGTCCCAAGGCTGAGCGCATTCCGTCTACACATGCAAGGCTACTAGTATTTGCAAACCCAGACTGCTCCCCAGATCCAGCGCGCACCCAGGACTAAAGTTCAAAGTGGGTACCTCAGTCAAACATGAAACCAGAAGATGATAAGAAATATACTTCCAAGGAAGCATTACAGACAAGAATGGTGAGAAATATAATTCCAAGGAGGCATTACATCGGACCCACTTAACGATTTAAATGTGCCAATAAGTTGTTCAAACTTGAAAACAGGGTTCATGTGTTGAAGGATGATTGAAGATGGTGGTGGATATCAAAGGCCCTTCGATATAACAGCAAAAGAATAATTGCTAACTAAGATTTTAGTAGGTTATATATACACATTTATTTACAAGAATTTAAACAGAAACATAGGAAAAGAATCAAGAAAGTGCCGGGTAACGCTTACCCGGCATCACACACGGCATAAATAAAAATAGAAAGAAACCTACTCAATATATACGGGTAGCAAACAAAAACCCGGTCAAAAGTAGCAGGGAAGCATTTTAAGACCAAGTAAGTCGAACCCTAGGGACTTGTATAGAAAATTAGTCCTAGCCTTTATAATTAATAAGTAAAAGAGGGGAAAAAAGTGTATAAGTGTAAATTAAGCAACTTCCTACAACCTAATCTAAATGATATTTACAATGATCCGCCCCATATTTGAATGGTCAACGTCATAAAAACACTAATGATCATCAAAGAAAAGAATAAACCAAGAATTTAGCCAACTTCTGAAAAGCCGGATGTCATGCCGGACAGGTTTCACACGGCAAAGACAAATACCTTGAATGTGCCGGACGATCTGTACCCGGCATTCAATCCGGCATGTTCAGAATGTCAAATTACTCTTCCAGTTCGAAGCCGAACTAAGTACTCCCAAATCATTATCGAAACTAACAATATCTAGGTAATCAACGAACCGAAAAAGGGGAGAATGGAGTGGTTAATTCTAAATCTTGAATTTCATCCCTTAAGCCATAAAAGACAAATAACAAAACCACTTGGAATTCCTCAACCTATCTGCCTTACAAAGGTCAGAATTGAAGTACTTGGAAGAAGGAGAAACTTCATTCCTAATTGCAATAACCACAAAATTCCAAGTTGACTTATATCTTTTATTGAATGAACATTGTGTGTTTACAAAGAGAACCTTCAAATCAGTACCACTAAGGATTCTAATGCACCCTCTATTTCAGAATAAAAGAAGAACAATCAAGGGGGAAAGAAAATGATCTTAGCCTTCACCCGATGACAACTTCTTCTTCTCTTGATAAATGATGCACGATCTTCCTCCAGCGGTACTTCGAGACGTTTTTGAGGATTTTCAGAGTGCAGAAGTATATGTGAGATGATGGCCAAAAATGTAACATTCGGCCTCCTTTTATAGACACCAGAAAGTATTGTGCCGGACGTCTTGCCGGGTCTGTTTTATCCGGCATGTATATTTGAAAACGTGCGCGGGCTGTAACGGTCGTAACCGCAGGGCGCGAAAAGTCACTTATGCCGGACAAGTATGCCCGGCACCATACCCGGCATCGAGTATTTAGATAACGGTAAATAACCGCTATCTTTTGGTGAACAGGCGTAACTCTTTGATAATGCCGGATACAAACTACCCGGCACCACGCCCGGCCTTACTCCTTTAACCTTGCTTCTGTGCCGTGCATGAGGGATCCGGCTGCAGATCCGGCAATACTTAGGTTCTGATGTAGAATTTCTCTCCTTGCACAGAAAAACACACAAACATAAGACTGAACATATAAAATCAATTTACATATAAAACACATAAATACTACCTATTTTAACCGTAATTTAACTAATATTATTACAGATCTAGCTTATAAAATATGATAAGTCTACGGCTTATCAAGGCCCTACACTTACCTTTTGCTAGTCCTCGAGCAAAATTAAATCAGGAAAGAATCGCTACTTGTGCACAAACAGGTACTCAGAATAATGACACTTAGAGTTCTTTCTCTACTACTTGACTCTTATTCATAAGCATCCCCTACTCATTCTCATCTCATCAGAAATATACTAGTGGGTATAAAAAAAAAACAATCAATCTCAAAACGGATCCAGAACTCATGGGTTATTTAGTATAAGGGGTATTGCATCTCTCCTTTTTCCGGTTTCCAACATTCAGCTCTATTTTTCAAGAGTTTCTGAATGTGGCCAAGACTCTCATCAATGGTTTCTTTTTGGTTCAGCCCTATTTTTCAAGGGTTTCTGAATCTAACCATGATTTTTTTCATTAAAGAACGGGGAATTTAGGAGAAAAACAAAAGGAAAAACTCTCGGTTATTACTTTTATTTTGAGGTAATCTTGCAACCTCACAATGCTTCATGTTTTCTCTCTTTTTTTTTTTGAAGCTTTCTTCTTTTTCTTGAAGCTTTTGTTTCTTTCCCTTTTCCATACATCACCCCTATCTAAGATATTCACCCACAAGAGTTGAACTATTTTGGAAAGAAAGAAAATCTATTACCCAAAAGTAGATCAAGGACAAAATTAGAAGTAAGGTCATATACTCATGTTAACAAAAAGAATCATGAAGTACAAAATCGACATCTTGAAGTCATCAGAAAGCTTACCTCTTGAGGGAACAAATATTATCCTTTCCTAAAGTTATCTCAACCAAAGACATGCAAAAAGCTGAGTAGGAGGTTAATAAACGTAAAAACTTATTATATTGGATAAACTAGACATGCTTTTTTTTTATTATTATTATTTTTAACCGCAAATATATAATAAAGTTTTTTTGAAGGGGACCCCCTGCCCTACACTAGGCAGGAACACTGTCCCCAGTGTTCAATAGAGAAGAAAACAAAGAAAGAACAAAGTAAAGATAAAAATTAACAATAAAGAAAGAAAATAACTCCCCTGGAAGGTAGACGTGGGAGTTGGAATGGCCCTACGCCAGGTAAGTTTCTCTTTCACTATTGTGGGAGGAGGTAAAGCCTGGATATTATCGTGGAAACACATGAACACGGAACCAGCTTCATGAGGATCACTACTAAGATATTTCTTTAACCGTGATCCATTGACTTTACAGCGGGTGCCGCTTGCGTTCTGAAGCTCAAAGGAACCATAGCCATTTGCAGAAGTGATGGTGAAAGGACCAGTCCAATGAGATCGTAATTTCCCAGGGAAAAGTCTGAGCCTGGAGTTATAGAGGAGGACCTGATCGCCCACTTGGAAGGTGCGCGGCAGGATAGCTTGATCATGGATCTTCTTGGTACGCTCTTTATAAAGTTGAGCATTCTCATAAGCGTTGTGGCGCAACTCTTCAAGTTCGGACAGCTGGAAGTTCCTTTTTAAGCCAGAGGCCGTCATATCGAAATTCAAAGCTTTAAGAGACCAGTAGGCCTTGTGCTCAAGCTCTACGGGTAGATGACAGGCCTTACCAAACACCAAGCGGAAGGGAGTGGTCCCTATAGGAGTCTTGAAAGCCGTTCTATAGGCCCACAAGGCATCATCAAGCTTCATAGACCAATCTCGCCGGGAAGAGCTGACTGTTTTCTGAAGGATCCACTTAAGCTCACGGTTGGAGACTTCAGCTTGTCCATTACATTGTGGATGATAAGGGAGCGCGACCTTGTGATGTACTCCATATTTATGCAAAAGGGCATCAAACGGACGGTTACAGAAGTGGGAACCGCCATCCGATATGATTGCCCTAGGCACGCCAAATCTTGTGAAAATGTTTTTCTTAAGAAATTTAAGAACTGTCTTGGCGTCTGCAGAGGGGCATGAGATTGCTTCGACCCATTTGGATACATAGTCCACAGCGACTAAAATGTATTGATGTCCTTGAGATGGGGGAAAGGGACCCATAAAGTCAATTCCCCATACATCAAATAGCTCGACTTCCAAAATGTTGTTCAAAGGCATCTCATGACGTCGAGAGATATTGCCCATCCTTTGACAACTATCACACCGTGAAACAAACTGATATGCATCCTTATGCAGTGTGGGCCAGAATAAACCTGATTCGAGAACTTTTGCTGCAGTCCGAGTAGAACCATGATGTCCTCCTGCCTCCCTTGTGTGACAAAAACGTAGAACTGGAGTGACTCACTCTCAGGAATACACCTACGGATGACCCCATCAGCACATACCTTAAAAAGGTAAGGGTCATCCCAGAAGAAGTGCTTGATCTGAGAGAGAAATCTCTTCTTCTGTTGGGGGGAAAGATCATGAGGCATTATCCCGGAGGCTAAGTAATTGGCAATGTCGGCATACCATGGTTCGTCAGCGCTGGCACTCAATGCATCGAACAATTCAACCCGTTGACGGATACGTTCTTCTCTGATAAGTCCTCGATCTGCCCGATACTGAGCACTGTCTCGTCTGGAAAATATTCCCTAATGGGAACCCCATCATATGGCTTGTCTATGCGAGAAAGATGATCAGCTACCCCGTTGTGGCTTCCCTTCTTGTCCACGACTAACACATCAAATTCTTGTAAGAGTAAGATCCAACGCAGCAATCTTGGCTTGGTCTCTGCTTTAGTGAATAGGTACTTTAGGGCAGAATGATCCGTGTGTACTATAACTTCACTTCCCCATAGATAAGAACGGAACTTATCGAGGGCGAAGACAACAGCAAGAAGCTCTTTCTCTGTAGTTGTGTAATTTTTTTGGGCATCCACTAGAGTCTTACTTGCGTAAGTTATAATACGTAATACCTTATCCTTCTTTTGGCATAGCGCGGCCCCTACAGCGTAATCACTTGCATCACACATGATCTCAAAGGGGAGAGACCAATCAGGTGCAACGACCACAGGGGCTGAGACAAGCTTCTCTTTTATGATCTCAAAAGCCTCAAGACATTCCTCTGTAAAGTTGAATCTTGTATCCTTGGCCAACAGATCACTTAACGGTTTCGCAATCTTCGAGAAATCAGCGATAAACCTTCGATAGAAACCAGCATGACCCAAGAATGCTCTTACTTCTTTAACTGTGGTAGGAGGAGGGAGCTTTTTGATGACCTCGACCTTGGCCTGGTCTACTTCAATACCTGCTTTGGAAACTCGATGGCCCAACACAATGCCCTCCCGTACCATAAAGTGGCATTTTTCCCAACTCAGCACCAGGTTGGTTTCTTCACACCTGGCTAAGATTAGATCTAGTTGCTGCAAACATTCATCAAAGTTAGGGCCATATACACTGAAATCGTCCATGAAGACTTCGATACTTTTCTCGATAAAATCAGCAAAAATTGCCTGCATGCAACGTTGAAAAGTAGCAGGTGCATTACAAAGTCCAAAAGGCATTCGAGTATATGCAAAGGTACCGTAAGGACAAGTGAAGGTGGTCTTCTCCTGGTCCTCAGGTGCAATCGGGATTTGAAAATAGCCCGAATACCCGTCTAGAAAACAATAAAATTCTTGACCTGCAAGCCTTTCCAACATTTGATCTATAAAGGGCAAAGGGAAGTGATCCTTTCGGGTGGCGGAATTTAACTTTCTATAATCAATCAATGCACATGCGCCATCCCGTAGTTTTTTTTGGGGGATCAACTCCCCTTTTTCATTAGGGACTGCTTCTATCCCACCCTTCTTAGGTACCACCTGCACGGGCTAACCCAAGGGCTGTCAGAAATGGGGTATATAATACCAGCGTCCAATAATTTTAAGACCTCATTTTTGACAACTTCTTTTAGGTTGGGATTCAACCTCCTTTGGGCTTGCCTCAATGGTTTATGATTATCCTCCATACATATACGGTGGGTGCAAAAACTAGGATCAATACCCTTTAAATCTGCCAGACACCAACCTATTGCTCTCTTATGCTTTCCTAAGACTTCTAACAGTTTGGCTTCTTGCTCAGAAGAAAGAAGCGAGGAAATAATTACAGGAAGAGAATTCGTACCTGAAAGGAAGGCGTACTTTAGATTAGAAGGAAGTTCCTTTAATTTTACCTCTGGTGGCTGCTCGACGGAGGGAACAGCTTTTTGAGGCGCTGGTCTAGACTGATTAGTGATGGTCTGCGGTTAGGATCCAGCTTGATGCCTTTGTTCAGTTGAACAATGGCATTATTGATCTCCTTGATTGGGGACTCTTCAATAGATGAAATCAAGACTTGGTCAAGAGCCTCCAAATCATGCGGTTCAATGGAAGGTAAAGAGAAATATTCTTCATCAACTGTGCATCGTCCTCTCCAACCATCTGCTGAAAGTCCCCACACAGATAGTAGGGGCAGCGACACTCTCCTTACCATTTGAGCCATATTGAACCATCTTTTCATCTTCGAATCGGAAGGTGACCTGCCATCATTCACATCGATGATTGCGCGTGGTACTTAGGAAAGGTCTTCCCAGGATTAAAGGGACTTGGTATCTTCGTCAATGTCGAGAACTACGAAGTCGGCCGGAAAGATGAAATTGTCAACTCCAACTACCAAATTTTCCACCAGTCCCATTGGTTTGATTGAAGATCTATCAGCAACTGTAGGGAAAAGGATACCGGCTTCAATTGACTGCCATGAATCCTGGTGAAAATTGAGTATGGCATGATATGATGCTAGCACCGAGTCACACAGACCATGACCGCAATCAATATCTCCAATATAACATGTACAATTGGTAGTCCGGGGTTCTTTCTGCTTGGGTGTAATGCTCGTGTCAATGCTGCGGAGCACTCCTCGGTCAAACTGATCATCTCTACGTCCTCCATTTTTTCTTTTTGTTGATTAATTCCTTCAGGAACTTGGCATAGGTGGGCATTTGCTTCAATGCGTCAATCAGAGGGATATCAATACTTAAACGCTTAAAAGACTTAAAAATTTCTTAAACTGCTCGTCTAAATGCTTTTTCTTAAGCCTATTTGGAAATGGCAGTTTTTCAGTAGAAATTTGATCTTTATTTGGGGGAAAAGAAGTAGAAGAGGGAGAGGAAGGGATAGGAGCCTGTGTCTCCTGAGGTTGTTCCTCTGGAGAGATTTCTTCCACGTTAGTAGGATCGCATGTGCTTTCTTTTTCTTTTCTTTGGTCCTTACCTATCTCTCTTCCGCTTCTGAGAGTGGACTGCACTTAAATCGTTACTTCCATGGGTAACTGTGTTTTGCATGCTCTCTTGGGTTCGTCTGGGTTTGTGAAGGTAATTGGCCGGATGGCCTCCGTAGGGTAAGTATTTGCTGAATCTGAGTGCAGTGACTTCTGATCCTTACGAAGGGCCAATATCTTCATGTGTATCTTGTGATTTATTCACCAGGGCCTCATTAAGTCACCATCTCGGCCATCTCGGCTTTATGATTGGTTGAATGTTGGGGTGGTCTACCACCATATGCTGGCTGCTGGAATTTCCTTGATTTCCTTGAAATCTGGAGTGATTCTGGGAGTTTGGAGAAGTTGAGTATTACTCTGCCAAGGTTGCCTAAAACCTTGGTTGTTGTTGACATAATTCACTTCCTCAGATGCCTTTAATTCCTGCAACTCAGGGCACTGTTCGAAATCGTGTGGTCCTCCACACTGTGTACAAAACACATCAGAAGGTAGAGGAAACAGAGGAATGCGATACCTGAGGTTGTCGTGTATTACCACCTTTGCATGCTGGGGAAGAGAGCTTATAGCCAATTGCTCCACCACTTTCTGCAAGGCACTAACTTTAGTGGATTGTGTGTTACTTTCCATTAATTGTTCATGACTCTTCAACAATTGCTCGATCTTGCTGTCACTTTCCTCCTACTTGATATAGACCTGGGGTGCTACCTCTGGAACCACCCGGTAGCCCAATCCCTTATTTCTTCACAAAGGGATTCAATTCCATTAAGGAACTGCTCTCGGGTTTCTTCAGGATATCAGCACCAAGGGAAGAAAGTACCATGGTCTTACATTGGTTCACCAATCCTTTATAGAATAATTGGGAGAGTTGTTCCTTGGTGAGACCATGGTGGGGGGCAAGTCAGAAGCAAACCTTTGAATCTATCCCACGTTTCGCCGATGTGTTCTCTGAGCCGGTTGCCTGAAGTTATAAATTTCAGCAATCATCTCTAAGGTTCGGCTTGGGGGTAAGAATTTGTCATGGAATTTAGTGGCCATGTCATCCCATGTGTGAATAGTTTGTGGGGTTATGCTATGGTACCATTACTTGCCTTCCCTGTGAGGCTATGAGGAAATAGGGAAAGTCTAGCGTATTCGAGAACTGTATCTTTGGAAGTAAGGCTATTTACGTGCTGGAGGAACTTTGTAATGTGGAGTAAGGCTTCATCAGGATTAGTTCCATCGAACATTCCTAACTCTTTCACACAACGGATTTGATGGTAAGGCTTTAATTTCTGCCATTCCTCATAATCTGCTTGGAAAGAGCGGGAAGGTTTATGGCAGGTTGTTGACCTTGGTTGGAAGGTCGGTTAATGTTCCTGACGGTCGCCGGTATGTCAGCCATGGTCTGGAGCTTTCTTTTCTGTCTTTGTAGGTGATGGAATGTCCTTCTACTTCTGGGTTGCACTTAGGAGAACAAGTACCTAAAAGATGAAAAGAAAATAAAATAATTTTTTTTTAAGTAATATGAAAAGAAACGAATAATCATTATATATGCTTCTATTAAGTAGACATGTCATTGTCATTACATAAAGCATAGAAGATACAATAAACTATAACGAAACATATAGAAAATACTAAAGTTTACAACTAGTAGATAACCCTAAACCTAGTATGCCTAATTCTACTAGTGATATCGCATATGAGGGAGGCCTTTGGTGAATCCTATTGGTGAAGATACCCATATGAGGGTATCTTCGCCTCAGTTCATCCACGGGCATAACACTCATGCGGGCAGTATAGTCCTAAGGCGGTGATAGGCAAGGGCGGGTCTCAACTTCCTTCTCTTGATGAATATTTCTACCCTGTACGGGGGTTAGAGTTCATTAACCACATATATGCAGAAAATGGAAGAGATCGGACTCCTCGCTTTGAAACTTTGCCACCCATATGTTATTAGACATCCTGAGTACAAAGTTAGACAAAGGATGAGAACATTATAAGAGGAAGGAATATCATAAATATGGAAGGAGGAAAGAAGAAAAAAAAATAAATGCTAAAAAAAAACACGGCCGGGTAGAGTGCCGGATAGAATGTGTCCGGCATCGGACTTCCTCCGAATTCGCCGGATCATAAACACCCGGCATCCGACACGGCAGGTAAAAAGAAAAAAAATTGGGCAACCAAAATTAGAATTTAAATAACATTCGTCGGAAAAAAAACTTTCAAAATTGTAAAAATGCCGGGCTTAATGCCGGGAGTATGATATCCGGCACAGACTTCCTCTGATGAAACCGGGTATAATACGTCCGGCACTAAGTCCGGCATATTCAACATTTGGAAAACAAAAACCAACGAAGAAAACAAAAAGCTATTACCAATTTTAGGACTTGGACTAATTCCAAGTCCCCGGCAACGGCGCCATTGCTAACTAAGATTTTAGTAGGTTATATATACACATTTATTTACAAGAATTTAAACAGAAACATAGGAAAAGAATCAAGAAAGTGCCGGGTAACGCTTACCCGGCATCACACACGGCATAAATAAAAATAGAAAGAAACCTACTCAATCTATACGGGTAGCAAACAAAAACCCGGTCAAAAGTAGCAGGGAAGCATTTTAAGACCAAGTAAGTCGAACCCTAGGGACTTGTATAGAAAATTAGTCCTAGCCTTTAAATTAATAAGTAAAAGAGGGGAAAAAGTGTATAAGTGTAAATTAAGCAACTTCCTACAACCTAATCTAAATGATATTTACAATGATCCGCCCCATATTCGAATGGTCAACGTCATAAAAACACTAATGATCATCAAAGAAAAGAATAAACCAAGAATTTAGCCAACTTCTGAAAGCGCCGGATGTCATGCCGGACAGGTTTCACACGGCAAAGACAAATACCTTGAATGTGCCGGACGATCTGTACCCGGCATTCAATCCGGCATGTTCAGAATGTCAAATTACTCTTCCAGTTCGAAGCCGAACTAAGTACTCCCAAATCATTATCGAAAACTAACAATATCTAGGTAATCAACGAACCGAAAAGGGGAGAATGGAGTGGTTAATTCTAAATCTTGAATTTCATCCCTTAAGCCATAAAAGACAAATAACAAAACCACTTGGAATTCCTCAACCTATCTGCCTTACAAAGGTCAGAATTGAAGTACTTGGAAGAAGGAGAAACTTCATTCCTAATTGCAATAACCACAAAATTCCAAGTTGACTTATATCTTTTATTGAATGAACATTGGTGTTTACAAAGAGAACCACTTCAAATCAGTACCACTAAGGATTCTAATGCACCCTCTATTTCAGAATAAAAGAAGAACAATCAAGGGGGAAAGGAAAATGATCTTAGCCTTCACCCGATGACAACTTCTTCTTCTCTTGATAAATGATGCACGATCTTCCTCCAGCGGTACTTCGAGACGTTTTTGAGGATTTTCAGAGTGCAGAAGTATATGTGAGATGATGGCCAAAAATGTAACATTCGGCCTCCTTTTATAGACACCAGAAAGTATTGTGCCGGACGTCTTGCCGGGTCTGTTTTATCCGGCATGTATATTTGAAAACGTGCGCGGGCTGTAACGGTCGTAACCGCAGGGCGCGAAAAGTCACTTATGCCGGACAAGTATGCCCGGCACCGTACCCGGCATCGAGTATTTAGATAACGGTAAATAACCGCTATCTTTTGGTGAGCAGGCGTAACTCTTTGATAATGCCGGATACAAACTACCCGGCACCACGCCCGGCCTTACTCCTTTAACCTTGCTTCTGTGCCGTGCATGAGGGATCCGGCTGCAGATCCGGCAATACTTAGGTTCTGATGTAGAATTTCTCTCCTTGCACAGAAAACACACAAAACATAAGACTGAACATATAAAATCAATTTAGATATAAAACACATAAATACTACCTATTTTAACCGTAATTTAACTAATATTATTACAGATCTAGCTTATAAAATATGATAAGTCTACGGCTTATCAAGGCCCTACACTTACCTTTTGCTAGTCCTCGAGCAAAATTAAATCAGGAAAGAATCGCTACTTGTGCACAAAACAGGTACTCAGAATAATGACACTTAGAGTTCTTTCTCTACTACTTGACTCTTATTCATAAGCATCCCCTACTCATTCTCATCTCATCAGAAATATACTAGTGGGTATAAGAAAAAAAATCAATCTCAAAACGGATCCAGAACTCATGGGTTATTTAGTATAAGGGGTATTGCATCTCTCCTTTTTCCGGTTTCCAACATTCAGCTCTATTTTTCAAGAGTTTCTGAATGTGGCCAAGACTCTCATCAATGGTTTCTTTTTGGTTCAGCCCTATTTTTCAAGGGTTTCTGAATCTAACCATGATTTTTTTCATTAAAGAACGGGGAATTTAGGAGAAAAACAAAAGGAAAAACTCTCGGTTATTACTTTTATTTTGAGGTAATCTTGCAACCTCACAATGCTTCATGTTTTCTCTTCTTTTTTTTTTGAAGCTTTCTTCTTTTTCTTGAAGCTTTTGTTTCTTTCCCTTTTCCATACATCACCCCTATCTAAGATATTCACCCACAAGAGTTGAACTATTTTGGAAAGAAAGAAAATCTATTACCCAAAAGTAGATCAAGGACAAAATTAGAAGTAAGGTCATATACTCATGTTAACAAAAAGAATCATGAAGTACAAAATCGACATCTTGAAGTCATCAGAAAGCTTACCTCTTGAGGGAACAAATATTATCCTTTCCTAAAGTTATCTCAACCAAAGACATGCAAAAAGCTGAGTAGGAGGTTAATAAACGTAAAAACTTATTATATTGGATAAACTAGACATGCTTTTTTTTTATTATTATTATTATTTTTAACCACAAATATATAATAAAGTTTTTTTTGAAGGGGACCCCCTGCCCTACACTAGGCAGGAACACTGTCCCCAGTGTTCAATAGAGAAGAAAACAAAGAAAGAACAAAGTAAAGATAAAAATTAACAATAAAGAAAGAAAATAACTCCCCTGGAAGGTAGACGTGGGAGTTGGAACGGCCCTACGCCAGGTAAGTTTCTCTTTCACTATTGTGGGAGGAGGTAAAGCCTGGATATTATCGCGGAAACACATGAACACGGAACCTTCATGAGGATCACTACTAAGATATTTCTTTAACCGTGATCCATTGACTTTACAGCGGGTGCCGCTTGCGTTCTGAAGCTCAAAGGAACCATAGCCATTTGCAGAAGTGATGGTGAAAGGACCAGTCCAATGAGATCGTAATTTCCCAGGGAAAAGTCTGAGCCTGGAGTTATAGAGGAGGACCTGATCGCCCACTTGGAAGGTGCGCGGCAGGATAGCTTGATCATGGATCTTCTTGGTACGCTCTTTATAAAGTTGAGCATTCTCATAAGCGTTGTGGCGCAACTCTTCAAGTTCGGACAGCTGGAAGTTCCTTTTAAGCCAGAGGCCGTCATATCGAAATTCAAAGCTTTAAGAGACCAGTAGGCCTTGTGCTCAGCTCTACGGGTAGATGACAGGCCTTACCAAACACCAAGCGGAAGGGAGTCCCTATAGGAGTCTTGAAAGCCGTTCTATAGGCCCACAAGGCATCATCAAGCTTCATAGACCAATCTCGCCGGGAAGAGCTGACTGTTTTCTGAAGGATCCACTTAAGCTCACGGTTGGAGACTTCAGCTTGTCCATTACATTGTGGATGATAAGGGAGCGCGACCTTGTGATGTACTCCATATTTATGCAAAAGGGCATCAAACGGACGGTTACAGAAGTGGGAACCGCCATCCGATATGATTGCCCTAACGCCAAATCTTGTGAAAATGTTTTTCTTAAGAAATTTAAGAACTGTCTTGGCGTCTGCAGAGGGGCATGAGATTGCTTCGACCCATTTGGATACATAGTCCACAGCGACTAAAATGTATTGATGTCCTTGAGATGGGGAAAGGGACCCATAAAGTCAATTCCCCATACATCAAATAGCTCGACTTCCAAAATGTTGTTCAAAGGCATCTCATGACGTCGAGAGATATTGCCCATCCTTTGACAACTATCACACCGTGAAACAAACTGATATGCGTCCTTATGCAGTGGGGCCATAAAAACCTGATTCGAGAACTTTTGCTACAGTCCGAGTAGAACCATGATGTCCTCCTACCTCCCTTGTGTGACAAAAAACGTAGAACTGGAGTGATCTCACTCTCAGGAATACACCTACGGATGACCCCATCAGCACATACCTTAAAAAGGTAAGGGTCATCCCAGAAGAAGTGCTTGATCTGAGAGAAATCTCTTCTTCTGTTGGGGGGAAAGATCATGAGGCATTATCCCAGAGGCTAAGTAATTGGCAATGTCGGCATACCATGGTTCGTCAGCGCTGGCACTCAATGCATCGAACAATTCAACCCAGTTGACGGATACGTTCTTCTCTGATAAGTCCTCGATCTGCCCGATACTGAGCACTGTCTCGTCTGGAAAAATTCCCTAATGGGAACCCCATCATATGGCTTGTCTATGCGAGAAAGATGATCAGCTACCCCGTTGTGGCTTCCCTTCTTGTCCACGACTAACACATCAAATTCTTGTAAGAGTAAGATCCAACGCAGCAATCTTGGCTTGGTCTCTGCTTTAGTGAATAGGTACTTTAGGGCAGAATGATCCGTGTGTACTATAACTTCACTTCCCCATAGATAAGAACGAAACTTATCGAGGGCGAAGACAACAGCAAGAAGCTCTTTCTCTGTAGTTGTGTAATTTTTTTGGGCATCCACTAGAGTCTTACTTGCGTAAGTTATAATACGTAATACCTTATCCTTCTTTTGGCATAGCGCGGCCCCTACAGCGTAATCACTTGCATCACACATGATCTCAAAGGGGAGAGACCAATCAGGTGCAACGACCACAGGGGCTGAGACAAGCTTCTCTTTTATGATCTCAAAAGCCTCAAGACATTCCTCTGTAAAGTTGAATCTTGTATCCTTGGCCAACAGATCACTTAACGGTTTCGCAATCTTCAAGAAATCAGCGATAAACCTTCGATAGAAACCAGCATGACCCAAGAATGCTCTTACTTCTTTAACTGTGGTAGGAGGAGGGAGCTTTTGATGACCTCGACCTTGGCCTGGTCTACTTCAATACCTGCTTTGGAAATCGATGGCCCAACACAATGCCCTCCCGTACCATAAAGTGGCATTTTCCCAACTCAGCACCAGGTTGGCTTCTTACACCTGGCTAAGATTAGATCTAGTTGCTGCAAACATTCATCAAAGTTAGGGCCATATACACTGAAATCGTCCATGAAGACTTCGATACTTTTCTCGATAAAATCAGCAAAATTGCCTGCATGCAACGTTGAAAAGTAGCAGGTGCATTACAAAGTCCAAAAGGCATTCGAGTATATGCAAAGGTACCGTAAGGACAAGTGAGGGTGGTCTTCTCCTGGTCCTCAGGTGCAATCGGGATTTGAAAATAGCCCGAATACCCGTCTAGAAAACAATAAAATTCTTGACCTGCAAGCCTTTCCAACATTTGATCTATAAAGGGCAAGGGAAGTGATCCTTTCGGGTGGCGGAATTTAACTTTCTATAATCAATGCACATGCGCCATCCCGTAGTTTTTTTTGGGGGATCAACTCCCCTTTTTCATTAGGGACTGCTTCTATCCCACCCTTCTTAGGTACCACCTGCACGGGGCTAACCCAAGGGCTGTCAGAAATGGGGTATATAATACCAGCGTCCAATAATTTTAAGACCTCATTTTTGACAACTTCTTTTAGGTTGGGATTCAACCTCCTTTGGGCTTGCCTCAATGGTTTTGATTATCCTCCATACATATACGGTGGGTGCAAAAACTAGGATCAATACCCTTTAAATCTGCCAGACACCAACCTATTGCTCTCTTATGCTTTCCTAAGACTTCTAACAGTTTGGCTTCTTGCTCAGAAGAAAGAAGCGAGGAAATAATTACAGGAAGAGAATTCGTACCTGAAAGGAAGGCGTACTTTAGATTAGAAGGAAGTTCCTTTAATTTTACCTCTTGGCTGCTCAACGGAGGGAACAGCTTTTTGAGGCGCGTGGTCTAGACTGATTAGTGATGGTCTGCGGTTAGGATCCAGCTTGATGCCTTTGTTCAGTTGAACAATGGCATTATTGATCTCCTTGATTGGGGACTCTTCAATAGATGAAATCAAGACTTGGTCAAGAGCCTCCAAATCATGCGGTTCAATGGAAGGTAAAGAGAAATATTCTTCATTAACTGTGCAATCGTCCTCTCCACCATCTGCTGAAAGTCCCACACAGATAGTATGGGCAGCGACACTCTTCCTTACCATTTGAGCCATATTGAACTCAATCTTTTCATCTTCGAATCGGAAGGTGACCTTGCCATCATTCACATCGATGATTGCGCGTGCGGTACTTAGGAAAGGTCTTCCCAGGATTAAAGGGACTTCGGTATCTTCGTCAATGTCGAGAACTACGAAGTCGGCCGGAAAGATGAAATTGTCAACTCCAACTACCAAATTTTCCACCAGTCCCATTGGTTTGATTGAAGATCTATCAGCCAACTGTAGGGAAAAGGATACCGGCTTCAATTGACTGCCATGAATCCTGGTGAAAATTGAGTATGGCATGATATTGATGCTAGCACCGAGGTCACACAGACCATGACCGCAATCAATATCTCCAATATAACATGGTACAATTGGTAGTCCGGGATCTTTCTGCTTGGGTGGTAATGCTCGTGTCAATGCTGTGGAGCACTCCTCGGTCAAACTGATCATCTCTTACGTCCATTTGTCTTTTATTGTTGATTAATTCCTTCAGGAACTTGGCATAGGTGGGCATTTGCTTCAATGCGTCAATCAGAGGGATATCAATACTTAAACGCTTAAAGATACTTAAAAATTTCTTAAACTGCTCGTCTAAATGCTTTTTCTTAAGCCTATTTGGAAATGGCAGTTTTTCAGTAGAAATTTGATCTTTATTTGGGGGAAAAGAAGAGAGGAAGGAAGGATAGGAGCCTGTGTCTCCTGAGGTTGTTCCTCTGGAGAGATTTCTTCCACGTTAGTAGGATCGCATTGCTTTTCTTTTTCTTTTCTTTGGTCCTTACCTATCTCTCTTCCGCTTCTGAGAGTGACTGCACTTAAATCGTTACTTCCATGGGTAACTGTTTTTGCATGCTCTCTTGGGTTCGTCTGGGTTTGTGAAGGTAATTGGCCGGATGGCCTCCGTAGGGTAAGTATTTGCTGAATCTGAGAGTGCAGTGACTTCTGATCCTTACGAAGGGCCGTAATATCTTCATGTGTATCTTGTGATTTATTCACCAGGGCCTTCATTAAGTCACGCATCTCGGCCATCTCGGCTTTATGATTGGTTGAATGTTGGGGTGGTCTACCACCATATGCTGGCTGTTGGAATTTCCTTTGATTTCCTTGAAATCTGGAGTGATTCTGGGAGTTTGGAGAAGTTTGAGTATTAGTCTGCCAAGGTTGCCTAAAACCTTGGTTGTTGTTGACATAATTCACTTCCTCAGATGCCTTTAATTCCTGCAACTCAGGGCACTGTTCGAAATCGTGTGGTCCTCCACACTGTGTACAAAACACATCAGAAGGTAGAGGAAACACAGAGGAATGCGATACCTAAGGTTGTCGTGTATTTACCACCTTTGCATGCTGGGGAAGAGAGCTTGTAGCCAATTGCTCCACCACTTTCTGCAAGGCACTAACTTTAGTGGATTGTTGTGCGTTACTTTCCATTAATTGTTCATGACTCTTCAACAATTGCTCGATCTTGTTGTCACTTCCTCCTACTTGATATAGACCTGGGGTGCTGCCTCTGGAACCACCGGTAGCCCAATCCCTTATTTCTTCACAAAGGGATTCAATTCCATTAAGGAACTGCTCTCCGGGTTTCTTCAGGATATCAGCACCAACGGAAGAAAGTACCATGGTCTTACATTGGTTCACCAATCCTTTATAGAATAATTGGGAGAGTTGTTCCTTGGTGAGACCATGGTGGGGGCAAGTCAGAAGCAAACCTTTGAATCTATCCCACGTTTCGTCGATGTTCTCTGAGCCTGGTTGCCTGAAGTTATAAATTTCAGCAATCATCTCTAAGGTTCGGCTTGGGGGTAAGAATTTGTCATGGAATTTAGTGGCCATGTCATCCCATGTGTGAATAGTTTGTGGGGTTATGCTATGGTACCACTTACTTGCCTTCCCTGTGAGGCTATGAGGAAATAGGGAAAGTCTAGCGTATTCGAGAACTGTATCTTTGGAAGTAAGGCTATTTACGTGCTGGAGGAACTTTGTAATGTGGAGTAAGGCTTCATCAGGATTAGTTCCATCGAACATTCCTAACTCTTTCACACAACGGATTTGATGGTAAGGCTTTAATTTCTGCCATTCCTCATAATCTGCTTGGGAAAGAGCGGGAAGGTTTATTGCAGGTTGTTGACCTTGGTTGGAAGGTCGGTTAATGTTCCTGACGGTCGCCGGTATGTCAGCCATGGTCTGGAGCTTTCTTTTCTGTCTTTGTAGGTGATGGAATGTCCTTCTACTTCTGGGTTGCACTTAGGAGAACAAGTACCTAAAAGATGAAAAGAAAATAAAATAATTTTTTTTAAGTAATATGAAAAGAACGAATAATCATTAATATATGCTTCTATTAAGTAGACATGTCATTGTCATTACATAAAGCTTAGAAGATACAATAAACTATAACGAAACATATAGAAAATACTAAAGTTTACAACTAGTAGATAACCCTAAACCTAGTATGCCTAATTCTACTAGTGAATATCGCATATGAGGGAGGCCTTTGGTGAATCCTATTGGTGAAGATACCCATATGAGGGTATCTTCGCCTCAGTTCATCCACGTGCATAACACTCATGCGGGCAGTAGTCCTAAGGCGGTGATAGGCAAGGGCGGGTCTCAACTTCTTCCTCTTGATGAATATTTCTACCCCTGTACGGGGGTAGAGTTCATTAACCACATATATATGCAGAAAATGGAAGAGATCGGACTCCTCGCTTTGAAACTTTGCCACCCATATGTTATTAGACATCCTGAGTACAAAGTTAGACAAAGGATGAGAACATTATAAGAGGAAGGAATATCATAAATATGGAAGGAGGAAAGAAGAAAAAAAAATAAATGCTAAAAAAAACACGGCCGGGTAGAGTGCCGGATAGAATGTGTCCGGCATCGGACTTCCTCCGAATTCGCCGGATCATAAACACCCGGCATCCGACACGGCAGGTAAAAAGAAAAAAAAATTGGCGCAACCAAAATTAGAATTTAAATAACATTCGTCGGAAAAAAAACTTTCAAAATTGTAAAAAATGTTGGGCTTAATGCCGGGAGTATGATATCCGGCACAGACTTCCTCTGATGAAACCGGGTATAATACGTCCGGCACTAAGTCCGGCATATTCAACATTTGGAAAACAAAAACCAACGAAGAAAACAAAAAGGCTATTACCAATTTTAGGACTTGGACTAATTCCAAGTCCCCGGCAACGGCGCCATTTTGCTAACTAAGATTTTAGTAGGTTATATACACATTTATTTACAAGAATTTAAACAGAAACATAGGAAAAGAATCAAGAAAGTGCCGGGTAACGCTTACCCGGCATCACACACGGCATAAATAAAAATAGAAAGAAACCTACTCAATCTATATGGGTAGCAAACAAAAACCCGGTCAAAAGTAGCAGGGAAGCATTTTAAGACCAAGTAAGTCGAACCCTAGGGACTTGTATAGAAAATTAGTCCTAGCCTTTATAATTAATAAGTAAAAGAGGGGAAAAAAGTGTATAAGTGTAAATTAAGCAACTTCCTACAACCTAATCTAAATGATATTTACAATGATCCGCCCCATATTCGAATGGTCAACGTCATAAAAACACTAATGATCATCAAAGAAAAGAATAAACCAAGAATTTAGCCAACTTTTGAAAGAGCCGGATGTCATGCCGGACAGGTTTCACACGGCAAAGACAAATACCTTGAATGTGTCGGACGATCTGTACCCGGCATTCAATCCGGCATGTTCAGAATGTCAAATTACTCTTCCAGTTCGAAGCCAAACTAAGTACTCCCAAATCATTATCGGAAACTAACAATATCTAGGTAATCAACGAACCGAAAAGGGGAGAATGGAGTGGTTAATTCTAAATCTTGAATTTCATCCCTTAAGCCATAAAAGACAAATAACAAAACCACTTGGAATTCCTCAACCTATCTGCCTTACAAAGGTCAGAATTGAAGCACTTGGAAGAAGGAGAAACTTCATTCCTAATTGCAATAACCACAAAATTCCAAGTTGACTTATATCTTTCATTGAATGAACATTGAGTGTTTACAAAGAGAACCACTTCAAATCAGTACCACTAAGGATTCTAATGCACCCTCTATTTCAGAATAAAAGAAGAACAATCAAGGGGGAAAGAAAAATGATCTTAGCCTTCACCCGATGACAACTTCTTCTTCTCTTGATAAATGATGCACGATCTTCCTCCAGCGGTACTTCGAGACGTTTTTGAGGATTTTCAGAGTGCAGAAGTATATGTGAGATGATGGCCAAAAATGTAACATTCGGCCTCCTTTTATAGACACCAGAAAGTATTGTGCCGGACGTCTTGCCGGGTCTGTTTTATCCGGCATGTATATTTGAAAACGTGCGCGGGCTGTAACGGTCGTAACCGCAGGGCGCGAAAAGTCACTTATGCCGGACAAGTATGCCCGACACCATACCCGGCATCGAGTATTTAGATAACGGTAAATAACCGCTATCTTTTGGTGAACAGGCGTAACTCTTTGATAATGCCGGATACAAACTACCCGGCACCACGCCCGGCCTTACTCCTTTAACCTTGCTTCTGTGCCGTGCATGAGGGATCCGGCTGCAGATCCGGCAATACTTAGGTTCTGATGTAGAATTTCTCTCCTTGCACAGAAAAACACACAAAACATAAGACTGAACATATAAAATCAATTTACATATAAAACACATAAATACTACCTATTTTAACCGTAATTTAACTAATATTATTACAGATCTAGCTTATAAAATGTGATAAGTCTACGGCTTATCAATAATCCACGGTAATAAGCCAATAAGCCAATGCCTAAGCCGAATTTAATTCACACTTAACATTTGTGAGCAGAGTGGCAAGCGTAATTGCATAGCAAAGTTCCCGAATCAATATGCAGAAGAGATCAAATTAAGCAACCAGACAAAATCAATATGCTCGATTAGCAAAGCACCAATGTCAGATTCCTTCAAACAGCACCTCGGTCAATCAAAACAAAAGCAAGGATCAAATATGACAGCTCAAAGCGTATGCATTCTGAGCTGATGCAAATGCCCAGGAATACCACACGGGAGGCTGCACGAGGCAAGTCCAAAGAGAAGTGGATCGGTGGGAAGATGGTTCCCGATTCTTTCAAACTCACCATTGACATGTCGATGTCGGACTAAAATCCGAACCAACGCTTAAACAAAGGGGAATAAAAATATTAGTCTCACAGTTTGTAAACGGCCTGGCAACAATGACATCAAAGGAAAATTGCAATCGCTAAAGATATCATAAACTTAAACATGACATGGTAACTCCCTGGTGACTGTGAACTTGCTTTGAACCCAGGGATTAGAAGCGAATGTGAGTTCTTCGAGAGAATATGGCTCCTGTGAGGTCAGTTTTGGGCAACAATAAACGACATATAGAGGGGGATTGCACTAGAACAGGACGCGGTATACATAATCATTCAAGAAATAAACCCAGACCTAAAGCCGTACAAGCTTGAGCTCATGAACAGAAAGTAAGCCAGGGACTGAAGATCAGCAAGTTTAAATCCAGATTCCCACTATAGAGTGACCAGGTTTCGATTCAGAAGCTTAATGAAACTTGGTAACGGATGAACATAATACCATAATAACAGCAGTATGCAATAAATACAACAACAACGGAACTAAAGCGAGGACTAAAATCAACAGCCCTATCAGAATCGAACTTAGAATTAAAGTCATGCAAGCCTGAGTTCGTGAACAGAAAGTAAACCAGAGATGGAAGATCAGAAAGCCTCAAGTAAACAAGTTGACAGGGTTAAACTCTATAGTTTGAATCTCAGCCGAAGTATAGAAGATGTGCATATTATACTGAGAAGACATAGGTGTACTATCTCACTGTAATCGCCAGGAGTAGGATAATCAAATTAAACAAGATGAACTGAAGTTATATCGAAGGAAACAAAAACCATAAAGGGAGGCCTGAGCCTACCCCGAATCCAATCGAGATGTCAGGTGTAAAACTATCCAAGCAGAAGGCTAACATGACCACGTACATGAGTGATGGAAAAGAATCAGGAAGAGGACAAATAGTTCATTGGTATAAGATTTTCAGACAAACTTTCCCTTCCACCGAGCTTCTCTAATGACGAAATACAGAACCGAAAAGAGCGGACCGAATCAAAACCATAGAGACGTGTGTAAAGCGACACTAACATCAACCATTATGATGTAGTCGAAGTTTACCACTGATTTCTCTTCGGGTTCACTTGGTGAACATGGTGTGCACAATACAACACAATGCGACAGAAATTACTGATATCTTAACTTTCCACGCGAACCCAAGACACACGAAACAGAGATTCGATGCTCAGGTTCGGGGACTCAACGAAATTCGAATGGGGCAGGAAAAGAAAATAAACAGAGGGGAATCGGCTCTTTCCTCCAACTAAAATCTGATAAAGCTTCGCTTATTTACCAACCTCACAGTCATGATACTTCCGATGAAGCGAATGAGGGAAGACACAGAGCCGATAATGAAGATGAAGCCAACAAGAAAAGGTAGAAAAGGAAACTCAACACCAAATTTCGAAAAAGGGTAGGGAACAATGGCACAACGCCACTTACTCGAGCAAAACCAAAGACAAATATGGTGGTCTAGTCGTCGAAAATGACCAGAGAGAAGAAGGGTATGAATTTGGATGTTGTTTGGAGACGTGAAGGACGTGAACTCGGGCGCATGAAATACCGGCTGGTAAGAGACATTTTTGTGGTGTCGGGTGGTAGTTTGATGGACTGGTGTCTTCCGACGGATGAGGGGAAGAAGACGAGGGGATTCTTTGGGAGAATTGCAGGAAAAAGATGAGGATTGAAGGCTGGTTCCTGGCGTTTCTCTTAGTTTCAAATGTGGCCGGAGAAAAGAGAGTGTTAGAACGATGTTTTGGAGCCTGAGGATTCTGGGTATGTCTTTCCTTGTTCTGGATCTAGAGAATGGAAGATTGACTTATTATTGAGGAGGAGGTAGTGGGTTTTCATTCATTTTTGATGTCGAGATTCGAGAGCTCGGAGGAAGGGGATGGTGTTTCTGTTTTTTGTGTCGAAAATCTGGAGGAAGAAGATGATTGAGTGGCTAGGAGAATGACGGCTACAGTGAAAAACCGGGAATGAACGCGTGATGGAATCCCCCTTTTTACTGTAGGTTTTCTTGTTGTCTTATAATGAGAAAAGGGTGGGTTCTAGGGTTTTTGAATGGGCTTGAGTTTTTGTTTGGGCTGTAGGTCCAATACTAGGGGTTGGAATGGGTTTAAGGGCCTGGGCTAGGCTGGAGTTCAACTGAGTGTGGATTGGGTTCGTAAGATGAAAATAAAAGTGTTTAAATAGAAATGAAATGAAATGATAATAAAAATACCAATGTTAATGGTAGAATAAAATAAAATAAAAATAAGAAAAGGTGTATAGATGAATAAAAACAAAATAAATAAATAGAATATAAACAAAGCAAAATAAGATAGTAAAATAAGTGAATAAACAAAAAAGGATGACCTTGAAACTGGACTGTCGATGGAAATTCATTTTCGAAGAATTGTGTTTTATTTTTTTGAAATGCTTTGAAAAAGATTATAAAATGATGGTTTCGTTTTAGCTCGCACGCTAATATGTTTTGAAAAAGAAAGGCAACAACCCCTCTTATTATTTCGGAATTTGCTTTAAGGGGTGAGAATTTTTGGTGTCTACAACAGGTGCCCGACTGGTAGAGCACATGTCGTGAATTGAACGTGCTTGCAACCTTACGTGCTAAGCCACTCATGACTTAAGTGCACTTGCAACCTTGCGTGCTAAGCCACTTATTCACCTGTCTATCTGAAATCACGAATCTTGACAAACGCATTAGATAGACAATACAAGGTTTGCTATCATCAAAACTAAAGGATCTTGTCTTAACAATTTCCCCCTTTTTGATGATGGCAACCTATACACTTATATGTACTTGGCAATCCAAAAATTGAGTGATTCCCCCTAAGAAGGATTCCCCCTAAGTTTATTAAGGGTTTTTAAGAATGGAATTTTTTTTAACGAATGATAGCAATAAGTGATAACTTTTATGCACAATAAGTGACAACTTTTATGTTATACTATAACCAAAGTAGATAAAGTTTTCATTTAGATTCCATTCAGATGATACATAATACAAGGACGACAGACATAGTCTCACAAGTACATATACTTTTCTTTCCCCCTTTGCCATACAACAAAATAGGGAGCAACTACACGCTGTAAGATGTTGTAAAGGCCATGACATTTCATAGATTATAAACTACGAAACATGATCAAGATAATCTAGATGGAGTGACGTAGTTGGGTATCCCATTCATAACCCTCTGAGCCATAAGGCTCTTGCTCCGAAAAACCGGCTTTGATCCAAGAAGGTTTGGCTTTGGTTGGATTGATCAAAGGTGATTCAACTGTGGTAGAAAGGTCAAACTCATCAGAATCTATGGTGAAGTCCATGCAGTGTGGAGAACATGAGTGTGATAGAGTGACACTTGATGTGATAGACCAAGCTATAAGGGAGTCGGAGTCTGGTTGAAAATAGCTTTGAGCGACGTATTTCTTTGGGTGTTTGGTGGTCATAAACTTGCAAATGGTGGAGTGAATGGTTTGCTCATTAGCTGGATGTGCTTTGTGGGTATTGAGCCATTTCGTGAGATGATTGTGAATGGTAAAAGGAGTAAGCAAGTTTTATAGAGATTTTGGATATGCTCAACGACTGATCGGTGAGTGGCATTTAATGAGATGCTACGTCTTGTGGGCTATGTTTATAGGCTTTTTAGGTGTCAAGGTTCGAGATTGGATTAGTAGAATGGATGGGACTAAATATCTCAGATCTTTTTGTAATTTTTAATCTAGGAAGAACCAGCCAAGACAATAAATTATTTCATACCCATCACTAGCATTCAACTAACAAAAGCCAGTTGCATTTTCATTGATACTTTGAAACAGATAGTCAACAACAAATAAAACATTTGATGGAAAAGAAAAATCTAATTCTCATAGTTTCACTCGAGTCTTTAGGAGACAAAGAACGCTCAGGCTATGTGGGAGTCTATAAAATCTATTGCTCCTTGAACCATGTGATGAACACTTGATTTGGTGGAGATAGCCTACACAGCGGTAAGAGTGACTCTTACTCATTGAAGAACGTCCCGAGTTGAAGTATCCAGACTGGTCCCCCACCTGTTGTGGACCGGTGAGAGACTTCTCCTCCTTTTGATTCCTGAAGCTCTTGCCGTTGGTCTAGGTTCTGACCTTGCATCTTCGCTCTTTATGGGCTTCTAGACAGCCACGAGCTTATCTCCCTTAGTCTTTATCCCCATTTTGGATAGCATCTTGGAGCAGATGCAGCCCTGAGCGGTGCGCACGCACTCGTGGAACCTGTCGGTGTCCACTCCACACTCCAGGAGTGCCGTGGTGACTACTCCTCCGTGCACCAGACCTTGGTTTACTTGACGACTCTCATATAGGGTGAGGAGAATCATGGCTGGCATATCGATTTTTCCTTGGTCTTGAGTGCGAACAGTAACCTCACATCTCGGGTATTGACAATGTGGGTGCGCTAGTTCCTCGGGGTGATATTGTGGGTGACTATGCTGAAGAGGACTCTATCTGTGATGGACATGTCCACGACATTGAAGTTCTTCATTGTTGCTCCTTTGTTGAGCAAGTTGACCATCTTCCCTCCTTCGTGTCCTAGATCATTCCAAGTTGTTTCCTTGGGAATAACAAGACCTTCTGGCTCTAGGTTGAAAGTCTTGCAGATCCAAGACTCGGAGATGGTGATTTGAGTCGTTTAGACTGTCGAGAGGAGGTGGTCGTCATCTTCATCACTCTGGAGTGGTCCAAGATGTCTCATATGCTCCTTGAGCAGCTCGGTGTAGACAGGGATAGGCTCCTAAAAGAAGTTTACCCATCCTTGGAACTCCAGCATCTTGATGACCTCACCCAGACCCATCTTCTTCATCCATTCCATATCCATTGTCTTGGGTAAGATGGGACAGAAGCGGTCATTGACGTTCTCGGCTTTGATCAATGGAGCCTCCAACTCTTTGAGTCTTTTCAGTCGCTTCAAGGACTATGGAGGTTGGGACTTAGCAACTGATTTTTTGACGTGAGCAAGCTCCTCAACCTCCTTGGTGCTAGAAGAAGCGCCTATCTTTCTTTTTCCCTTTGCCTTCTCTAAGTGAGCATGCTTCTCGAGCGTGAGAATAACAGGTGATGATGATTGTGTGTCGCTATCACCGTTTTTATGTTGTCGTTGAGGTGTTGGAGACCTGTCAACGACTGGTTCTCCGAAAGCGGCTATGAAGTTTGCCTCATCTTCGGAGTCAGGTGCAGTTACACCTTCCTCCTAGCCTTTCTCTTTCACTGAGGCTTCCTTTTGTGTTGGTTCGTCACTTTGAGCCTCCTCTTCCTCTAGTGATTGAACTACTTCTTTAACGGCAGCTGAAGGAGAGGCTTCTTTTTCCTCGGAGAAGTGTAACCGACGTGTTATTTCTGGTGTTGAATGGGATTTTTGTGGAGCTGTTTGTTTTTGGGCACACCTAGATGCGCGAGTTACACGACTAGTTGTGGCAGTTGATTAGCCCTTGGATTCTGGTTGTTTGGCTTTGGATTACTTTATGGAGATTTTGGAGGCTTTAAGTGAGAGGGTAGGAGATGACATTTTTGGTTCTAGCGTGGGAGTAGGATAAGGAATGATAACGGGTTTGAAAGTGTCGGATTCGATGAGGGAGTAGGTTTTGGGAATGTGGGACTTTATATACTCTACCTCACTGGCGAGAAGGTTCCCTTCCTGTATTACTTTAACCATAAGCTCATTTTCCTCCTCTTTTGTCAATCGAGTTGGAGATTCTGTCTGCTGGATGTCGGCCACTTGTTGCGTGGAAACTTCTTTAGCTTTTGATTGTAGAGTAGTCTTGGGTGCCATTTTCAGTGTAGAGGATTTTATACTGGAATTTAGAAATTTTTGCTCGGGTGTTCTTTAACGGCTATAAGGCAAGGGATTTTTGCTCTAAATCTCGCAGGAAGTTTTGTGAGAGAGAAGAGAAGATGCTTTCAGTGCTTAGAGAGATTAGAGAGAGTGAGGGCAATAGTGTGACAAGAGTAAAACTCTCATCTCCCTTTTATAGATATCGAGTAACGGTCAGCGACCGGTCCTCGTCCGCTCGCTGACATGTCCTAACGGTACTATTCATAACGGGCAGCAGTCGTGACGGTTTTCAGCGATCCGTTGAGAAGTTTTCTCGTTTCTATCTGTTGGACTGTCTCTAATCTAATCTCACTTTGTGGAAAATGACATATCTGCTTCAAGTAGTCGTTTGACATGATTTCTATGCATTAAACTGATCGTTGACTACTGAGCGACAATATAACAGGTGTTGCTCACATGTCGTTGACCAATCGTGGGAAATAAAAAGCAGTTTAACTGTGATTAGTGAATATCATTCCAAGATCATGAACAATCTTAGTAAACCTTTCTCTACTTTATGGCTTAGTAAAGATGCTAGCTAGTTGGTCCTCAGTAGAAATATACTTTAGACCAACTAATTCCTTTTCATAACAATCTCTAAGAAAGTGATGTCTAATGTCAATATTTTTGGTACGAGAATGATGCATAGGATTTTGGAAATAGAGATGACACTTGTATTATCACACATAATTGGTAAAGTACCTGTTTTGACGCCATAATCACCAATTTGTTGTTTAAGCCATAGGAGTTGAGCACAGCAGCTCACTGCAGCAATGTATTCAGATTCAGTTGTTGAGATTGTAACACTGTTGTTTCTTTGATCCCCATGCAATCAGACATGACCCAACAAAGAATGCTGTCCCTGAAGTACTTTTTCTATCGGTGATAGATCCTCCATAGTCTGCATCTGAAAATCCTACAATGTTATAGTTATTGAACTTCGGATAAAAGAGACCAAGATTCATGGTTCCTTTTAAGTAACGTAGGACTCTTTTTACAGCTGTGAGGTGACTTTCTCTTGGATCTGCTTGAACCTGGCACATAAGAAAACGCTATACATGATGTCAGGTCTACTAGTAGTTAAATATAGTAGAGAACCAATCATCTCTCTATAAGATCGCTGGTCGATCGGTCAGTCACCAGTCATGATGCCCATCTTAGTGCCAACCGCCATTAGTGTGTCAAACGTCTTACATTCCTCCATTCCAAATCTCTTCAGCAAATCTTTTACGTACTTCTCTTGGGATACGATGGTCCCTTCATCATTTTGCTTGGCTTGAAGTCCTAGGAAGAACTTCAATTCTCCCATATCACTCATCTCAAATTCCTTTTTCATCAATGCTTCAAACTTTTTGCAATATTTCCTATCAGAGGCTCCGAAAATTATATCATCAACATATACTTGCACAATTAGAAAATCTCTTTTGTTGTTGTAAACAAATATAGTTTTGTCTACTTTACCTTTTTTAAAGTGGTTTTCCAAAAGATAGGAGGACAGACGATCATACCATGATCTTGGTGCTTGTTTGAGCCCGTAAAGAGCCTTGTAAAGTTTAAGTTTCATGTCTTTCCCTTCTTGTGTCTCAAAACCTGGAGGTTGCTCAACATACACTTCCTCTTTGATGTACCCATTTAGGAAGGCACTTTTGATGTCAAGTTATAAGAGTTTGATTCCTTTTTGTGCAGCAAATGCAATTAGTAATATGATAGATTCCATCCTTGCTACTGGAGCGAAGGTTTCTTGGAAGTCTATTCCTTCTTGTTGACGATATCCTTGAGCTACCAGACGAGCTTTGTTCCTGACAACTTCTCCCATTTCATTCAGCTTGCTTCTAAAGACCCATTTTGTACCAAGTACTCCATGATGAGTAGGACAAGGCACAAGATGCCAGACTTTGCATCTTTCAAACTGGTTTAGTTCTTCTTGCATTGCATTGATCCAGTCTGAGTCTCTAAGAGCTTCCTTGACATTCTTGGGCTCGATGGGTGAGACTGTCGTTGAGAAAGCTAGAAGATCTCGAGTTTGTGCTCTTGTCTGATTTCCTTTGGATATGTCTGATATGATATTCTCAAATGGATGATTTTTGTACAAAGTACGAGATTGATGAATGGTTGATGGAGAGAAAGGATCCTCGACATCATTGTTTCCTTCGTCGACCTGCTGTTGTCTTGTCGCTGACCTGTCGGGTAAGTTTTCTTCAGTCGGTGATTCATCTTTGGGATTATCTATGTGATCTTGATCAGCTAGATTGAATCCAAGTTCTTTATCTTCATCAGATTTCTTGACCTTGTGTACATCAGCCTCATCAAAGACTACGTGCACACTTTCCTCCACCTTCATTGTCCTTTTGTTGTATACTTTGTATGCCTAGCTTCTTTTAGAGTATTCAAGAAAGATGGCCACATCACTTCTGGCATCAAACTTTTCAAGGGGGCTCTTTTCATTGCTGTGGACATTACATTTGCAACCAAATGTTCTAAAGTGACTTATGTTTGGTTTTCTCACCTTGATTAACTCATAGGGAGTTTTGTTGAGGATAGGTCGTATGAGTGTTCGATTTGTGATGTAGCATGCAGTTGCCACCGCTTCTGCCCAGAAGACCTGAGGAAGACTGCTCCCCAATAGCATGGCCCTGGCTATCTCTTGTAGTGTTCTGTTCTTTCGCTCAACTACCCCATTTTGTTGGGGTGTTCTTGGTGCTGAATATGTGTGACTAATCGCATGTTATTTACACATATCCATGAATTGTTGATTCTCAAACTCTAACCCATGATCAGACTGAAGAGTCTTGATCTTGAGATTGACTTGTACTTGGAATTTTCCTGCAAAGGCTTGAAATTTCTCAAAGACTTCATCTTTGGAAGCAATAAAGAGTGTCCAAATGAATCGTGAGTAATCATTAACAATTACCAACACATACCAATTTTCTCTAAAACTTTTGACTCTCATAGGTCCACATAAGTCCATGTGAAGTAATTCAAGTGGCTTGGATGTACTAACTAAGTTCTATGATTTAAAAGAAGTCTTAGTCTATTTGCTTCTAACACAAGCATCACAAAGATTGATCTCAGATTCTTTAATCTCAGGAAGACCTCTTACCAACTGTTTCTTGACAAGTTTTCTTAGTAAAGAAGTGCTAACATGCCCTAGTATTCTATGCCATAGTGTAGAGTCATCTATTGAAGCAATCAAGCATGAAATATTTGGACTGTCAATATCCTCTAAGCTTATTACATAAACATGTTTCCATCTTTTTCCCTTTAACAACTCTTTGCCATTGTTCTGACTTACTATGCTACAATGTGTAGGATAGAAGTGAACTGAATTGCCTTTGTCACAAATTTGAGAAACACTAAGCAAGTTGAATTTTAAACCATGAACTAGATTTACACTATCTATGACATAGTCAGATGTAATACCAACCTTACAACACCGATGATTTTTCCTTTCTTGTTGTCGCCAAAGGAAACGGTTCCTTGGCTTCCTGGTTTGAGTGAGAAGAACTTCTTTTTGTCTCTTGTCATGTGTTTAGAGCACCCACTGTCGATGTACCAGCAGGGGTCCATTCTCACTCGATTCTGCACTTAACATGTTAGTGGTGTGGGGTTAGGGTCCATAGAGAGGTTGAACCCATTTCCTTCATTTAAAGTTCTAAGATCATTTTTTACTATCCATTTTAGTCCTAGTTTCTTGAGTTGCCAATGCCTCATAAAACTCATTTTATAGCAATTGGATTCATGATGACCAGGTTGTCTACATAAGCCGTAGACATCTCTACGACTGGTCTCTGACCGGCATCCGACCTGTCGTTTTCTTCTCCTCATGGGTGTCTTAGAAACAGCATCTATCTTAGAATATTTTTCTTTGATGGTAGCTAGTTCCTTTTCTTTAGCGTTAAGTGCAACAATCAATTCATCAATTTCAGGTTGTTTTGCATGCTTCAATGTTTCATGAACGGAGAGAATTTCATTATAATCTCTTTGTAATTTCATGTGTGCCCTCATGAGATTAGGTTTTTCTCAATTTTTCATTTTCTTCCAAAAGTTCATCGTTTTCAGTTTCTAATGCCTCTAGGAGATCAACTATTGTAAGAGAAAACTTTCTAAGTCCTACAAGTTCAGCCTTTTGAATTCTCCTTCTAAGTTTAGAATAGTTTACCTTATGTTGTTCTTCTTCTCCTTCTAATTATAAGACATCATTGCCTTGTACCATCAAGCACACTTCTTCAAGGCATAGGTGAGCCTTCTCATCATCTGAGATGTCACTGTCTGAGGTTTGATTTTCATCACTCTGTTCAGAATCTCCCCATGCGGCAACGAAGGCTTCCTTCTTTGGTCCTTTGTTGAATGATCGTCGGACAGGCTTCTTGACCCTGTCGTTGTCCTCTCGTGATCGTTGAGGGCAGTCTTTGATATGATGTCCGCGTTTTGAACACCCAAAACACTTGTCATTGCTTTTCCTCTGATCATCCGACTCCTTTGACTCCTTGGTTTTTTTCCATTTTATTTCTTATGAACTTTCGAACGTACCTCTTATCATATAGGACCATTTCATCATTGTCGTCTCCTGACTTGGACCTTTCATTTTCAGCTACTTGAAGGGCTATGCCTTTCCCTCTATCTCTTGATGAGCTTTCCGAGTTTCTGTGTTGTAGTTTTAACTCGAAAGCCATTAGAGATCCTAGCATGTCTACCAGAGACATCTTGGAGAGATCATGCACTTCTTGCATGGCATTGACTCTGCTATCAAAGGAGGTAGGAAGAGATCTGAGGAACTTCTGAATTTGAGCCTCGTTAGAGATAGTTCTTCCAAGCACCAACATTTCGTTGATCAGCTTAGTGAACCTTGTATGCATTTTAGAAATTCTCTCCTTTTCTTCCTTCTTGAATAGCTCCCAGTGAGTGAGTAGCAACTCAATGCGAGTTTTTTGATCTCATCATTCCCTCCATAGGTGATCTCAAGAGTTTTCCAGATCTCTTGGGCTGTTTTAGCTAAAGATATCTTGGAGTATTGCTCAGGTAGTAGTGCACAGTGAAGTATTCTTACAGCTCGAGCGTTGAATACCAGCTTCTTGATTTAATCATCCGTCATGCTGTCGATAGATATGTCTTGTCCTTGAGGATTCTGGAAGGTGTACTCTCCATGTGTTATCACCCTCCACATTCTTGGATCGTTAGACTTGATATGAAACTCCATCTCATTCTTCAAGTGAGTGTAGTTGTCTCCATTGAAGAGTGGTGGTGGATTTGGTGCAGAACCTTCTTCTACTGCTAGAATGCTTGCATGAGACATCTTAATCGTCTTTCAAAGCAGTTAGCTTTCTAGAAGAGACCTGCTCTGATACCAATTGAAACCAGCTAGCGCTCCTGATGCGTCCCCGACGTGTCGTGGACGTATCGTGGACTCTAATAATCCTTGATAGTTTAGGAAGGGATGAGAGATAACTTTTAAACTGGAAAAAACATTTCGATTGAGAATTTACACACACGAAATTCACTCAACCTCCCTTGCCCCACACACGGACTCCCGGGACAGTTTCGACTTTCCCCTAAAGTCGTCAACCCTCTCCTGACTATCGGCCTACAGTTCACCGACCGTTCCCCGACTTGTCATCCTATCAAATACCCAATGTATTGATACTCTAACCTAGTCCTCTCTAGCTCACCAACTCTCTAGCACTTACACACACTCCTAAGTTTGATCCACACTTGCCCAGATTATCTCTATCTTTTCTTTCATACAGGCTTATCTTACAAGGAACATTAATGCATGTATATATACAAGTTAGTTGAGATGTCAACTAACATACTATGAGTTGTAGACTCTAAGAGTAGAGTACTCAATCTTCTACGAATATAATAGCCGCACCCTACAGTAGATTTTCTTCCAACTTGATCTGGAGCCAACACCACACGCGTTGCCTTGTGAATGGGCAAGTTGGCGGCGCGTCTCCCAAGTGGTTGGTCACCACTTGCACACTTTAACTTGTCTGACCTTGTCTGGCTCATTAATGCTCTCTTCTGAATTTATTATGGCTATGTAATGATGTTCATTAATAGCCTTTGTTTATCTTGTTATCTTGTACATTAATGAGATACACCTTTTGTCGTGATTTTGTCATGAGCAAGTTGCTTGTGTGGTTGTGAATCATCTGAGTGAGTTTGTCGACATTGCTTACTTCTTTTGGTCCTTGTTTAATGTCTGATGTAAGAGATATATGATGGTGTGGTTCTTGGCTGCTTGTGTCTTGCTAAAAGTTCTCCAGAGCTCTCACCGACAGGTGCCCGACTGGTAGAGCACATGTCGTAGATTGAGCGCGCTTGCAACCTTGCGTGCTAAGCCACTCATGACTAAGTGCGCTTGCAACCTTGCGTGCTAAGCCACTTATTCACCTGTCTATCTAAAATCATGAATCTTGACAAACGCATTAGATAGACAATACAAGGTTTGCTATCATCAAAACTAAAGGATCTTGTCTTAACAGTCCATTTAGACAAACTACACATGATAACAAAAGATTATTCTTGAGTATAGTTGATGATCATAGTTGTACCTTATGGGTTAAACTCTTACACAACAAATCGAAGCTTTCACCTTTATCAGAAACTTCATAGCTTATGTAGAACGTCAGTTTAACAAAAAAATTAGATGCATAAGATCTGACAATGCTCTTGAGCTTGGTAGTTCCAATGAAGGAAAGAAATATCTTATTTCTCTTGGCATTATTCACCAAAACTCTTGTCTACATAACCCCCAACAAAACGGTATTGTAGAAAGAAAACATAGATACCTTATGGAGACAGCTAGAGCTATTTTTTTCATTCTTATATACCTTTAAGATTCTGGGGTGAATGCATTTTAGCAGCAACTCAAGCCATAAACCGACTTCCTAGCACAACATTAAAAGGAAAAACTCCACATGAGGTTCTTTATCATCAAACACCAGATTATACCCTTTTGTAACCTTTTGATTGTTTAGCTTATTCCATGATTCTAGGACAAAAGCAAGGGAAATTTGGGTCCAAATCTGTTGCTTGTGTCTATATAGGATTAGTTGATACTCAAAAAGGTCATAAACTTATTCGTTTACATGATCAACAGATTTTGATCTCAAGGGATGTTGTTTTTCATGAAAATATATTCCCTTTTAAAAAATACTCATCTGATTTTCACACTACAGATTCTCATACAGACTTTGATTCTTTTTCTTTTGAACCTCAATATGAATCTGATGACGACACACTTCTACCTTTCTTCCCTCATTCCACAGACACATCCCTATCCCAAAGCCTCCACAATTTAGAAACAATAATTCCCTACAATTTGGAAACAGTATCAGGTGTGGAGGGAGAAAATGAAACAGTTGAATTTAATGAGAGTACACCTGATATCATTTCTGTTTCAGACCATCAGAATAGTGAAAATCTTCACATAAAAGACCTTAGGAGATCCACCGGTATTAAACACACTACTGCTTAGTAAAAGACTACCATGTTGGTATTTCCTAGAGTGATCAAGATTTCTTCACTGACATCTTGAAAAAACAGAATCAACAACATTGGCAAAAGCAATCATGATGATCGAATCTGTTTTACCAATTTTACCAATACCAATGCCAACTCTTCTCTTGTTACCATAACTATTTATAATAGAATTGTCATTGAGAAAGTTCTTGATATTATAGACCTAGAAACCTATGAAGAGGCTTGTCAAGATACCCGTTGAAGATATGCTATGAACAATGAATTGAAAGCACTCATAGACAATGACACATGGGAATTAACTAGACTTCCTAAACATAAGAAAGCCATAGGACGTAAATGGGTTTTTTGAACTAAATTGAAAGATGATGGCACTATTGTGAGAATGTCTACTATTAGAACTCTTCTGACCGTTGTTGTTAAAAGGGGATGGGTAATGGATTAGCTTGATGTAAACAACGCTTTCATACATGGAAATATTCATGAAGAAATTTACATACAAAATCTAAAATGGGATACACAAAATCTAAAAATGATCCTTCTCTTTTTCTGAAAAACAACATGGTAAAATCACCTTTCTTGATGTCTATGTTGATGATGTGCTTATTGTTGGTAACGATACTCATGAAATTGCTGCTGTTACAAAAGAATAGAATAGAGAATTCAAAATTAAAGATTTAGGACAACTTCAATATTTCTAGGAATGGAATTCCTTCATCATAAATCTGGTTTAGTAATCACACAAAGAAAATTCTGCATTGATATCTTGAAAGAATATGATGCCTTCGAAAAGAATTCTTTTGTTTCTGCTTTACAGCTTACAAATACAATCGAAAGAAGTGATGGTGCGCTTATACAGAATCCAACTACATATAGAAGTCTTGTTGGGAAGCTGAGCTACCTAACATACACCAAACCAGATCTCAACTTCACAACACAACTCTTGAGCCAGTTTCTTCAACAACAAAGGAAAAACATATGAAGGCTGCTCTGCACACTCTTCAGTACATCAAAGGCACCTTAAATTATGAAACACATCTCAACAACAATCTCTCACTCTCTCTCTCTCTTCTGGTCTACTACCACTAGTACTAAAAAGGCCTATTTTGGTGCCCCTATTTCGACAGTTGTTCTTACAACCACTGAAAGAGGGTCTGAAAATTCCTTGTAAAAAAAGACCTATTTCGGCGGTTCCTAGCTAAGAACCGCCAAAATAGGATCATCGAAAATTCTATGTATAAAAAAAGACACCTATTTCGGTGGTTCCTAGCTAAGAACCGCCAAAATAGAGTCGCAAAAAATTGCATGTCTAAACAATGACACCTATTTTGGCGGTTCTTAGATAGAAACCGCCGAAATAGGTCAATTTCCAAGTTCTATTTTTGCATTCCAAAATTTTTTAGTTATTTTTCGTATTCCCGCCCCTCCATATTCTTATTCAGACCCTACGCTTCTCTCTTTCTTCATTTTCTTCACGCACTATAATTTCACAACCCTCTGTGCCTCCGCCTTCATTCTCTTCTTGTGTCTTCTCCTCGAACTGCTGCATCGCTCACCAGATTGAAGACGGTGCTGAAGTTGTTCATTCCGTAATCGGTAATATACTCGAACTTATATTTTTCTCTCTCACAAACAAGGAACATACATGCTCGCACCTTTTCATTCTCTACGCCTCTCATGGTAATTTTTGCAACCCTAACTAGCGAACAAGGAATCAAACATGCTCTACACCTCACGTTAATTTTGCAACCCTAACTAGCAAACAAGGAATCAAACATGCTCTACACCTCACGTTAATTTTGCAACCCTAACTGGCGAACAAGGAATCGAACATGATCTGCGCCTACAATTTCTTGAATCACGGTAATTTTACAAGGCGAACAAGGAGCATACACGCTGTGCGCCTCTATTCATTCTCATCTTGTGTCTACGCCTCAAATGAATCACTGGAACTGGTGCATCTCGTGAGAAAGAGGTTGAAGACAGGGCGATAGTAGTTTTTTAAATACACCTATTTCGACAGTTTTTAGCTAGGAACCGCCGAAATAGATGTGTTTTTTTTGTTCTAAAAAACATCTATTTCGGCGGTTGTTCAACCGCCGAGATAGGATCACACACCTATCTCTGCGCATCCCATCTTGGCGGTTCAGAACCGCCGAAATAGGCCCAAAACAACCGCCAAAATAGGTCTTATTTGTACTAGTGTGCGACAGAGGCGAGCTACCCGGTGACAAAACGATCAATTTTAGGATACTACAACATGCTTGGTGGATCACAATATCATGGAAAAGCAAGAAACAAAGCATTGTTTCTTTATCTTCAGAAAAAACCTGAATATAGAGCAATGAAAGTTATCACTTGTGAGCTTGCTTGGCGGAATAGACTCATCGCTGAATTAGGAGTAAAAGAGATACAACCAATACCAGTAAAGTGCGACAATAAATCTATAGTCTTCATTGCCGAAAATTCGGTTCAACATCAGCGCACTAAGCACATTGAGATCGATATACATTATGTGAGACAGAAGATTCAAGAAGGCCTTATAGTTGTTCATCGAATACCCAACACAAAACAACTTGCGGACTTCTTCACAAAACCATTGACTGAAAAGTCATACACTCATATACTCAAGGACATCGGGCTTAAGCTATTGCAAGATCTACCGACACAACCTAGTAGATCTTGATGGGGGCTGTTAGGATTCGGTTTTGTATGGGCTTACTCTGTATGCCAGTCCACATGTTGTTATAGCCCAATAGTTATCCAACCTTGATAGCGTTTTGTAATATTAGTGTACTGTTGCTGTAAAATGAGTATGGGAAAGGGCAATTATAGACCAAGTAACAGAAAGAGAGCAAACTATGAGGCCAACAGCACAACCCTCCGAGAAGATGAGACAAAACGTAGATTAGGATATTCGAAGAGGAGATACCCGACCACTATCTTTATCGACAATATATCAGCCACGAAGTCTCAAAGCACCAACTTGGGAGACTAATAAGAAGATTTGCACGGTTGGAGAGAATTTACGTTTGTAGGAAGGTAAGAAAATGCAACCCAAATGCTTGTGCTTTTGTTGATCTTGAAAGCATAAAGGATGCTAGAGAAGTAATTGAGGGTATAAGAGGATGGAACATCTACGGCAAGAAATTATGGGCAAGGATGGAATATCAAGGGAAAATGGAGAGAAATGTAAGTCAAGAAAGGGTGAAGGCGAAGGGTGCATATGGCTCACAGAGAAAGGACTCCAAAAGGAAAATTTGGATCCCTAAGGATAAGTATTGTGCCTTATCTAGACTATCCCTTGATGTAAAGAGCGATGAAGGAATGAAAAAGTGCTTGAGTAAGAGTTTGGTAGTCACCCTTCGAGAGGAGAAAACGACAAAAGAAGCGATGGAAATTCTTCATGGTCGATGGCCAAATATGTCGGGCTTACTTGCCTTCTCTAGAAGGAAATTTCTTATGGTGTTCAACACGTCTCAAGATGCTGATGAAGTGCAGTCAGTTGAGAAGGAGGTTGGTAAGCATGAAGATCTACAAGTTCGACGATGGCAAATAGAAGACCAAGTGGAGAAACGGAAAACATGGGTAGTGATACGTGGAATCCCATTGCACGCATGGAGTAGAAAGAACTTGCATAAGATTGCTTAGACTGTCGGAGAAGTGATTAAGATCGATGAGGAAGAACTCTTCGTGGAAAACACTGAAGTCCAAATTCAGATTAAAACATCTACTCTAAAGATGATCAATTTGAAAATTACGGTCCAAGTTGAAGGGTGCAAATTCCCCGTTAGTATAGTTGAAACTAGCGGGATTGCTCTTCGGAGTATGCTTGCTGAAGCGGTGGAGAGCATAGTACAAATACCAGATAGAAATAAGGTTCGAAGCCATCAGAACCTGACGATGCCGGCAAATGTAATTCCAGAATCCCAAGGTAGTTTTGCTGAAAATGGGAAAGAGCACGAGCGCCAGGAGATGTTAGTTGTTGGAGATTATACTAGAAGAAATGTGTAGGTGGTGCAGTATAATGGTCGGGAATGGCCCAGTGTTGCCGTGGCTCAGGAGCCGATATCCGACAAACAAAAGGACAGGAAATTCAGTCAATGTCGGGACGGTAATTCAAATTTCAAAGATAACATTAATGAATTAATTAGCAGAGAGAAATTAAAGGAAAGGGTAGCAGATCTTCCGAGATCTCTAGAGGTGAGTGAGGAGACCGTTATAGGTTGTATCCCTGAGGTAGAGAATCGTCACATATTAAGTACCGGGGATAATGGGAGCGCGCCTATACTGGTCACAGAGGGAGAAAAAATACCAGTAATTAACCGGGTCAAAGATACAGATAATTTTGAAGGAGATTTCTTGCAGAATATACACAAAAACTGTTTTGAATATGCTGAGGTGGGGAATGAATCCTCTGCACATACTAAGTTAAATTCGACCTCAACGCCCAATCTGGTCACACCCCCAACAACGAGACTCTCAGTTGAAAGGAAAGAGGGATTAAGTTTATTTGTAGAATTATTTCATAATACTTCGCCGTCTGCTCGACCAGGAATAGAGCCTAGAGCAAGAAATGAAAAAGGTGAAATCGTAAATATTGAGGAAGAAGTCCAATAGTGCATGAACATGCTTACACAACTGGGTTGTCAAGTCCCCGACCCTGATCAGACAAAGGTAAACCTTCTCAAACATCTGCAACCCTATACAACCCAATAAAAGGGCAAATGATGGTCATAGGCTTCCAAAACATAAGAGGCTTGGGTTCAAAGGATAAGCAAAGAAAGATAAGGGAAGAAGTTAGGGGCTTAAGAATGTCAATGGTAGGCCTTGTTGAGTCCCCTTATCATGTAATACTTTCACAGGCTTGGTGTCCTTGAAGGATTATGTTTAGATAGCTAAGGCTGTTATGTGTTGGGTTTTGTTGATTTCATTGAGTTAAGGGTGTTTAGGTTTTTTGGGATCTTCTCTGTTTGGACAATTAAGATTGTAATTGAACTTGATGGGTACTCTTTTTCCTCCTCAAGTTTTTTCCCACTGGGTTTTTCTTGTGGAGGTTTTAACGAGGCCCGTTATACCGGTCCACCTGTTTATCAGTTTTTTTTTCATTCAATATAATGGCTATATGCCCAAATTATCTAAAAAAGATTGATATAAATAGGCACTTTACATATGTACCAGACATGATCAGAGATATTTTTTTCAAACTCTCTGTTATAATAAAAGATCAGTTTTCTATAAACTTCTCATTTCAAGTTAATTGTTTCTTCATATACTTGATTAAGACTTTATGAAACCTTAATTAAACTCAACTATATATATGGTTTATTAATTTAGCTAGTCTATTTTAGTAACTTTGCAATGGAGGCTTCGTTGGAAAGGCACTGAAAATGGGTTTTGCGCTAGGAATCGAACAATTCAATCAAACACTTTGATGTAGATTTTGTTTGTTGTTGAATCACAAAAGTCAAATTTCATGCATGGACCGAACATCTTTTTGTTTGCTGAAGTTTCCATGCATAAGCGCGAATCACACAGTTCTTGCCACATCTACCATGGTCCACCTATCCTAGCCTAGCCTACCCTAACCTAACCTAATCCAACCTATACAATGCAGATGCATGTATATAAGATAAGAGGTACCCTTTCATGCAGCTGTACTGAAACTAGTGCTAAATTCTCTGGTAAGGGTAACAACAGGGAGGGAGGGAAAACGGTATACAATTAAGAAATGGGTGGGGAAGAGCTTCTGAGTGTCAATAATGTTAGCGGTAATGGATCCGCAAACGGAGTGGCGCCCGAAGACATAGCAAAGAAGGAGATGATGACAGGAAGCGGGTTGTTGTCAGTTGATACTGGTGTGGACGGAAAGAGGAAGCTTGCATCTGAGCTGATCGCAGAAGCAGGATGGTTTCTGTATGCAAGTGATGAATGGCCCGGTAAGATAGTCAAAGCTCATGTTACTGACATACGTTAGATAGAACTCAAATGAATGGACTTGTAATGCCTGTGCAATGCATGCAGGAGAAGCACATATGTATAAGATTGATAAGATTTTATTTGATGGGCGATCGAAGCTTGATCAACACTTGTTCGTCTTTGAGGTATAATACTAGTATTACTTCATTTCAGTATACATTAAATAGATGACAGACAGTACTTGTTTTATTTTTCATATATATATTTCAATTAATTTTGGTCGATGCAGACATCGGGATGTGGAAAGATTGTGATATTGGATGATGCACTTCAATTAACTGAACGAGATGAATGCTCATATCAAGAGATGATGACACATTTACCACTTTGTTCAATCCCAAACCCTAAAAAGGTTATATCAAGGAACTGTAAAAATGTGTGTTTGTAAATGCTGATTAATGATTTGGTTGAATTAATTTTGTCGCCAGTTGTTGGTGATTGGAGGTGGAGATGGTGGACTTCTAAGAGAGGCGTCAAGGCATTCTTCATTGGAGCAGATTGATATTTGTGAAATGGATGAGATGATTATTCAAGTAATTAATTAATTGTGTGAATTTATTTAATGATATATGTAACTTGCAAGTTAATTAATTTGTAACATAATTACTAGGTTTATGAAAAGCTCTTCCCGGATATAGCTATTGGGTATAAAGATTCAAGAGTCAAAGTACACATAGGTGATGGTAAGTAGTAGTGTATGTGATTTTATTTCTTTTCTTCAATTCGATTAAAATATAATATATACTTGCTGTTTGTAAAGGAATTGAATTCACCAAGTCGGTTCCTGAAGGCACTTACGACGCCATTATAGTGGATGCATTTTGCACCATGGGAGGTACCATACATAAATATTAGTTACACTAGTCTTCATTATTAATCTTACTTACATTAAAGAAAGTTTAATGTCCAGGTCCAGGCGGCAGTGTGTATCTTTCAGACAATAATGGTATGAACTTCTTCGAAGCAGCTGCGAAAGCTCTTCGTCCAGGAGGTGTTCTATGTGTCCCAGCAGAAGGATACTGGTTCAAGGATCTTAGTATCAAACAAGTGTATAATGACTGCCGCAACTACTTCAAAGGATCTGTTTCTTACGCCTGGATATCTGTCCCTTGTTACGAAAGGCATGCACCCAAAGAAAAAACTGTTGTGTTTTGCTCTGCATCATGATTCTTTCTAGATTTGATTTTGAATCATACTCATCAAATATATTTGCAGTGGAATAGTTGGGTTCATGCTATGTTCAACTGAGGGTCCTGAAGTGGATTTCAAGAACCCAATAAATCCTCTACAGGGTGGCTCCTGCGGTGTCGCCACCACACCAGTGAAATACTACACCTCGGAGGTAAGGTCTGATTAACATATGGCATCATGATATATGAGGTATTTGATTGAGTGATTATATATCTTTAATCATCATGACCAGATGCATCGAGCAGCCTTCTGTCTTCCAGCATTCATGGAGAGGGCCATTGGTGGTACATTACCTGCTCTTAAGCGGAATGACACAGAAGACACTAATTGCTAGCTCTACCGTATGATCAGGAAGATATATAGGAACCGCCTAGCATTATATATATGCTTTCCTTACATTAATTAATAACAAAAGTTGACTACTGATGCTAGCTTTAACAACTCGTTCAATAATAACACCAGAGACAATAATAATTTAGATGATGACTTCTTCGTGTTGCAACTTTTGTTTTTCTGATAATTGCCTGAAATCTAGCTAAAGATAATACCGAGATTCAATCCAACCTTTCTCGCCAAAATGGGTACAAATCCAAAGGACTGGAAACAAACTTCAAAGCAAAGAAAACTAAAAAGAACAAAACCATAGGGCTCCTCTTATTCTAAGTGGTCGGTTTTAAATCTCGGCTAGCTAGTCGATCTCAGAATCGGCCAATTTAAAGGAAACACTCTTTTGGGATTCACTGCGTTTTGGAGATTAAGAAGACGATTTGTCCGGAGCGTTCCGAATCAAGAAACCTTGACTTAAGGTGCTTGTAACTTCTGCCCGTTAGGAACTGAACGCGCCCACGCGCTGCGATTCCCATTCCCCCTCTGGCTCATCGTCCTCCTTCCTCCAAGGCGTCGGCGTCGCTCTTCTGGTCGCCGGTAACCACTCCTCCTCTGCCGGTAACCCCCGCCTCCCCTATGGCAAGGCCCCAAATTTAAGCTTGCCTCCTTCTGGTTAGCCCCCGATGGGTCGCAAAAGGCCAACGACGCGGGCCACCCCGGTGGTCTCCCCGCCCAGAGCCGGTACTCCGCCTCCCTCTCCGGCCTCCGAAGCTCTGTCCGCGCCGCTGGTTCCCGGTGTGGAGGCGACTCCTTCTTCCGCGACTGAAGACGATGCGCCAGCGCCTCTGCTCGCCTCTGCCTCAGTTGGTGGTAGCAACCCTCAAATTTTGCCTGAGAATGGTGCTGATGTGTCTCCCCCCTCTGGTGCCCGTGTCTGTATTTCCCGATTTGGCAGTTGGCATCGGCAACGACAGTCTGGAGGATGGTGGATCTGCGCACAACAGTGTCTCCCTGGAGGTTCATCCTAACTCCCTGCTGCACGTTTTGTCCCAACCGGTTACCACTGCTGGGGACCAAATTTTGGAATTGACTGAATCCAACCAGTCAACTGATTCTGGTGAGGACCCATATGGGGATCGGGCCGAGAAGGAAGTGGTTCCTGCTCTGCTTCCAAATGGGGTCTCTGATGGTGGAATTTCTAGTAGTGCTGCAAGGGAGGACCACCCTGTGGACCGATCTGCAGAACAACCAAACGACTCACAAATATTATTTCATCCTAACGGCAGTGTCCAAATTGTCCCAAATGGGCAGCCCTCCCTGGCTCCGGCCCTAGACTTGTTCGTTGACCTCTCAGGTCCTCAAGCTGATTTAGCTCTACAAGAGTACCTCAATCAGCCAGACTACTCCGAACGGGCTGTGCAGAAAGAATTCCCCCCTCTGCCCAAGGCCCCAGGACCTGCTGGTCACCAGATCGCGATGGCAAAAAGAACTCCCCGACCAAACGTCCCAAGTAAGGCAAAACACACCAGTGTGACAGGTACCAATCCTAGCCCTTCATTTCTTGATATGTTACTGGCCAAACAAAAGTCAAATTGTGGAATGTCGTTGCGTTTAGATAATAATGAAATCATAGATTCCGATAGCCCTTATGTCTCCATTGAGGAGGATGATCTGTTACCTGAAATTGACTACTGGAAACATGCTCTAGTCGGTCATATATGGGGAAAAAAATTTAGTTTTCACATTGCCAAAGAGTTTGTTAAAAGAGCCTGGAGCTTTGTAGCTACCCCTCAGATTCTCCTCCATGACGAAGGATGGTTCATATTCAAATTCGATAAAGAGGACGATCTTCAGCAAGTGCTTGACAAAGGCCCCTGGCTTCTTTATTCTTCTCCTCTGGTGCTCAAAAAGTGGTCCCCAGATTTCTCCTTCAATCCAAAAGACCTTAACCGCATTCCCGTTTGGATCAGGCTCCCAGGTCTCCACACTAGTCTGTGGTCTCAATCTAGCCTTAGAAAGATCTGCTCCAAAGTAGGCTCTCCCCTCCATACCGATCAATCTACAGCCTCCAAATCTCGAATCTCTTTTGCTAGAGTTCTTGTCGAAGTGGACTTTAATATCGATCTAGTCAGAGAAATCGAGATTCGCCCCGAGCGGTTCCCTGACCCAGCAGGTGATCTATGAATGGGAGCCCATTACATGCTCTTCTTGCAACCTTCTCGGGCACTCCTCAGCTCGCTGTCCGAGTATCACCCGGCCTGGATCCTCACGATCTGGGCACGCTCCCATCCCTAAGTCGACCTTTCCTCCGGTTCAGCTCTCAAGCTGATATCCCAGCCCATCCTAGCTCAGCTCCCCCTAGCGAAGTCGGGCATCGCTCAGCCTGGCGGCCTCCCCCCAGAGTTACCCCCTCAGCTCCCAATAGCCCAGAACTCCCCTAGGCTTGGCCCCGGTCTTTCGGATGCTGCGAGCCTTTCTTCTACCCCTAGTATACAGATGTCTCCCTCCCTCCAGCTCATGCTTCCCATCTCCACAGACGCTTGGCAGGTAGTCCCCCCTAATGGAAGGAATCCTAATTCTAAGGCTCCCAAGTTAATCACGGAGGATCTTTCGCTCCAGCTCGCTAACTCCTTTGGTGTATTTGATACGGGCACTGCTCCCCTCGGCCCCCACCCCTCCCCCTCCTTTGATCTATGAATATTGCAATTTGGAATGTTAGGGGCTGCAACGACCGCCCCAAGCTCCTTGAAATCCAAAAATTTGTGGCTAGCAATAACCTTTGTGCGTTTGGCCTTCTTGAAACCCATGTTTCGTTTAATAATCACCAAGCTCTAATATCTCATTTCTTCCCTGCGTGGAGCTTTGTCCACAACTACGGGACAAACCACAGCGGTCACATCTGGGTTCTCTTTAACCCCTCTCTCATTTCTCTCACCCCCATCCACTGCACTGACCAAATCCTCTCTTGCAAGGCCTCTATCCCGGGCTCCCTTGATTTTACGATTTCGTTCGTCTATGCTAGGAATATCCCCTCCCTAAGGACCCATCTGTGGGAGGACATCATCAACCTCAGTCAGGGCAATCTAGGCCCATGGGTTGTAGCCGGGGATTTCAATAGCATCCTTTATGCTCAAGACAGGCTGAGTAATCGTAACCCCCAGCCAAGAGACTATCATGACTTTGCTGACTGTGTATCCAGGGCTCAGTTACAGGACCTTCGCTTCTATGGTAGGTTCTTTACGTGGTGGAACAACCAATTTGACCACAGCAGGATTCATGGGAAAATTGATCGAGTCTTAGTTAACGAGGAATGGATCCTGGCATATCCTACCAGCTTTGCTTCTTTTCTCCCTCCTCTAGTCTCGGATCATAGCCCTATGATTAGTTCCCTTCCCGCCCCAGCCCCCCGTAGAAGGTCTTTTAAATTCCTCAACTTCTGGACTAGAGACCCCTCGTTTCTCCCTCTCGTTCAGGAGGCGTGGAACACACCCATTGAAGGTAGTCGTCTCTTCTCAATCGTTCAAAAACTTCGCCATCTAAGGTTGGGGCTCTCGTCCCTCCACAAAACGGAATTTGGGACCCTAGGGGACAGGGGCCAGAATATTAGAGATGAACTCAGCGAGGTCCAAATAAGTCTAGATCATGATCCTTGGAACATGTCTCTAATCTCCCAAGAAAAAGCCCTGAGGCACAAGCTGCTACTTAGGGATTCCTATGAGCTTTTGTTCCTTCGCCAGCTCTCGAAATCCCGCTGGCTTAAGCTGGCGGACTCCAATACTTCATATTTCCATAGAGCCATTAAAGCAAGAAGGAATAAAAACCACATTGCGTCGATTACCAATGATCTGGGTGACGTCCTCAAAACCCCTATAGACATTGAGAACTGTTTGGTCGCCCACTTTCGACAGTCTCTTGGCTCGCGAGCTACCCTGCTTCACTCCCTAGCGGATCTTAACCTGAATAATGTTAGAACGCTTGATACTGCCTCTTGGCCCCTCCTAATCAGGACCGTCCAGAACGACGAAGTCAAATCAGCCCTTTTCTCAATAGGTGATGATAAAGCCCCGGGCCCTGATGGTTACACGGCCAAATTTTTCAAAGCTGCTTGGGCCCTTATAGGTGAGGACGTTTGCGATGCTATTAAAAGCTTTTTCCACAGCGGTAGACTGCTCAAACAGATTAATTCCACCCTCATCACTCTCATCCCAAAATCAGATAATGCCTCTTCCCCGGGGGACTACAGGCCTATCTCATGCTGCAATACTCTTTACAAAATCATTAGCAAAATTCTTGCCGATAGGCTCAAGAGTGTCCTCCCCTCAATTGTGAATCCTAGTCAAGGAGCTTTCATTAAAGGCCGCTCGATCTCAGATAACATCCAACTTTGCTCTTGCCTTATGAAAAACTACCAAAGAGCTAATATCTCCCCTCGTTGCATGATGAAGATGGACATTAGGAAAGCATTTGACACTGTGGACTGGAAATTCCTCCAGGACACCCTATCCTTCCTCAACTTCCCCATGGAGTTTAGTAACTCGATTATGCAATGTGTCACTACCACCTCATTCGCGATCAACATCAATGGCTCCCCCTCTGTCTCCTTCAAAGGGGAGCGAGGGTTGCGCCAAGGAGACCCCCTGTCTCCCTATATTTTCACGCTTGTTATGGATATGCTCTCTAGGCTCCTCGACCAGCTTCATGGTACTCCTGGTTTTCATTACCATCCCTCATGCAGACCCCTCCGGATTACTCACCTCCTTTTTGCGGATGATGCTCTCTTATTCTGTAGGGGGGACAATACTTCCATCTCCTGGATGCTTAATCAAGTCAACCGCTTCTCTGATGCATCTGGCCTTATGCTCAACCCTTCTAAATCTGACTTATTCCTTGGGGGAGTGAGCCCGGCCCAAGCTAACTCAATCAGCCAACTTACGGGCTTTAACCAGGGGACCTTCCCCTTTCGCTATCTAGGCATTCCTATCACTGCCAGGAAACCTAAAGCTACTGACTTCAATCCTCTGTTGGATAGTATCCATAAAACAATCACATCATGGGGAAGTAAATCGCTCTCCTTCGCGGGCCGCCTCTCACTAATCCAAAGTACCCTCTTTGGTATTGTGGGTTTCTGGGCCTCTTGCATCTCCATTCCCAAAAACGTTATCAAAAGAATTACCAACTGCTTCCGCTCATACCTTTGGTCTGGAGAGGCAGACAAAAACTCTACCCCTCTTGTAGCTTGGAGCTCTGTCACAAACACAAAGAAAAATGGCGGTCTTGGAATTAAAGACATCCATAAATGGAATATGTGCTTCATACTTAAGACTATATCCGCCATAACCCATGACCCGGAGCGCCTGTGGATTCAATGGATCCACAATAACTTCTTGACTAACCTTAGTTTCTGGTCAACCTCTTCCAAAGGCAACGACCCTTGGACTTGGAAAGCTATCCTCCATGCTAGGGACTGGTGGATAGCTCAATGTGGGTCGCCCGATGATGCTTTTTCTCTTTTCAGCTCCTACCCCTCGCATCCTAGGGTCAGCTTGTTCTATCATGATGTCTCAACCCCTTCCCGGCCCTTCCCCTGGTACAATGTTTACTGGAATACTTGGTCCATCCCCAAAGCCAAATTCATCTTGTGGATTACTCTGAAAAATAGACTTAAAACTTGTGATAAACTCCAATCGTGGGGCATATGCCTTGCTAACCGATGCTGGCTCTGTGAGCGTGCTCAAGAGACAAGCAACCATCTTTTTTTTCATTGCAGGTACTCTAACAGGATTTGGTGGACCATCTGTGACTGGTTAGGGATCCCCACTAATCGAAGAAGCCTCCGCAGCTGCTCATCCTGGATCAACCGTTACTGTAAGAGACACCGGCCCATTGACCTCGTCAAAAAAGCGGCGGTTGCTAATGTTGTTTACCATATCTGGATTGAAAGATGCAAGCGTGCCATGACCAGCCAAACTAAGGACTGCGCTATCATTATTTTGGACATCAAAGCTGCCATCAAAGCCATCATTTGGACAAAAATGGGGAATTCCACCACAGACTCATGTTGGCTTGATAGGGTCCTCTGCTCCTAAAAGATCTGTTTGCTGTAAACCTTATCTTGTTTTTACACCCTAAGGGGCTTTCAAATTAAGATGTATTGTTGCTAGCTCTATGTTGTTTTTGCTCATCACTAGGGATGCTATTGTATATCCATCTTCCCAAGATGTGATGCCCCCTCTTTAGTTATCAGATATATAGGGCATCTATGTATCTAACACTTCTGGTTTCTTTTACAATTTATATATATTCATCATTTCAAAAAAAAAGAAATACCCCGTAATTAAAAATAGTGATTAACTAGGCTAATAAGTCGAAACCCGGTGAGAATCCGAGAGACTATCCATTGAGCCGACTATGAGATATGTCGAAACCCCGGTGAGAATCCTTGTTAGGAAGACCAGACACACTCGCCATAAGTCTATACGAATGGTGAAGGTCCTATGGTCAAACCACGATGTCGAAGAAGCGACATGGGAGTTAGAAGACGCCATGAAGGCGAAGTACCCACAGTTATTCATAGACTAGATAAACTAGTATTTAGTAGACACGGGTACGGGGCGTACCCCTTTTAAGGGGGGTAGAGCCTTTTTGCTTTTGCATTGCTTCGGGTGAGCATTGCATAGTGTGTAGGTATTGTTATATATTTTGATGGCACATGTAGTGCGAAGTGTATTTGGTATGTGAATGTATGTATGTGTAATGTGTAGTGTATGGATGTGTATGTACAATGTGTAATGTATTGATGTAATGTGTATTGTGAATTGCAGTAGTGTATTGTGTAATGTGGACATGATGGGTATGGAAATGTGGATTGTGTATGTGAATTGTGTATGGTGCTTGAATTGTGTGCTTGTAATGTGGGAGAAGTAAACACCTCATAGGTGGTAGTAAGACACATTATCGCAATTGGTTTGCCTAATGAGTAGAATTATTAAACTATTAACCTTGAGCAACTTTGAGGGCAAAGTTTCTTAAGGGGGTAGATTGAAATACCCCGTAATTAAAAATAGTGATTAACTAGGCTAATAAGTAATTTAGAAGCTTAAAGCACGTTTTTCGAGGAAACTGGGAAAACATGACTTTAAGCGGGTTAAATAGACTCGTAACAATTTTGGTCAACTAAATAGTCATTAATAAACATTAATGAAGATCTAGGACCAATAAAATCAATAAAACGAGAAAATAGTAAAAACTGTCAAAAACGGGAAGTTGTGGGGTAAAAACATAAATAACCCAAACTTGTGTGTCCACTATTGAAAAAGAAAAATGTAAATCTGTGTACGTGTGTTGTGTGGGCCGATTTTGTGCCCTCTCTCTCACACTCTCTTACTCTCTTCTTATGTACAAAAGACAAACAAAATAAAAAGCAAAAAGTAATCTCTCTGCTCCCTCACAAACTCTCTCTCACGTTTTTACTCTGCCCAGCACTCTTCTTCTTCCTCTCTATTCCACTAATGGCGATTTGAGAACCCACACACAGAGACCACTTTCTCCTCATTTTTGAAACCTCAAATCACCACCAAATGCTACAAAAACTATACCGTTGAATTCGTCTCGTTAAGGAGATCGTTCTACACCCTTCGAAAATCTAAAAACTCCAACTTCATTTTTGAGGGTATAACCATTTTAGAGCAGAGCTAGAGGAGCACCATTTGAAGACCCATCTTCTTCTCCATGTTCTAAGGTAAGAAAAAAGACCAAGTTCTCCTCTTTTCATCTTTTCCCTTGCAAAATCCAAAACTCACGTGAAACACAACTACTCCATTACTCAGCCGGTTTTGGCATTTCAAAGAGTAGCTGAAGCACTTTCATTTTCCCACTCAAAGCTCCATTAGAAACTCAAGGTAAGATTTCCTAAGTGATGTAAATGAGTTCTCATAAGTTAGGGTTTAAAAACCTACGTAGAAATTTTACGTTGTGTTGTGTGTGTGTGTGTGTGTGTGTGTGTGTGTGTGTGTGTGTGTGTGTGTGTGTGTGTGTGTGTGTGTGTGGGTGTGTGGTGTGTGTGTGTGTTGTGTGTGTGTGTGTGTGTGTGTGTGTGTGTGTGTGTGTGTGTGTGTGTGTGTGTGTGTGTGTGTGTGTGGTGTGTGTGGGGTGTGTTGTGTGTGTGTGGGTGTGGTGTGTTGTGTGTGTGTGTGTGGGTGGGTGTGTGTGTGTGTGTGTGTGTGGTGTGTGTGTGTGTGTGTGTGGGTGGTGTGGTTGGGTGTGTGTGTGTGTGTGTGTGTGTGTGTGTGTGGTGTGTGGGTGTGGTGTGGTGTGTGTTTGTGTGTGTGTGTTGTGGGTGTGTGTGTGTGTGTGTGTGTGTGGGTGTGGTGGTGTGTGTGGGTTGTGTGTGTGTGTGTGTGTGTGTGTGTGTGTTGTGTGTGTGTGTGTGTGTTCCCTGGTGTAGCTTGGCCTAAATAAATCGAAAAAAAAGAAGGAAAGAGGAGCTGTAAAGGAGAAGGAGAGAAAGGGAAGAATCAAGAACACAAGGTAAGGAGAAGCCTCTGTACAATTTTAATGTTGGTGTATGTATACGTATATTGTGTTAGCAATGGACTAAACCACTGTAACCGTAGGAAAGGAATGGAGTAGGTTAATGCTGATTGTATTTGTAGTTTGAAGCTTTTGAAAATAAATAAACAAAATGCTGGTGTAAATACTAAGTGTGCAGTAAGTGTTAGAAGTCGTGTGGAATAATGTGTAAATTGAGCAGGTTGTGAGCTATGTTGAGTGTGCAAAATTATGTGGTGAGAACACTTAGAAATGTAGGGAACCTCTGTCAAAATTTGGTTAGAATTTAGAGACTTGGTTGTTGTTTGAAAAGAAAGAAACAGAGAAGTTGCAGAGAAGGAGAGAATAAGTTTTTTCACTTTGTTTTGTAACAGAGAGAGAGGTGTAGTTTAGTAGAGTTAGAAATGGTGTATGGGGAAGTGTTTAGCTAAGTTAGGTTAGTTGTAGGGTCATTTAATTAGTGGGAAGAAGAATAGCAAAATCTGTTACATTGGTTGAAGAAGGAAACTACAACAGAGGGAAAATTTAGTAGTAAAAACATGTAAGTTGACAGACAAAGATATAGGTTGTATTAGGTTAGTTTAAAATGCTTAATCAAGGTCAAAACATGCTAGATTATATGTAGGAATATTAGGGGATAAATTGGTAGAGGTTTAGAGTTGAAACAAGTTCAAAAACTTATATAAATTGTAAAACTGCAACTGGTCCGGGTTTGTAAACCAGTACAGAAACCCGGACCAGCATAAAAACTCGACAGATTATTATACAAAGGAGTGGTCCGGGTTTACAAACTAGGACACTAACCCGGACCACCCCTAAATCATACCCGTAAGTTACCAAAACAAGTGGTCCGGGTTTGCAAAGGAGTACACAAACCCGGACCATACGAAAAACACACCCGTAACATAACAATACATGTGGTCCGGGTTTGTAGAGTAGGACATAAACCCGGACCATACATAAAACTTACCCGAGGAGTTTTCCAACGTGTTGGTCCGGGTATGTAAACCCGGACAACAACCCGGACCACACTAAAATCATTCCAGAATGTGTTTTAAAGCTAATATAAGGTAGGGTAAGGATGGGTAATGATATTATAAGATAATTAAGACATAATTACTGAGGTTTAAAGGTCATTAAGGCTATAAACAAGCTTAGAAAATAATTTTAAGTAAGTAACCTAAGTACATGTATTCGAACAACAATGAATTAGTAAGTATAAACCAGGGAATGTTAGCAAAGTAATTAGTAAGGTTAAGTAAGGGTAATTAACCACCCGATTGTAAGTATATGATAGGACTTGGATTGTGAACACCGAAGGAACGTCGGATACAAGTACAACAGTGAACGGTATAAACTTCTCATGCCCCGTATGCTACCTTGGTTACTCTGATTTATGTGTTGTGTGCTAGTTGATCACCAAATAAGATAAATGCACGAATCGGAATTATTATGCTTACTTGTGAATACATAATGTTGTTCCTTGTTTGGATATTTCCTTAAATCATAGTTTGTATAATTCATGAAATGTATGATGATAATGAATGTGTGTATGCTTGATATATTGTATTGTGACCTAATGTTATTGTGATTGGACTTCTAACTGATTCCTAACAAGCTAACCAATCTAACTTAATAAATTGATAATTAAATTGGAATGAGTAGAAGTCTGATATAGTTTCGGCCACGCGTGAGGAGGCGGAGTCACAAGAGGTTGGCTCCAATTCCAAAATCTTAACTGGTCCATGGCCCAAACCCCTTAAATGGGTAGCATCCTAGATTGGTGAGTCAAGTAAAACCCGGTGGTGGGAAGGTGTAGTCCCTGCCCGGAGGTCATACCGACTTAACATGAGTAAAAGTAAGTAAGTAAGAATGAGTAAACAAGTATGGTAAAGTAAGTAAGTAAAGTAAGAGAAAGTATTGTGTAATGAGTAAAAGAGTAATAATCATCCGATTAACCCGGATGTGTAATTTGGCTAACCCTTGCGAAGGTAAGTGTTGTGTATGCTTTGTATTGTTGTTTTGGATTGCGTAATGTATTGTGCATGTTTGATGTTGTATGTAAGGCATGTATGTATGAAAATAATGAACCGCATGTATAGTTGATCTTAAATAGTCGGCGTACCCTAGTTAGCACGCGGTATATGCGAAGTTTATGCGCAGCTTTTGCTGAGCCCCTTGGGGCGATGTTTTTAATATAATGCAGGTCCTCGAGACAGGTGAAGATGATGAAGAGTTTAAGTTTGATTTCTTTTTGTCTGTAATTAATGAATTGTGAATGGTGTACTGAGTAGTACACGGCTGTAGGTTTTTGTTAGCCGGTGTACCATGGGGTACACCCTTTTGGATAATGATAGGATGGTGGATTGGTATAGATGAGTAGTTGTTTAAACTCATTATTTTTGGAAGCTAGTGAAAGGATGTAATTAAATACACTTTGATACTCGGTAATCCGGTAATGTAAGTATACGGTATGTTGCATTTGGTATTCAATGTAGTAGCTCGGTATATTTAGACATCAGACCGTGACTGTAGGGCCTAGTAGCCGTATGGGCGGTTAGCGGCGTTGTATCACCCGCCGTAGTAGTAGTATTTCCGCTGCGACGTAGTAGGATTAATAGGGCGATTAGACGGTAAGCGTAGGATTAGCGGTAGGGGTGTTACATAAGGACTCAACAGTTGAAGCGGATCTCCTTTCTTGTTTTCAAATTTGAAAGAATAGTTAAGAGGTCGATCATTTGACCATTACCGTTGGTGAACAACAATGACAATAGTCCGAATATGCTGATTTTGGGGGTGCGAACTCCTCATTTGAGATTTGTCCAACGATCGAGAAGGCTTGCATCTGACACCTTTAGACAAAGGGGTTGGTCTCATATTTTGCTTGGGAATTGGTTTCTCACCGGCTTGCCTATTATGCCTGAGGATGTGTGTGATGCTTTGCATAGAAATCTCTGGGTGGGAGAAGTGACAGCCAAGTTTATGTCCATTAATCAGACAAGCTTGGGCAAAGGAGGGGTTGCACAGCCTTGGCAAGAAATCAGAAGAAAAGATAACTTTTAAATGAATACTTGGGATTTTGGATGATGGTGGGAGAGGAGAGGGAGAGGAGAGAGAGGGAGGTTGGCGATGAACGGATTGAAAACTGAATATAATGTCATTCCTTCATACACTTATTTATTTAACTATATATGTTTTACAGTTATTAGAATTTAATTGTTTTTCTAGAATTAGCTAGCCTATTTTTGAAATACCCCTAAATTAATTTAAATTAATTTAGGGGATTTCTTTAATTAAACCATAAATAATACTATTAACTATTAAATTATTGTATGGAATTATGAATATTAAATTATTATATGGAATTATGAAAATTAAATTAGGGGATTTCTTCTATTTAATCCTAAAGAATACTATTAAATATTAGATTACTATATATTATTATATAGTATTATGAATTTAATAATAAGATTTATAAGTCAATATAAAATCATAGTTGAAATATTCCTAATAATTATAAAAATAATTAAGGTCTAATTATATAATTTATTAAGACTTACATGTTCTAATCATGGAATAAATAAATATTTACATGATAAATATCTACATGAATTAAGGGTTCAAGGAACCCGAATTGTATAAATAAATACAGTAAAAAAAGGGGTTATTAAACCTCACATGAAGTATAAAATTAAAGGGTACATTTATGAGGGGTAAGTTAACAATAAAAATCGGTGTAACATGTAATATACATTATTACATGTATAATAACAAAAATTATTATGAGAAGTTTATTTAACAACTAACGTAAATTATGAACATTTAAATGACTCAAGTAATACCCTATTATCTATTCTCTTCAAATTCTTTATATTCATGTTACAATCCTAATGACAAGTAAATATACATCTCAACCCTCTTCATTTCCTCTTCACTCACACTCACGGTTACATATGTCAACTTCTCTTCATTTTCTTCTTCTTTCTACTTCTATTCTATTTATATTATTTTCATTTATAAAAAATCTCTCTATTTCACATTCTCTTCCCACTCGTTACCATATCACTCTTCATTTTATTTTCATTCACTCACATTATGACCCAACCGGTATACCGTATTCCTCACTCATTTACTCCCTTTTCTCTGGAAACTAAACCGGCAAACAAGCACATACGGTGGTGCAGTCTTCATCTCTTCACGGCAATATTACACCCCAACTTTATTATCTTCACTGTAATTTACAGAACTCACCGGGAACAGGGAATACATGATCGATCGCATACCTCATTCTCTTCACCAGGGCAAATTGAAGACTCAAACATCTCTCTCCCCTCACTCTCGGTAATTTTACATCTCTAACCAGCAAACAAGCCTCATCCCTTCTTCTCTTCATCCCCAGTTTAATTTCTCAAATTCTTATTCCTCTGCTCCATCCTTATTCTTTTCCTGTATCCGTGCCCTATATGTTCTCGCACACCAGATTTTGGACTCCAGCATGTGCTGCATCTCGTAAGACCGAAGGCAGCGGCATCACTCTCCTTATTTCCCTTCTGGCACAAAAAACATTCGATTGCAGAACCGGTAATCTACTCAACACTTATTATCTTCTCTATGACCATTATAATAAGAGAAGTTTTGTTCTGTTGCACCAGTAAAACAATTGGAGAACATATGAGCTATAAAAATATATAAATAAAAAAATTGTATTTAGTGTATAACAAATTAAGTGGTTAATTAAATGTAGGAATAATTAGGGTAAAAAGTAGTTGCTATAATTAAACATAAATTGCTATTATTTGTGGTGTAAGTTGAGAATTTTGATGTGATAGGTGGCGCTAATTTGGGTAGAGTCTAGTTAGTTAAATTACTAAAGTTAGAATTTTAGATTTAAGCAAGTAAAATGAGGAGTATTAGTTACAAAAAATGCACCGAAAGACTGATAATATAAATTACTGTATGAAGTTAAACCAGTAGAATATTAAACTAAAGTTAACACAAATTTACTAAATCAATAAACGTGGAATTTGTTAAAAGAATTGAGAAAAGAAAAGGGAACCTAATAATAGTTAGTAAAATGGTTAAAAGGCCCGGTAGATTTAGGATTTAAAATACATATATATGTATATACCTACGTTTAACGAAAATATGAGTTAATAAGTAATAAAATAAGTCAATAAATTTAGGGACTTAAAATAGTAAATAAGTTGTTTGGTTAGATATATAAATTATTAAGTAGTTAAATGATTGGTAATGCTAGAATGAAAATACATATTTAGACATAAAAGGAATTGAGTAAGTTGGTGAATAAATTTGATTCCTAAATTATTTAGTAAACTTTAGTAAGTTTAAAATGGATCGGCAAATCCATAAGTTCAAGCGTGAATTAAATTGTAAAACAAAAAGGGAATATATGGATAGAGTATAGGTAATTAATTATTAAGTAACGGGGAAGGTTGATAATTTTAGGATTAAAAAAAATATAAATATATAAAACTAAGCTTAAGAAAATAAGATGATACGATAATAAACTAGTAATATGAGATGTATATATAAGCTTTAGTCTAATAATATAGTTTGGTTAACATGATAATAAAATTACAAACAGAATATAATGGAGGGAGTAAGTAATTATGGTCACTCTCCTTCTCCCTGCATTCATAAATAACTCCACTGGCAATTAGAAACGTAAATACCAGCACCTTCTCTCTTCATTCCCTTTCAGTTACGTTCTCTCTCTTTATATATATCTTTTCCCTTCAAACCTAACTGGTGTAAGAACATACATGCTACTGGCGCCTCCATTCTCTTCACCTTCTTCTTAAATCAGCAAACAACCCACCAGTCTCCAATCTCTGTTTGGATCTGCACCCTTTTCATTTTCTTTTAAGTCCACGCCTCGGATAAACTACTACCAGATTGAAGCAATTGATTTTCAGAACTGGTAATATACTTAGCTGCATTCATTCTCTTCTTGCGCTGCACTGGCTAGCAAGGAACGCAAACTCTGCCAGCATCTCTACTTCTTCACGATTGAAACGGGGCTGAGGACATTTCTTCTAGAACGGCAAGCGTGCGGGTAACATATATACTAGCATCTCGCCCTAGCATCTTGTTCCACAGATTTCACAAGCCTGAAAATATTTTCCTTTTGAAACCGGTAATATACACTCACCTCCTCCTTCCGGTAAAACATTTTAACAAAATAGAATATATTTTATATTCTTGTATTACACCTTGTGAGAGTGGAAAAAAAATGGGGGCCGTTTAACTTAATTTGAGATTTTAATCAAATCAGTAATTTTGAGGCTTGTTGATAAGGTAGTGCTAATTTGGTGGGTTGGTTAGATTAACAAATTATTATGCAGTAAGTCAAAATGGTAGATTGATTTGTGTAGAGGAATAATAAACAAAGATTTATTAAGCGTTTTAAGGGATTGGTAATTTAGGTACTAAATATATGTAGTTAATTTTATTGGGAAATTAATATTCTAGGAAGATGTTGTGGTTAGTTTGAGAGAATAAAAGGTTACTTAATAATTAGTTATCAACGGTTAGTGGAGCTAGAATGTAAAATACATACTTATGTATTTGAGATTAAGAAAATAAAAGGAATTGTGTCAAAGAATAGTAATATGAGAGTAAAGAATTTAGTTAAACTGATAAATTGAAACTGAGTGGTTTTGGATCGAGTTTTAGGAATTTCAAAAATAAAGTTAAATTGAATGAGCAATAAATAAGGAATTTTTATGGTGGATTAAGAGTGAGCACCTACCAAGTAATAAGTTTGAGTAATTTGTAAGGGATATGTAAAAATCTGTTGTTAGTAAGGTTAGAAAACTTGGATATGATTTGGTAGTATGTTGAATTAAAATTATAAGAGTTAGAATATGGAGGAGATCAATGGGTAAAATAATACAAGATGTATTCACATAAACTTTAGCCTAATAATATAGTTGCATATCATGATCATAAAATGACAAATAAGATAATAAAAAACAAGTTATTTTCACACTCAAAAATTTGAGGAGATAGGAGTTTAAATTGAAGGATGAAATAATACTAATACCTTGGTAAAGATGTGTATTTCGTATATATATAATGATATTGGTATTATATGTCGAGTTTTGGGTTAGTATCAACTATAAGATATTTATATATGGAATAACATTTCTATTGTGGTGATTAGTACATTGGTGGGATTGTAAACAACTAGGGTGTCGGTTAATGATAATATGAAATCGGTGGGATTTTTGTTAACAATAACTAGGAAATCTTGAAAGATGAAATCAGTGGAGAAAACAATTAAAAACACTAGTAAACATTTAACCAAGGGAAGTTGGGAATTAATGATTTTGTATCCACTTTCTAAATCTAGGATTTAAGTAATGTGATGCACATGGCTGGATTTGGATGGTTTGGTACACATGGCTAGGAGTTTATATAAAGCTACAGCATTAACCAGGTACGATTTCTCGTACTCAAATACTTTTGCTAACGGACCTTATGGAATGTTTTGGAAAACGCCAACTGATCTTGAATGGATTTCAAAAGGGAACTGTTTGTGTGGCTAACTCAGCTTGATGTGACTAACTGAGCCTTGAATGTGAAACTTACATGGCTATTGGTTCCTTCTATTTGGTTTTTTCATTAGACATTAACAGCCTAGGGTTTACGCTTCTGCACTCTGTAGGATTGAGTGTTTTGGTATTACTCTGGTGTTGTTAATGATCTAGTGGGAATATGAAAAAGGTCAATCTTGGTAAATTCTTTTTTTGACTCTGGATATTGTTTCATCCATGAGCTGAGTCTTTGTTGTGACGTGCGCGCGTCTTCATTGGTAACAGTGAGGGGCTGTACATCTCCTGTCCAAAAGGACGTTGTAAACAGTGAGGGGTTGTACATCTCCTGTCCAAAAGGACGTTGTAAACAGTGAGGGGCTGTATATCCCCTGTCCTAAAAGGACGTACTTGGCGGTAGGGGCCATCTCTCCCAATTGGTTTTATTCCACTCTTGAGTTGTTGGTTCTTGGATCTATCTTTTCATTCCTAGTCCTTTGTGATTACCTGAGTCTTTCTCTTCTTAACCAGAATTGGTTCTAACATCAACAATGGATGCTTACTAATTAAATGGTGTGACTTCTTAAGTGATTGACTTGGTTTTAAAGTTCTTTATCTCTATCTTTGTCTTGTTCTCTTTTCTCTATAACTTGATTGTTTTAAAGTGCTTTTTCTCTGTTTTACTTTTAGGAGTTTGTTTTCATGTTACTGTCTTATTTGAAGAACTATGTTTTAATTTGTTTTTTTAGAGGATTGTACCAGTTCCATTCCAGGGAACTGACTCACCCCTCCCGGGGTGGGCTGCTTGGTTTCATCTTGTAGGTACAAAAGTGTGCATACAGGTGGCCACGAAGAGTATGAGTGATTGGGATGGGATTAGGAGTTATGGAGAGTTACTTTGTTTATTTTAAGTTATGTTTACATTGTTTTCTCGAGTTCAGACTGTAACACTTGTAAGTAGTAATTGGTGAGGTTTTGTACCGGATGTTTGGAACCCGATGATCTGTAATCGTCATTAGAGATTTTTATTCCGCTGTATATACTTTAAATAGGGGCGTTACAGAAAGTGGTATCAGAGCGTAGTTACGCTCTGAACCCGAGAAAACAAGCCGAGTGAAATACTTAGAATATAGGTGCACTTAAAATTGGGGAATCGGGGTAGAATTGGGGAGTGAGGATTCCAGAAAAGCACATTACCCTTACCACATACTTCATTTTACTTGCTTTCACATTACTTCACAAATTTATGAACACTCCATCTATGCACCGTCCTTAGAATGTTATAAAAATTCACACCTCTACTACTAAGACGGTTTGTCTTCATAGAATCAAAGGAAATTATAGGGCGTTGTGTGGGACCTTGAACAAATATATATATATATATATATATATATATATATATAATATATATTGGGTTGAAATGTATGTGAATATTTAGATACTCAAAATGACTATCATTGATGATGACACGACATGGAGTCAAACCCCACTTGATTTGAGTTTCTTCATAAGAAATATAAATGTTGAACCAGGTCTTTGGAATAGCATGATTACTGTATTAGCCATAGCGTAGTATTACAAATCTTTCTAATTTTCTAATAAAGGATGATAGAGAATCATGCCTAAGGTGATAACTTGGAAATAAAAAGTGTGTAATATATTATTAAGGATCAAATAAGTGAGATAACCTAAAGGTTAGAAAACCCATAGGAAAAGAATTAAAATAATGGATTAGTGATGGATCCATAACCCACAGGTTTCAGGATCAAAACTTAGTTGTTGAAGGATTATGTTCATTGAGAGTAAAGGAAAATCTTTAGATTTTATGAAGGGATTTGGAAATTGGTTTACAGAATAAACAGTTGAAAGTGAAAGTTGGAGATCCAAATTGTTAGAAATCTAATGGGCGGATTAAATTATATTTTTGAGAATACTACTTATCGAAATGCTAGGAAGAAGTAACTAGGGATTCATGCAAGTATATCATGGTATATGGTTTAATAGTTACTGCGATGCAGGTACTTAGTAATGGTTATTTAGAATTTTCATAATTACCTATTGGAATAGAGTAATAATTGAATAGTCTGGTAAGTATGTATTTGACGCTTTATGAATTTTGTAAACCGGGTGGAAGGTTGAACTTGGTCCTGGCCAGATCAAGGGATACTGTAACACCCCAACCGTTAATCCTATGCTTACCGTCCAATCATCCCATAATCCAGAGTTACTTGCAGCGGAAATACTACTTACTACGGCGGGTGGTACAACGCCGCTAACCGCCCATACGGCTAGCTAGGCTATTACTACTTACAGTCACGGTCTGATGAACATAATATACCGAGCTACTAAATTACTTACCAAATTACCATATGCCAAATACTTACATCCTGGATCACCGAGTATTAATTAAAGTGTATACTACATCCTTTTCAATCTTTCCAAAAGAATGAGTACCTACCATCTACTCATCTATACCAATAAAATCCCTTCACCGTATCCCAAAAAGGTGTACCCCATGGTACACCGGCTAATCAAAAACTACAGCCATGTACTACTCAGTACACCAATCATAATTCATTGTTTACAATCCAAAAGAAGACAAGGAATTAAACTAACTCTCCAGTCTTCATCCTTCACGAGTACCTGCGTGTAGTAAAAATGGTGCCCCAAGGGGCTCAGCAAACGCTGCGTATAAACTCCGCATATACCGCGTGCTAGCTAGGGCACGCCGACTATTTGACGTCCACTAAACATGCGGTTCATTAATTTCATACATACATGCTTTACATACATCATACAATCATGCTCAATACATTACACATTCCAAGGCAACAATACAATAGCACGCATCTTACCTACCTTCACAAGGTTAGCCAAATTATGCATCCGGGTTAATCGGAATGCTTTTACTCTTTTACTCATTACTTACTTTTCTTAATTACCACTTACTTTCATTTACTTTACTTACTCATTCTTACTACTTACTTATACTCAAGTTAAGTCGTCGGGACCTCCGGCCTGGGGACTACTCCGTCCCACCTCCGGGATTTACTTGACTCCCAATCCGGGATGCTACCCACTTAAGGGATTTGGGCCGCGGACCAGTTTAAGAGTCAGGAATCGGATCCAACCTCTTGTGTCTCCTCATCCTCACGCGTGGCCGAAACTATATCGGACTTCTACTCATTCCAATTTAATTACCAATTTAAGTTAGGATGGTTAGCTTGTTAGGAATAAGTTAGAAGTCCATTCACACAAATAATCGGTCACGATGCAATACAACATACATACACACATTCATCATCATCCATACATTTCATGAATTTACAAACTAAGATTTAAGAAAGTATTCACAACATACAACACTACATATTCACAAGTATGCATATTAACTCCGATTCGTGCATTTATCTTATTTGGTGATCAATTAGCACACAACACACAATCAGAGTAACCAAGATAGCATACGGGGCATGAGGAATCCATACCGTTCACCGTTGTACTTGTATCCGACGTTCCTTCGGTGTTCACAATCCAAGTCCTAACATATACATACAATTGGGTGGTTAATTACCCTTACTTAACCTTACTAACTACTTTACTAACATTCCTTGGTTATACTTACTAATTCATTATTGTTCAAATACATGTACTTATGTTACTTACTTAAAATTATTTTCTAAACTTGTTTATGGCCTTAATGACCTTTAAACATCATTAATTATGTCTTAATCATCTTTAATATCATTACCCATCATTACCCATCCTTACCTAAGCTTTAAAATAGTTTCTGTACAAATTTTGGGGTGGTCCGGGTTACTGTCCGAGTTTACAAACCCGGACCCCACTTGGAAAAACTCTCGGGTAAGATTTGGGACTGGTCCGGGTTTGTGTCCTACTTACAAACCCGGACCACAAGGTTTTAGAACTCTCGGGTAAGATTTGAGCATGGTCCGGGTTTGTGTGCTAGTTTAAAACCCGGACCACATGTTTGTAGAACTTACGGGTGTGATTTAGGGGTGGTCCGGGTTAGTGTCTTGGTTTGTAAACCCGGACATCCCTTGTAAAAACCTTCTGTCGTGTTTCATGCTAGTCCGGGTTGTGTGCTGGTTTGCAAACCCGGACTAGTTACAGTATTGCATTTGGTAAGTTTTTGAGTTTGTTTCAATTCCAAACTTCTACCAATCTCTTCCCTAATATTTCTACATGTAATCTAGTATGTTTTAACTTTGTTTAAGCATTTTAAACTAGCCTAAACCAATACTATAAAAATCTGTTACATTAACTCATTTACTGTAAGTTTCTCTTCCTCTGTTACATTTCTACTTCTTACAAAAATGCTACAGACCTTCCTATTCTCTTCCCACTCACTAAATGACCCCAACTATCTAACTAGTTTGACAACTCACGTTTTACCATTTACAACTCCACTCAACTCCATTTCTTTTCCTGTTACAAAACAAAGTGAAAAACCTTATTCTTTCCTTCACTGCAACTCTCTTCTGTTTCTTTCTTTTCTAACATCACTTAAGTGTATAAATTCCTAATCAAATTTTGACAGAGGTTCCCCACATTTCTAAGTATTCTCACCACATAATTTTGCACACTCAATGTATTCACAATTTGCTCAACATATACATTATTCTCACCTATCTTTCTAATACCTCCTGCACACTCAACATTTACACTTAGCATATTATTTTCTTGTTTCAAAAACTTCAAACTACAACTACCATTCACATTAGTGTACCCATTCTTTTCCCACGGTTACAATAGTTTAGTTCATTGCTAAAACAATATTCCTACACATACACAAACATTAAATTATACAGAGGCTTCACATTACCTTGGTTTCTTTGTTTCTTTTCCTTTTCTCCTCTTTCTCCTTTCTTGCTCCTCTTCCCTTCTTTGTTTTCTTGTTTTATTTCAACCAAACTACACCACGTAGCAAGGTACACCCATACACACCAAACTAGTAAGTTTTTATATCTCACGTATTAAACCCTAACTTATGAGAACTTATTTAAAACTCTTAGGGGATCTTACCTTGAGCTCTAATGGGGTTTTTGGAGTAGAAAATGACAAGGCTTCAACCTTCAAGGTGGAACACCAAAACGGCTAGCAATAGAATAGTGGTGTTACGTGAGTTTTATTTTTTTGCAAGGAAACATGGAAAGAGTGAAGCTTTGGTCTACTTCTTACCTTAGAACATGGAGAAGATGATAGATCTTGAAATGGTGCTCTTGAAGCTCCTAACCGATAATACCCTAAAACTAAAGTTGGTGGTTTTAGATTTTTGAAGGGTGGAGAATGATCTCCTTGACGATACGAATTCAACGGTATAGTTTTTGTAGCATTTGGTGGAGGTTTGAGGTTTCAAAATGAAGAAGAAGGTGGCTCTGTATGTGGGTTCTTCAAATCGCCATGGTCGCACCAGAGAGGAAGAAGAGAGAAAAAAGAGAGGTGCAGTACGTGGGTTGTGAGTGAGTGAGTGAGGAGAGAGTTTTTTTTTTTTTTTTTATTTTTTTTGTCCTTTGCAAATAAGGAAGGAATTAAGAGAGGGGTGTGAGAGAGGGCAGTTCGGCCCATACAGCACACACACACTCACTTACATTTTATTTTCAAAGTGGACACACTAACTTATTTTAATTACACTCTCACCCCACAACTTCCCGTTTTTGACAGTTTTTACTATTTTCTCGTTTTATTGATTTTATTGGTCCTAGACCTTCACTAATATTTATTAATGACTATTTAGTTGACTAAAATTGTTACGAGTCTATTTGACCCGCTTAAAATCACGTTTTCCGGTTACCTCGAAAAACGCGCTTTAATGTTCATTAGTGTTTTTAATCCATTTTAAGGATCCGTTTTCTTCGGGATTTGTTCCCTAATATTTTTATACTTAATTAAGCTTCTAAATATTTATTAGCCTAATTAATCGCTATTTTTAATTACGGGGTATTTCAATCTACCCGGTTTTTTTTTTCCCTTACCCCCTTACGAAACTTTGCCCTCAAAGTGCTCACGGGTTAATAGTTAGTAATTCTACTCATTAGGCAACCAATGCCATAATGTGTCTTACTACACCTATGAGGTGTTTACTTCCTTCCACATTGCAAGCATATACACTTCAAGCATCATGCACAGTTCACATACACAATCATCATTTCCTACATATCATCACACAATACACAATTGCAATTCACAATACGCATTACTAGTACATTAACATTGCACTACACATCCATACATTCACATTACACATACACTCCGCACTACATGTGCTATCAAAACTACTACAGTACCTACACATAAGCAATGCTAACCCGAAGCAATGCAAAAGCAAAAAGGCTCTACCCCCCTAAAAAGGGGTACGCCCCGTACCCGTATTACTAAATACTAGACTATCTAGTCTATGAACAACTGTGGGTACTTAGCCTTCATGGCATCTTCCAACTCCATGTCGCTTCTTCGACATCATGGTTGACCATAGGACCTTCACCATTCGTATAGACTTATGGCGAGTGTCTCTGGTCTTCCTATCCAGGATTCTCACAAGGGTTCGACATATCTCATGGTCGGCTCAATAGATAGTCTCTCAGGCTCTAGGACATGAGACGGATCAGCAATATACTTCTTGAGTTGTGACACATGAAATACATCATGGACACGTCCTAAGTCCTCAGGTAGTGCTAACCTGTAGGCTACAGCTCCAACTCTTTCGGTGATAGCATACGGCCCTACAAACTTTGGGCTCAGTTTGCCCTTCTGGCCAAATCGGAAGACACCCTTCATAGGTGAAACGCGCAAGAACACTTGGTCGCCTACGGCGAACTCAAGGTCGCGTCGTCGCACATCCGCATAGGATTTCTGTCTATCTTGGGCTGCCTTCATATTCGCTCGAATCTGCTGAACTTCAGCTTGCACTTGCTCAAGATACTCCGGTCCTATGATGACCGCTTCACTCGACATCCCAACACAAAGGTGTACGGCAAGGTCTACCATATAGAGCTTGGAAAGGCGACATCTTAATCGAGGCATGGTAGCTATTATTGTATGAAAACTCTATAAGATGAAGCTTATCTAACCAACTCCCCTGAAAGTCCAAGGCACATGCCTAAGCATGTCCTCCAGTGTCTGGATGGTCCTTTCTGTCTGACCGTCGGTCTGAGGATGGAAGGCGGTACTCAACTTCAATTCGTACCCAGTGCTTCCCGTGTAGCTCTCTAGTATCTCGAAAGAAATCTGGTTCGCGGTCAGATACTATAGTCTTTGAGACTCCGTGGTGTCTGATAATCTCCTTGTCAAATAGCTCAGCTAGCTTCCCTACCTTCCAGGTGTCCCATCGGTATGAATCTGGCAACCTTGGTAAGGCGATCGACTACAACCCAGATCATGTTGAGTCTCCCCTAGCAGGTGGGAGTCCTACAACAAAATCCATGGAGATATCATGAAATTCCACTCCGGAACTGGCATCGATTGTACCATTCCGCCCGGTCTACGATGTTCAAACTTTACTTTCTGGCATGTCAAGCATCTCAATACATACTCTGTCACATCTGACTTCATCTCAGACCACCAGAAGTACCTCTTCATGTCTTTGTACATCTTGGAGGCTCCTGGATGGACTGACAATGTGGAACTGTGTGACTCTCGCAGGATGCGATCCTTAGCTCGGCATTGCTTCGGGAAACGCATAACCTGCCATTCAGCCGAATCAGACCATTTTCATGCAACTTGAAATCATATTCTTCTTCTCAAATGTACCATCTGTGATCTTCTGTCTGATTTCGGTCATATAAGGGTCGCTCAACTGAGCGTCTCGCACCTCGTCAACCAAGCTAGAAGAAGCGAGTAGCGAATGGAGCGAGTGTGCTCGACGGCTCAGGGCGTCGGCTACAACATTTGCTTCCCTTCCTTATACTGTAAGTCGATGTCATAATCCGAAAGAAATTCCATCCATCTTCTCTGTCTCAAGTTCAATTCTTTCTGTGTGAACACATACTGTAAGCTCTTATGATCGGAGTAGATGGTGATGCTTACCCCATAGAGATAGTGTCGCCATATCTTCAAGGCGAAGACAATGGCTCCTAACTCTAAGTCATGTGTCGGGTAATTCTCCTCATGCTTTTTCAGCGGCGGGCGGGAGGCATAAGCTACAACCTTGCCATGCTGCATGAGCACGCATCCCATTCCTTGCCTGATGCATCACAATATACCTCAAATCCCTCTGTGCCCTCTGGAAGAGTAAGGATGGGCGCTGAGGTCAATGAGTCCTTTAGTTTCTGAAATGATAACTCGCAGTCGTCTGTCCATACAAACGGTGCATCTTTCTTCATCAATGTAGTCATGGGCTTAGCGACTTTCGAGAAGTCCTTTACGAATCTCGGTAGTAACCGGCTAGACCAAGAAAGCTCCTAATGTCGGTAACAGTCTTGGGTCTAGGCCATGATCGTACAGCTTCAATCTTAGAAGGGTCAACTGAATGCCTGCGCTCGAGATGACATGACCAAGGAATGATACCTGATCTAGCCAGAACTCGCACTTGGAGAACTTCGCATACAGCTGGTTCTCGCGCAGTGTCTCAAGTACTTTCCTCAAATGAAATTCATGCTCTTCTGCTGATTTTGAGTATACAAGTATGTCGTCGATGAAGACAACCACTGAAGTGTCCAACTGCTCACTGAATAGACGATTCATGAGGTCCATGAATTTTGCTGGTGCATTTGACAAACCGAATGGCATGACAGTGAATTCGTAGTGGCCATATCTGGTACGGAATGCCGTTTTCTCGATGTCTTGCTCTTTGATGGCAATCTGATGATACCCAGAACGGAGGTCAATCTTGGAGAAGACTGATGCTCCTTTCAGCTGATCAAATAGGTCATCGATGCGGGGCAATGGGTATTTATTCTTGATTGTGACCGCATTCAGCTTGCGGTAGTCAATACAAAGTCGGAGGCTGCCGTCCTTCTTCTTCACAAAGAGGACGGTGCTCCCCAGGGTGATACGCTCGGGCGTATAAACCCTTTGTCGAGAAGGTCTCGCAATTGTTCTTTCAGTTCAGTCATCTCAGCAGGTGCCATACGGTACGGTGCCCTAGCAATGGGACCGGTACCTGGCAAGAGGTCAATCTCAAATTCCACTGCTCTGAGGTGGCATGCCGGGTAGCTCCTTAGGGAATACATCAGGAATTCGGATACAATCGGTACATCATCACTGAACTCTGGATCTCTCTCCAGGTCTTGCACATAACACAGATATACTTCTTGGCCCTTTCTGAGCTCCCGGTACATAGCCATAGCAGATATAAGTGTGGTCGAAGGCTCTCTCGGTCTCTGGCGGTAAGATACAGTAACCCCAGAAGGACTCTTGAGCAGCAAACGATGCTCGGCGCAGAGGATTCTACCCTTGTGCCGCTCCAACCAATTCATTCCGATGATTAAGTCGAATCCTAATCCATTGAATTCGATGAAGGAAATGGGAAACGCTTCGTTTTGATTTCGATGGTGGCTGATTGATAGTATTGGTGCACTTTACTCGCTCCTTCGATGGGAGAGTAACCATGAAGTTCGGTAGCTCTTCCGCATCTAGCTTCAACCTCTTCACAAAGATGGCGATACGAAAGTGTGAGAGGCGCCGGAGTCGAATAACACATTGGCATCAATGCCATTTACTGGGAATGTTCCCGTTAAGATGGTGCCGCTTCTGCCGGCTTGTGCTTCGGTGAGGATGCTCAGGTTACCTTCGGTACCGAGTCCACAACCTATTGGATTCACAATGGATAAGTATTGATGGTGGACACAAGTGGAATTAAATCAACACTGCTCTTTATTGATAAACTAACCATCATACATGCCTGTCTCTAATACACGTTACTAATAGATTACATGATACTATGAATTTAATACTTCCTAAAGGTAAGGTCCAGGCGTCCTGGTTTCATGTGTGTGGCATTGATTATTGCCGGTGGTGCCGTATTCAACTTGATCTTGTTGATCCCGTGATACAACATCCTAGAGTTTCCACCCATGATTAGGACATCTCTGATCTCAATACCAATTCTCTGCGAGGTCCACACGCTTCTGCTCGCTATACATAAAGATGGCGTCATCACCAATGGACCAAGACACTACGGGCACTCCTTGTTCAAGAGATTCCGCTGTCTCGTCCTTGTCTTGGTGTAACCCAAGTCTTCCTCTTTCTCATAGAAGTTGACAATACAAAGGTCCGCTTCAAGTGCGGGGATTGGATCATATTCACATTGTTGTGCAATTTCTACTGCTTGTGTGACAAGTGTCTGAAACTCTGGAGGTATTGTCGGTGGCGTCGCTCCATCTTGTGTTCGTGTCTCTTGGTATGTCTTGGTATAAGGATTCCAATCCTTTCCCAAGCACATCATCTTCAGCTTCATCTTCGCTCCACGGGGGAATCGGGTGTATAAAATCCACCTTGACCCGTTCCTAGCTCGTTGCATCGTCGGATGATTGAGATTTGTGCTTCGGGTGTCAGGTATCCCCTTAATAAATCATACCTGGTCGGATGACCTGACACTGTTCATTGGTGTAGTAGTGGTTGGTGATGTCGATCTCTTCTTGATTCAGGTTTACCGGTATCGGATAACAGATACTAAAGCTTCCTATGGTTATAAATTTCGTCTACGGTGAGTACTAGTTTCAACTACTTCATTTCATGCTTAATACACACTTCAATTTCTTACTCATGCATTCATTCAAACAGTTACTCTACTACTTAGACATGCTACTTCAAGGATTAAAGGTTAGATTATTACCTGGGCTGGATTTAGAAACGGACCCATCACGGTCAATCACATGAAGGACAGGCTGCCTCTGAGGTGCACTCCGCTGAGGTCCCCGGGATCCCTGTCCCTGCGGTGCCTGCTAGGTCGGTGCATCGCCAGATGCAACCTCCTTGCCTTCCCTCTGCCTGTAGCTTTGGTAGTTCCCCTGGCTTGGCATTCTCTGGGCATTATTGGTGTATGTCCCGGTTTCTGGCAGTTGTAGCATTTAATTTCTCTCCCATAGCAGTCCTTGCCGGGATGGTCTAGGTTGCACTTCCTTGCACACATAGGTGCGGCAATCGGAGAAGGTTTTGGTGACACCGGAGCCAGAACCTAAGGTTTAGAGGGTTAGCACATGTGTGCGTGGATTACTAGATATGATACTATTACGAATACGAATTAGAAATAGAAGTTTACCCTTAGGTGGGTATGATCTCAGTGGCTTTGCTGCCACCGGTGCAGATGAACCGAGTTGAAGAAGTTCAACGGTTTGCCCTGCTCAGCATGGGCACTGCTTTCACTCGGAATTTCTTTTGGGATTGCTGAAAGAAATTTCCCTTCTTCTTTTCCAGCTTTTACCCTGGTTCTGCTCCTCGCCATTGGTGTTCTTGTGTTGGCCTTGCGCTTCAGCGCGGTTTCTTCATCCCTTAGTTGGCAAGTGATTTCAACGCGAGAAGCCGCGTGATAACACTCCTGAAGTTTCAGGTATTAGCCAGGATTCTCATTTAAGAAGGATAAGGAAGATTCAAAGAATTCAAGGAATTTTAAAGAATTGAAATGGTACTAAGGGTTAACCGGTATTTACCTGAAGGGAGTAAATTTAGTGTAGCCCATACCGTACCGAAGGCGATGGCTCAGACCACCATAGAAGCGATCAACCAACACCTGGCCGGTGTATCCTAGATCAGGGAGAAGACGGAGAATGGAGGTAAAGGTGCGGTAGTACTCATCGACAGACATCTTCTCTGTCATTTTCAAGGCGTCCAGCTCTAGCCTTTTCTTTGTTTTAACATGCTCGGGGTAGTATTTGGAACGGAGGATAGCGGCAAAGGACTCCCAATCAAAGGTAGGGTCGTCGACATACTCGTGTTTGACTAGTTTCCACCAGTCCATAGCAGCATCCTTCAGATAGTAAGCCGCCACTCTCACTCGAACTCCAGCAGGAGCTTCGAGGGTCTCAAACGCCGTCTCCATCTCGGAGATGTAGGCTTCTAGTTTTGCAGGATCGCTCTCGCCTCTAAAGCAGGGAGGACGGAGATCTGCGATGGCCTTTACCCAGTTCACTTCTCTGGGTGGTGGGGGGAGGGATTGGCCCCGCTTGAGTTTGCTGGTTCTGTTGGTTCTGTTGCATAGCTTGGATCACTTGTGGTAGCATCTGTGCTACCGTGGCAGCGACGATTTCAGCTATCGTCTGCGTGCCGGGTCCGTCATTGCCCCCTCCTCTAGGGCGACCTGGACCTCTTCCTGACATCTGAACATTTAGCAGTTACATTAGGCTCCACAAGATATGACTCAAAGGTCATGGAATTTAAACAAGGTATCGTTCCTAAGAACGTCAAGGGTATCCGTTGTTAACAACGGTAGTTCCTAGTTAGGTTTCTAAGTATCCGTCTTAAGACGGTTGAAATCCTAACTCGGTAATCCCTATGCTCGGTACTATGGACATCAGAGCGTAACTACGCTCTAATACCACTTTTTGTAACACCCAACCGTTAATCCTATGCTTACCGTACAATCATCCCATAATCCAGAGTTACTTGTAGCGGAAATACTACTTACTGCGGCGGGTGGTACAACGCCGCTAACCGCCCATACGGCTAGCTAGGCTATTACTACTTACAGTCACGGTCTGATGAACACAATATACCGAGCTACTAAATTACTTACCAAATTACCATATGCCAAATACTTACATCCTGGATCACCGAGTATTTAAAGTGCATACTTACATCCCTTTCCAATCTTTCCAAAAGAATGAGTACCTACCATCTACTCATCTATACCAATTAAATCCCTTCACCGTATCCCAAAAAGGTGTACCCCATGGTACACCGGCTAATCAAAACTACAGCCATGTACTACTCAGTACACCAATCATAATTCATTGTTTACAATCCAAAAGAAAGACAAGGAAATTAAACTTCAACTCTCCTAGTCTTCATCCTTCACGAGTACCTGCGTGTAGTAAAAATGGTGCCCCAAGGGGCTCAACAAACGCTGCGTATAAACTCCGCATATACCGAGTGCTAGCTAGGGCACGCCGACTATTTGACGTCCACTAAACATGCGGTTCATTAATTCATACATACACGCTTTACATACATCATACAATCATGCTCAATACATTACACATTCCAAGGCAACAATACAATAGCACGCATCTTACCTACCTTCACAAGGTTAGCCAAATTATGCATCCGGGTTAATCGGAATGCTTTTACTCTTTTACTCATTACTTACTTTTTCTTAATTACACTTACTTACTTTCATTTACTTTACTTACTCATTCTTACTTACTTACTTATACTCAAGTTAAGTCGTCGGGACCTCCGGCCCTGGGGACTACTCCGTCCCACCTCCGGGATTTACTTGACTCCCCAATCCGGGATGCTACCCACTTAAGGGATTTGGGCACGGACCAGTTTAAGAGTCAGGAATCGGATCCAACCTCTTGTGTCTCCTCATCCTCACGCGTGGCCGAAACTATATCGGACTTCTACTCATTCCAATTTAATTACCAATTTAAGTTAGGATGGTTAGCTTGTTAGGAATAAGTTAGAAGTCCATTCACACAAATAATCGGTCACGATGCAATACACATACATACACACATTCATCATCATCCATACATTTCATGAATTATACAAACTAAGATTTAAGAAAGTATTCACAACATACAACACTACATATTCACAAGTATGCATATTAACTCCGATTCGTGCATTTATCTTATTTGGTGATCAATTAGCACACAACACACAAATCAGAGTAACCAAGATAGCATACGGGACATGAGGAATCCATACCGTTCACCGTTGTACTTGTATCCGACGTTCCTTCGGTGTTCACAATCCAAGTCCTAACATATACACACAATTGGGTGGTTAATTACCCTTACTTAACCTTACTAACTACTTTACTAACATTCCTTGGTCTATACTTACTAATTCATTATTGTTCAAATACATGTACTTATGTTACTTACTTAAAATTATTTTCTAAACTTGTTTATGGCCTTAATGACCTTTAAACATATTAATTATGTCTAAACCATCTTATAATCATTACCCATCCTTACCTAAGCTTTAAAATAGTTTCTGTACAAATTTTGGGGTGGTCCGGGTTACTGTCCGAGTTTACAAACCCGGACCCCCACTTGGAAAAACTCTCGGGTAAGATTTGGGACTGGTCCGGGTTTGTGTCCTACTTTACAAACCCGGACCACAAGGTTTTAGAACTCTCGGGTAAGATTTGAGCATGGTCCGGGTTTGTGTGCTAGTTTACAAACCCGGACCACATGTTTGTAGAACTTACGGGTGTGATTTACGGGTGGTCCGGGTTAGTGTCTTGGTTTGTAAACCCGGACCATCCTTTGTAAAAACCTTATGTCGTGTTTTCATGCTAGTCCGGGTTTGTGTGCTGGTTTACAAACCCGGACTAGTTACAGTAATGCAATATGTGTAAGTTTTTGAGTTTGTTTCAATTCCAAACTTCTACCAATCTCTTCCCTAATATTTCTACATGTAATCTAGTATTTTAACTTTATTTAAGCATTTTAAACTAGCCTAAACCAATACTATAAAAATCTGTTACATTAACTCATTTCACTGTAAGTTTCTCCTCTGTTACAATTTCTACTTCTTACAGAAATGCTACAGACCTTCCTTCTCTACTTCCCACTCACTAAATGACCCCCAATCTATCCTAACCTAGTTTGACAACTCACGTTTTACCATTTACAACTCCACTCAACTCCATTTCTTTTCCTGTTACAAAACAAAGTGAAAAACCTTATTCTTTCCTTCACTGCAACTCTCTTCTGTTTCTTTCTTTTAACAGCACTTAAGTGTATAAATTCCTAATCAAATTTTGACAGAGGTTCCCCACATTTCTAAGTATTCTCACCACATAATTTTGCACACTCAATGTATTCACAATTTGCTCAACATATACATTATTCTCACCTATCTTTCTAATACCTCCTGCACACTCAACATTTACACTTAGCATATTATTTCTTGTTTCCAAAACTTCAAACTACAACTACCATTCACATTAGTGTACCCATTCTTTTCCCACGGTTACAATAGTTTAGTTCATTGCTAAAACAATATTCCTACACATACACAAACATTAAAATTATACAGAGGCTTCACATTACCTGGTTTCTTTGTTTCTTTTCCTTTCTCCTCTTTCTCCTTTCTTGCTCCTCTTCCCTTCTTTGTTTTCTTGTTTATTTCAACCAAACTACACCACGTAGCAAGGTACACCCATACACACCAAACTAGTAAGTTTTTATATCTCACGTATTAAACCCTAACTTATGAGGACTTATTTAAAACTCTTAGGGGATCTTACCTTGAGCTCCTAATGGGGTTTTTGAGTAGAAAATGACAAGGCTTCAACCTTCAAGGTGGAACACCAAAACGGCTAGCAATAGAATAGTGGTGTTACGTGAGTTTTATTTTTTTGCAAGGAAACATGGAAAGGAGTGAAGCTTTGGTCTACTTCTTACCTTAGAACATGGAGAAGATGATAGATCTTGAAATGGTGCTCTTGAAGCTCCTAACCGATAATACCCTAAAACTAAAGTTGGTGGTTTTAGATTTTTGAAGGGTGGAGAATGATCTCCTTGACGATACGAATTCAACGGTATAGTTTTTGTAGCATTTGGTGGAGGTTTGAGGTTTCAAAATGAAGAAGAAGGTGGCTCTATATGTGGGTTCTTCAAATCGCCATGGTCGCACCAGAGAGAAGAAGAGAGAAAATAAGAGAGGTGCAGTACGTGGGTTGTGAGTGAGTGAGGAGAGAGAGTTATTTTTTTTTGCTTTTTATTTGTTTGTCCTCTTGCAAATAAGGAAGGAATTAAGAGAGGGGTGTGAGAGAGGGGCAGTTCGGCCCATACAGCACACACACACTCACTTACATTTTTATTTTCAAAGTGGACACACTAACTTATTTTAATTACACTCTCACCCCACAACTTCCCGTTTTGCCAGTTTTTACTATTTTCTCGTTTTATTGATTTTATTGGTCCTAGACCTTCACTAATATTTATTAATGACTATTTTGTTGAAAAATTGTTACGAGTCTATTTGACCCGCTTAAAATCACGTTTTCCCGGTTACCTCGAAAAACGCGCTTTAATGTTCACTAGTATTTTTAATCCATTTTTAAGGATCCGTTTTCTTGGGGATTTGTTCCCTAATATTTATTTATACATAATTAAGCTTCTAAAATATTTATTAGCCTAATTAATCGCTATTTTTAATTACGGGGTATTTCAGATACTGGACCCAAAATGGGGTTGAGAGGTAATTCAACTTTGGCACTGGCCATGTCAAGGTTGGGTAATCCTTGAAACTACCTAAAACTAGATAAAAAAAGGGTGTAATTCATTATACATTACATAGTTACTTTGAAAATTACACTAAGCAAGAGAGGTTTTAAATGGAGTATCATAATATAAGTTGCTAATAGTGTATTTTACATGAATTATTATTTCTTAAACAAGTAGTTAGTTATAATATAATCAATGTATTCTATCACTAACTAACATCTTGATAATCCTATTCAATCAGGAATATATAGTAAATTACAACCTAAGTAGTATGTTATTCTCTATCTTGAATGGTAACTAACAAACCACGATAAACTTCAGCCTGAAACATTTGACTTTATCATACTATTAAATAACATATAGATATACACCCACCTAACCCTAGGTGGAGAGGTAATTCATTACACAAAAATTGTTATTTCTTAAAGATATAGTTAGTTATATTATAAACTATATAGTTCATCATTAACTAACATTTTAATAATCATACATGTTAATCAATAATACAAAGATCTACACACACCTTCACCTTTAGCTTAACTAGTAACTAAGCAACTATAACATCCTCCAACCTGAAATAATCAACATTACCTTGCATTAGACCATTCAATATTATGTAGATACACAGACATACCTAGTACTAGTATAACTCATTAACTAGTTTGTGCTACAAGATTACTAAGTTGTTTACTCAACCTAATAACTAGATGTTGTTCTAGGATTGAACTACTTACCTAAATCATGGGGTTGAGGACGCTACTTGGGAGACTGAGGACTCTATGAGAGTGAAGTACCCACACCTATTCACATGATATTTCCTGTATTCATTCCTTCTATGGGTTCTCGTTAGTAGCGGTACGAGGGCGTACCTTAGCTCTTTTAGGGAGGAGGGGTAGTGCATACTCTTTCTTCGTCACCTCATCCAGATTATGTTTTTTTGTGTTTTATTAGTAGAGTGATGGAGATGTGGATGTATGTACTTGGTTTATATATTGTGTGATTCTCGATTTCTATCTATGAAATATCTGGGTTTGGTTTGATCTTGAGTAATCTCGAGAGAATGTGGAAATGGGAATGGATGGAAATAAAGGATTGGATTGGTATAGAATTTCATTGGAATTATATTGTCTAAGCACACCCGAAGCGGTGTGAGTGCCTATTAGTTGATTTTAAACTTCGAGGCGAAGTTTCTTTTAAGGGGGATATACTGAAATACCCCTAAATTAATTTAAATTAATTTAGGGGATTTCTTTTATAAACCATAAATAATACTATTAACTATTAAATTATTGTATGGAATTATGAATATTAAATTATTATATGGAATTATGAAAATTAAATTAGGGGATTTCTTCTATTTAATCCTAAAGAATACTATCAAATATTAGATTACTATATATTATTATATAGTATTATGAATTTAATAATAATATTTATAAGTCAATATAAAATCATAGTTGAAATATTCCTAATAATTATAAAAATAATTAAGGTCTAATTATATAATATTAAGACTTACATGTTCTAATCATGGAATAAATAAATATTTACATGATAAATATCTACATGAATTAAGGGTTCAAGGAACCCGAATTGTATAAATAAATACAGTAAAAAAAAGGGGTTATTAAACCTCACATGAAGTATAAAATTAAAGGGTACATTTATGAGGAGTAAGTTAAACAATAAAAATCGGTGTAACATGTAATATACATTATTACATGTATAATAACAAAAATTATTATGAGAAGTTTATTTAACAACTAACGTAAATTATGAACATTTAAATGACTCAAGTAATAGCCTATTATCTATTCTCTTCAAATTCTTTATATTCATGTTACAATCCTAATGACAAGTAAATATACATCTCAAACCTCTTCATTTCCTCTTCACTCACACTCACGGTTACATATGTCAACTTCTCTTCATTTTTTCTTCTTTTCTACTTCTATTCTATTTATATTATTTTCATTTATAATAAATCTCTCTATTTCACATTCTCTTCCCACTCGTTACCATATCACTCTTCATTTTATTTCCATTCATTCACATTATGACCCAACCGGTATACCGTATTCCCTTCACTCATTTACTCCCTTTTCTCTGGAAACTAAACCGGCAAACAAGCACATACGGTGGTGCAGTCTTCATCTCTTCACGGCAATATTACACCCCAACTTTATTATTTTCACTGTAATTTACAGAACTCGCCGGGAACAGGGAATACATGATCGGTCGCATACCTCATTCTCTTCACCAGGGCAATGAAGATCAAACTCAAACATCTCTCCCCTCACTCTCGGTAATTTTACATCTCTAACCAGCAAACAAGCCTCATCCCTTCTTTCTTCATCCCCAGTTTAATTTCTCAATTGTTATTCCTCTGCTCCATCCTTATTCTTTTCCTGTATTCGTGCCCTATATGTTCTCGCACACCAGATTTTGAACTCCAGCATGGATCTGGTATTAGATTTCGACATCTGAGTGTGGATTATGAATGGTGCTCTGCAACAAAAATCATTGTCAGACCGAAGGCAGTAGTGGCAGCGCTCTCTTATTTCCCTTCCTCCGTAACTGCGCAAGTGCTGCATCTCGTACGCTAGTTTAAGAAGGACAGTAAAACATTCGATTGCAGAACCGGTAATCTACTCAACACTTATTATCTTCTCTATGACCATTATAATAAGAGAAGTTTTGTTCTGTTGCACCAGTAAAACAATTGGAGAACATATGAGCAATAAAAAAATATAATAAATAAAAAAATTGTATTTAGTGTATAACAAATTAAGTGGTTAATTAAATGTAGGAATAATTAGGGTAAAAAAGTAGTTGCTGTAATTAAACATAAATTGCTATTATTTGTGGTGTAAGTTGAGAATTTTATGATGTGATGGGTGGCTCTAATTTGGGTAGAGTCTAGTTAGTTAAATTACTAAGTTAGAATTTTAGATTTAAGCAAGTAAAATGAGGAGTATTAGTTACAAAAAATGCACCGAAAGATAGATAATATAAATATTACTGTATGAAGTTAAACCAGTAGAATATTAAACTAAAGTTAGCACAAATTTATTAAATCAATAAACGTGGAATTTGTTAAAAGAATTGAGAAAAGAAAAGCGAACCTAATAATAGTTAGTAAAATGGTTAAAAGGCCCGGTAGATTTAGGATTTAAAATAAATATATATGTATATACCTACGCTTAACGAAAATAATGAGTTAATAAGTAATAAAATAAGTCAATAAATTTAGAGATTTAAAATAGTAAATAAGTTGTTTGGTTAGATATATAAATTATAAATAGTTAAATGATTGGTAATGCTAGAATGAAAAATACATATTTAGACATAAAAGGAATTGAGTAAATTGGTGAATAAATTTGATTCCTAAATTATTTAGTAAACTTTAGTAAGTTTAAAATGGATCGGCAAATCCATAAGTTCAAGCGTGAATTAAATTGTAAAACAAAAAGGGAATATATGGATAGAGTGTAGGTAATTAATTATTAAGTAACGGGGAAGGTTGATAATTTTAGGATTTAAAAAAATATAAATATATATAACTAAGCTTAAGAAAATAAGATGAAACGATAATAAACTAGTAATATGAGCACCTTCTCTCTTTATATATATATATATATATATATATATATCTTTCCCTTCAAACCTAACTGGCGTAAGAACATACATGCTACTGGCGCCTCCATTCTCTCACTTCTTCTTAAATCAGCAAACAACCACCAGTCTCCAATCTCTGTTTGGATCTGCACCCTTTTCATTTTCTTTTAAGTCCACGCCTCGGATAAACTACTACCAGATTGAAGCAATTGATTTTCAGAACTGGTAATATACTTAGCTACATTCATTCTCTTCTTGCGCTGCACTGGCTAGCAAGGAACACAAACTCTGCCAGCATCTCTACTTCTTCACGATTGAAACGGGGCTGAGGACATTTCTTCCAGAACGACAAGCGTGCGGGTAACATATATACTAGCATCTCGCCCCAGCATCTTGTTCCACAGATTTCACAAGCCTGAAAATATTTTCCTTTTGAAACCGGTAATATACACTTACCTCCTCCTTCCGGTAAAACATTTAACAAAATAGAATATATTTTTATATTCTTGTATTACACCTTGTGAGAGTGGATAAAAAATGGGGGCCGTTTAACTTAATTTGAGATTTTAATCAAATCTGTAATTTTGAGGCTTGTTGATAAGGTAGTGCTAATTTGGTGGGTTGGTTAGATTAACAAATTATTATGCAGTAAGTCAAAATGGTAGATTGATTTGTGTAGAGGAATAATAAACAAAGATTTATTAAGCGTTTTAAGGGATTGGTAATTTAGGTACTAAATATATGTAGTTAATTTATTGGGAAATTAATATTCTAGGAAGATGTTGTGGTTAGTTTGAGAGAATAAAATGTTATAATAATTAGTTATCAACGATTAGTGGAGCTAGAATGTAAAACACATACTTATGTATTTGAAATTAAGAAAATAAAAGGAATTGTGTCAAAGAATAGTAATATGAGAGTAAAGAATTTAGTTAAACTGATAAATTGAAACTGAGTGGTTGGTAAATGGCTAAATAGGAATTAATAATCTTGATATAAAAGAACCTATAATTAGGCCTAATGGGAGAATAAAACTGAGCTTAAGGGCTTAGTTACACACATAGCGGCTATATCGAGTTTTAGGAATTTCAAAAATAAAGTTAAATTGAATGAGCAATAAATAAGGAATTTTATGGTGGATTAAGAGTGAGCACCTACTAAGTAATTAATAATTGGCAGGGAGAGTTAGTAATATTATTATATGCGTAAATGCGCTTAGAAAAAATTAAGAATGGAATAACTTAGGCTAGTTAGTAATATAAAAGTAAAGGATTTCATATAAGATGTTAAGTTTGAGTAATTAGTACGGGATATGTAAAAATCTGTTGTTAGTAAGGTTAGAAAACTTGGATATGATTTGTAGTCTGTTGAATTAAAATTATAAGAGTTAGAATATGGAGGAGATCAATGGGTAAAATAATACAAGATGTATTCACATAAACTTTAGCCTAATAATATAGTTGCATATCATGATCATAAAATGACAAATAAGATAATAAAAAAACAAGTTATTATCACACTCAAAAATTTGAGGAGATAGGAGTTTAAAATGAAGGATGAAATAATACTAATACCTTGGTAAAGATTAGCTAGAATAAAATTAGTGTATTTCGTATATATATAATGATATTGGTATTATATTTCGAGTTTTGGGTTAGTATCAACTATAAGATATTTTATATATGGAATAACATTTCTATTGTGGTGATTAGTACATTGGTGGGATTGTAAACAACTAGGGTGTCGGTTAATGATAATATGAAATCGGTGGGATTTTGTTAACAATAACTAGGAAATCTTGAAAGATGAAATCAGTGGAGAAAGCAATTAAAAAGACTAGTAAACATTTAACCAAGGGAAGTGGGAATTAATGATTTTGTATCCACTTTCTAAATCTAGGATTTAAGTAATGTGATGCACATGGCTGGATTTGGATAGTTTGGTACACATGGCTAGGAGTTTATATAAAGCTACAGCATTAACCAGGTACGATTTCTCGTACTCAAATACTTTGCTAACGGGCCTTATGGAATGTTTGGAAAACACCAACTGATCTTGAATGGATTTCAAAAGGAACTGTTTGTGTGGCTAACTCAGCTTGATGTGACTAACTGAGCCTTGAATGTGAAACTTACATGGCTATTGGTTCCTTCTATTTGGTTGTTTCATTAGACATTAACAGCCTAGGGTTTACGCTTCTGCACTCTGTAGGATTGAGTGTTTTGGTATTGCTCTGGTGCTGTTAATGATCTAGTGGGAATATGAAAAAGGTCAATCTTGGTAAATTCTTTCTTTGACTCTGGATATTTTTCATCCATGAGCTGAGTCTTTGTTGTGACGTGTGCGCGTCTTCATTGGTAACAGTGAGGGGCTGTATATCCCTGTCCTAAAAGGATGTTGTAAACAGTGAGGGGTTGTACATCTCCTGTCCAAAGGACGTTGTAAACAGTGAGGGGTTGTATATCCCCTGTCCTAAAAGGACGTACTTGGCGGTGGGGGCCATCTCTCCCAATTGGTTTTATTCCACTCTTGAGTTGTTGGTTCTTGGATCTATCTTTTCATTCCTAGTCCTTTGTGATTACCTGAGTATTTCTCTTCTTAACCAGAATTGGTTCTAACATCAACAATGGATGCTTACTAATTAAATGGTGTGACTTCTTAAGTGATTGACTTGGTTTTAAAGTTCTTTATCTTTATCTTTGTCTTGTTCTCTTTTCTCTATAACTTGATTGTTTTGAAGTGCTTTTTCTCTGTTTTACTTTTAGGAGTTTGTTTTCATGTTACTGTCTTATTTGAAGAACTATGTTTTAATTTGTTGTTTTAGAGGATTGTACCAGTTCCATTCTAGGGAACTGACTCACCCCCCCGGGGTGGGCTGCTTGGTTTCATTTTGCAGGTACAAAAGTGTGCATACAGGTGGCCACAAAAAGTATGAGTGATTGGGACGGGGATTAGGAGTTATGGAGCGTTACTTTGTTTCATTTTAAGGTTATGTTTACATGTTTCTCGAGTTCAGACTGTTTAAAACCTTGTAAGTTGAGTAATTGGTGAGGTTTTGTACCGGTGTTTGGAAACCCGATGATATATAATCGCCATTAGAGATTTTTATTCCACTGTATTTACTTTAAATAGGGGCGTTACAATTTTATGTTCATGTCTGGCTTATTTACATAAATGCACTTAGATAACTGAGGAGTTTTTATTTGTTTGGATAAATTGTAGTACCTTGGTACCAGTAGAGATAACTACATACTAGGAACCTCTAATAAGAGGCTTTGCACTCTAGTTGTGTTCTAGTGATGTCTTACACATTTACAGCATAAATAGGAGGAATAGCATAGCTTGGAGCAAAATTAGACAAAGAGAAGAACACGCAGGCACAAACAGAACTCGAATGGGCTAAAATGAAGATTCTGTCGGACCGATACAAGGTGGTCCAGGTCTGTGTCCGGTATACAGACCCGGACCAAAGTAGAGGCGACAATTCTGTCCATTTTGAAGGGTGGTCCGGGGTAACAGGCCGAACCAATGTAGCGCACAACTCTCTGGCAATTTTATAGGGTGATCCGAGTTTATTACCGGGAAAATACCCCGAGCTCGAAAAGCTGAGGGCAGATTGTCTATCATCATCCATCCGAGCGAGAATCAGCCACTAAGGGCGCTGCCACATAGCTGGTCCGAGTGTTCCTCCCGGACACAAACCCGGTCCAAGCTCAATTTCTAGCAGATTGACGAGTTAAAAACATAGAAAGAAGAGAATAAAGAGCAGGCTCCGTGGGCAACGAACAGAGCCGAGAAAAGAAGAAAGAAGACGAAAAGAAGAGAAGAAGAATAGAAGAAAAAGAAATGAAGGACTTCTACCTCCATTGAAGCTCCTCACCATATTCATGGCTATTTCTCTCCCTTTTCTCCTCTTGTATCTTTAATGCTTGAGTAGTCCTCTTGTACCTTGGTTAGTGATTTTGTCCCAAAATTCCTAAAACTTCATTGTTGAATCTTGAACTTATTTTAATGCTTTATTTAGTCCTTGTGCTTATTAAAGATGATTATTGAGTGATTTTGGATTTTAAGCTAGTCTTTATGAATTTTGGGATTTGTTTAGGGTTTGCTCAACTATTGGCAATGTGTATATTATTAACGTTACCGATCAGTTTATCATTAATGTGAATTTCTATGAATGGGTTTCAAAAGTAGAGATTTATACCATTGGGAACTAAATCAATGTACTTTAAAATTGGTGAACCCAAGGTTAGACTACATTGCAACTTAGGGGAAATTGAGATAGTGTTGTCGATTGACCCGGAGCTTGGCAGTCGAAGAAGTCCTAGTTAATCGGCTAGGATTAGTAGACCCGGTTTGGTTGCTAGTTAATTATGTGTTCCTGTTGTTTATCTATATGTTAAAAATCGACAATTGATAATAAAGGGGTGAAGTGGACAAATATCCATCTCGGGGACAAATCACATCTCAATTTTTGACAGGATGAGTCTGTATGACCATCATAACCACAATATCCACAAATATCATACAAGGTAGCTGAACATACATCGTTTGCCATCGAAATTATTAGCAAACTTCTATTATTGAAGTTTACGATGAGAAAGATTATATGGCCTTGATACCATTTCAACAAAATCACTTTGTTTTTACTTTTTAACCTTGATGGGGCAGCCTTGATTTGAGAGAGTCCCTCTACGCCTATTTGAGGGTAGAAGTAAGAGGTTCAACTCCTTTTCAAGTTTGTTTGAGTGGATTTACTTCAAACTTATAAGCTTTTCTTCAAACCACTTTGGTTTTTTAACGGCAACGATTTCTCGAACAAAAGTATGTGACTTAGAGAGCTTTTGGAACTGTCTTAGACTTTTCTTTTTAAGCTTTTGATGTAGAGTGACTGTTTGAGAGTCTAAAATTCTAATGAGAGTTCTGGAATCACTCAATTCTTTCTGTAGATTCTAAATAGTATCAGCTGATCCATGAAGCTTAAGTCGATATCAATAGTAATATGACCTTTTAAAATGTGGATATATAGAGAGTAAGGCAATTTGTTCTTGTTCAAACTCGGGAAGATTTGGATCTATAAAGTATGTGGAAAGATCTAAAGAAGGCACATAATTTGCACTAGCATCAAGATTAGATAAAAGAGATGCAGAGGGAGTCTTACTACGTGATTATGAGCGGTTTTTCTCACTATTGTGAGCCATCAAGCATATCAAACTGGTGTGATGCCTGGCTCAATCTCCTCTGAGTTGGTAATTTCTTCCATCTTGGGAGATTTGTTAGCCAACCCAGGCTCTGATACCACGTGTTAGGATCGGGAGTGCTGACTGAGACTGTCTGAGTTGTTAGACTCAGGTAGACTCACTCTAAAATAACTTATAGCATGTGGAAGCTTTGAGGCACACTATACAAGAATATAAAATCTTGTATTGAGAATTCAGTATGAAGTTACAAACTAGTTTCCTATACTTAGGGTTGACAGAAGGACTCTATCTAACTCCTACACTCAAACCTCTAAAGATTGATCAATATAGCATGTGGAGTGTTTGGGCCCAAATGCTCTTTAAGCAAGATGAATCTATTTGAGCATATAACGAACTTAGTTTCAAAAATAATCTCCCAATATGAAACCTCTCGCTATGTGACTCTCTCTATAAATGTGTAAGTGAAAAGCCCCAAATATTGCAAATGGCTTCTAACTGGTTAAATACTGATGAAAGTCGAGAAGTAACTACTTCAATGAAGTTTAAACTGTTGTTTCCTTGACCTTCCACTAAGTATAAGGCGGAAATATCTTCAACTGTTGTGGGTTGATTCGCTTTGACTCAACTGTCGCAAATTGACTCACTTTGACGCACCTCAACTGCAATCTACTTGTTGGTCGACCTTGAGAGTGATGGATGGTTATTTTCTTTGACTTCTACATGTTCTAGCTGTAAGTGTGCTTTTTCTTGCTGCTACTTCGATTAGTTAGACTTTTCTTCTTGCAGTGGGACTCGTTTTGCTGTCGCATTTGTTCATTGTGTACAGGCCAGACTCTTTCTCAATTGGTTGATTCTCCTTTCATTCTAATGTACTTTGATGCCATTATCAGCAAAAGCCAGGGTTACAACCTCTTTTTCCAATCTTGTTCTCTCGTAAGATTTTGTGGAATATGTGTGATTGGTTGGGCATCCCTACCAACAGGACAAGCCTCCGCGATATTATTATTGGATATCCCACTACTAGTAGTGAAATACCCCAAACCTTAATGTGTTAATTAATTATTTAAATATGATTTTATAAGGCTAATTAAGTCCTTAAGATCATGGTGAAGAAATAAAAACCAAAAAGAAAAAGAAAACACGAAAAAGCCACAAACCGCAAAAAAACAGTATTTAATTATCTTAGGAGGTATACAACCTCGACTAGGATCTGAGAGGGATTCCTAGGGCCTAATTAGTCCTAAATAGTATGTGGGAATAATTCCAGAGAGAAAACGGATCCAAATAATGCGTTAACACACTAACGGAGTCTTAAAGCGCGTTTTTTGAGAAAACCCAAAACGTGACTTTAACAGTTAAATGACCCCGTAAAAATTATAGTTGATCATACAACTATAATTAAACAATAATGGGAGCTTAAGAACCATTAAAATTAAAGAAATAAAAAAATCCGGAAAACGGGCCCGGATTAGTGAATAGTGTAAAAACCGGGAACTTATGGGGTGTAAATTGTAATAAGAGTAAAGTAACCTCCCTCATTTGTAAAATAAATTCTGATTCCCCTTTTCCCTCTATGACTCACGTTTTGCTCTCTTATATATATATTCATTTATTGACTAATGTACAAAAAGCTAGTAAAATAGACAAAAGTAAACTACTTTATTTCTCTCTCACACATTTCTCTTTCCTCTATTTCTTTCTTCTTACGATTTTCTTCCCCACCAGCACACTCCCTCTGTTATATTTCTTCTCCCATGGCGATTTCAAGAAGCTCCAACCAGCTCCATCTTTATCTTCCATTTTCTACCTCTAAACAAGCTCAAAACCGAAAATAAATATAACCATCTTGCTCCTCTAGTCTTGGGCATTCTTTTCCACCCTTCAAAAGCTCCAAACTCTCAACTTCATCTCCATGGATGTAGCTCAAATTGAAGGGAAGAAGTCCATTTTCAGAGCTAAACAACTCCTTGTTTTCTAGGTGAGAAAAACCTTGAAAAACCATCTTCTCCTCCATTTTTTTTTGTGACCGATTTGCTACAGATTTTAACCCCCGTTATTCCTCTTCATTATAGCTTGTTCATATTCAAGAGGTGTTGGAGAACATCTATCTTTGATTGCTTAATCCTCATTTGGAAGTTATAAGGTAATTCCTTCCATTTATAGTGCTTAAATCATGTTTAAGTACAAGTCTTAATTCAAGAGTCTTATTAGTTTCTTAATGCTCATTAGTATTCAATTTGATTTGGTCATAGATTAGCAAATACCCCATTTGAAACCGGGTTGAACAAGAAGTAAAGAGGAGGAAAATTCTTGAAAGAAAACTCAAGGTAAATAACTTACCTTAAGCTTGTGTCTTAAGGGATAGTGATTGTATTAGTGTGTAAATAGATGTTGTAAGTGCCTTGTGTGTAGTGCAGGTGTTGCTATTATATGGAGGAAATTCAGTGTTTACTTAATGTTATTTAAGGCCTAAGAGCCAAGTTTTAAGATTTATGTATTGGTGTTTATTGTGGTGAAAGTGCTGGAAAACAATGGGCTATAAGTGCTAGAATGAATGGGGTGGTTGGATTGTTGTGAGTGTGCTGAATAATGTGTGTGAGGATGTTAAGATTGTGGGGAAACCATGTCAAAATTTGTGTAGGACACTAGAAGTCTTAAGTGTTTTGTGAGAAGAAAAAACCTAGGATTAATTAGGTGACTTTGGAGGTCAACTTGAGTAAATATTCACCTTGGGGCTAGATTTGAAGGAAGTGGTGTTGTTGGGTAAAACTAGGAGTGTATGAGCTGTGAACCAATTGAAAGAGTAAAGATGGTGGGCAAAATGCATTTAGAACTTAAGGACTAAGTCACAATGTGTTAGCAAATTTTAGGAGAATAAGAGTGGGAACTTGGGTGATTTTAATCAAAGATAGGATGAGGAGTTTAGTTAATGAATTAGAGAAGTTTAAGGTGTTGTATTGATGTTAGAACATGTTAGAAATCATATTGGAAGATGGGGAATGAAAAGAGTAAGTAAAACCAAGTTAGAACAAATTAGAACTGTCAAACATTTAAATTGCTATAGCAGGATCCAGGACTTAAGTCCGGGAAAAGGTCCCAGACCAGCACCGAAAAACTGCCGAAAAATGCCTGTAACATTGGTCCAGGACTTAGATCTTGTAATAAGTCCCGGACCACCCTTAAAATCAGGCCAAAATTTAAGTTTAACATAGGTCCGGGACCTACCTCCAGTTCAAAGTCCCGGACCTATACAAAAAACTGGCCGAAACTCATGAAAACAACTGGTCCGGGACTATAGGTTCGGACCTTGTCCCGGACCACACTAAAAATCTGTTTTAAGTTAGTAAATGGTGTCTAATGATGGGGATTGTTAGGTAATGATGTTATATGATTGTTTAGGACATGTTTGGTGACTTATAATGACCATTAGGAGGGTGAATAAGTATAAGTTTAAGTGTGAAAGTATACAACATAATTATGAGAAGTAATTAGTTAACCGGAAAGTAAGAATGGTAATTAACCATTCGACCGAATGAATTATAGGGATGTGAACTAGTCGAAATGGCAGTCGGGACTAAGGGATCTTTATGTTAGGCTAGCCATCATCAAGGTGACAGGTATGATTTTCTTGCCACCTGTTTGCTACCGGACTACACCGGCTTGTGTGTTGTGTGTTTTTCTGAGTGTTTATGACCTTATAAGATTAAAGCATGAAATGAGTTTATAGTTATTGTTTATGTGGCGTGATTGTTCCGATACCGTCTAACCTCGAATACGTGTTTACCCCGTTACTTAACCAACGTTAGGATCGCGAGAGAACGGTATTCGGCTTTAACATCCGAACTTATGGGAATGTTCCAACCAAGGCTATTCATGTGCCATGTGTGGATTGTTATGTGTGGATATCAGTGTTACCTCCTTTATGTGTTTAACTAAGGGAACCTATAACTAATATATATAATTGGGGGTGAGGAATCCGGGAGTCCGGTCGCGCGCGCGTTTGTTTGGGAGTTGATATCTACATCTGATTCAACTCCCTCTATATTAGGTTGTCTTCCTTCTCGAAATTCAATCTCCCACGAGCCAATAGCTGGCTCTCCTACCTTGATTATTATTCGGGGCTAGGGGGATTTGTGTATGGTGTGATCGGGTCTATATTATGGCCGGCACGTCTAGTAAAGTAATTGTGTACGATGTGTTCGGATCTATATTATATCTGACACATATTAAGTAAAATGTACATTCTCTGAGAAGAGCGGTGTTGTGTTATGTAATGGGCCCGACATGAGAATGAAGATATTCTCTAGGCTCAATTAAGTTGACTAACCCTTATGGCGGACCAAGTCCTCACGTGACTCGCTCTTATGTTATGTTGTGTGTATGATAACGGGTAAAGTATGATATTATGTTCGGGTAAGTTAACCCATGAATTCAACCCCATGTTTTTTATGGTGGATAGTAATTAAGTGTAATCCAACGAAACGGATAAGTGGTTACTATAATAATGAAACTCCATTAAGGAAAAAATCCCACGGGCTAAAGTACACAGTAACATAATCTAACAAACATTGATGTGTTGACTGTATTGGTTGTGTTACACATATGTATGTTATTATGTTGATTGTACTGTTGTTATATGTTGAGTATTGTTATGATTATGTAAATAACACCGCTATGTAATGTATATTGATTGTTAAAACGAATCACATGTTCATTATGAGAATTAGCAGTGTACGGCCCGTTAGCCAACGGGTTGCACGTTAATCATACCAGCCATAGGTTGCTGAGCCCTTCGGGGCACCCCATTTCATTTCAGGATGAGGAATGAAGAAGCGGAGTCATCTATCTATGGAGTAGATGGAATTCTTTTGGTTATTTTGGATAGTGAACCCGAGATGCGCCTGTGCACTCGTGGTTGTATATTGTAATGGAACTAGATTAGAGTTGTGATTAATACTCGGTACAGTTGGTGAGTAAATGCATTTGATTTGTTAGAAACGGGACAAAATTGTGATGTGTAAATGCTCGGTGATTTTGTCCATCAGACCGATACATGGTGTACGTATTAGCCTTGTTAGCCACGTGGGTGGCTAACAGCGTGTAACACAACCCATGTTTTGTTAATGATTATAACATTTTCCGCTGCAATTAGATGTTAAGTATGGTGTTTATAGTTTGGGTGTTAAAAAGTGGTATCAGAGTGAAGTATCGCTCTGATGACTGGAATTACCGAGCTTAGGAAGTACCGAGTTAGGAGTTTAAGATTTTTGGTTTGGGTTGTGCGATAGCGTGAGAAATACGTTAGTTAGGAATTACCAGTGTTTGCTGGATACCTACAACATCCGTCCCGCCCTCCACTTCCCCCGTTATATAACTCGGGAAAAAACGCCAGAGAGATGGAAAGTCCTCTCTTACTCGGGAAAACCGATCTGCCAGTTATGTAATACTTCTAAATGAGATAAAGAACCTGTCATACGGTAGATTCCAAGAACGGAAATCCCGGAGATGGTTCCCGTCTGAACAACGTTAATCGCATTTAATAGCGGAGAATTGAAGAACCCTATGCATAGGAGAGTGGAATTTCCAACAGCATGGGTCGACATGCTTAGCAGTAGAGAGAACCATGGCTGACCATCAAGAAGGAAGGCACTAGCCATGCAACGAAGCAGAAAGGAGAAGTAACAAAAAGACCGAGACACATGTCTACGAGACTGCCGTTGTTAGAAGTTACCGACAATGGTAAACTAAGCGACTAAGGAGCTAGTCAAGAGTGGGTAACTCCAAACCTACAGCGTACAAGAAGTTATAATACCTGATTGACAAGGTCTAGACGACTATGAAAATGTTTACGTAACATACACCAATAGGACTACTAAGTAGTGCCTAAATAAGAATCAAGCCTTGATAACCACAATAAAGGTGTGGAGATGGGCAATAAGGAATGACACAGAGCTAAACGTATAGGGGGCCTCTGAGAGTGAAGAGTCACCCTGATTTATGATTACCATGTCAAGACCAATGAGAGTCGCTCAGAAGATTTATTATCAAGAATAAAAGATCAAAGGGAGTGCCAACAAGGCTACCAAGTAAAGTGCAGGCAAGAGCAATACCGTAACCGGTATGTGTTGAACCGATGGCCAGCCAGCATGGCGCACTTGCCACGCGGGCAAGTGCTGCTATAATGGGGCTATCGGGAAAAACTTGCACAATAGAGAAGTACGTAGTAAAGTACCACAATGGCGAATGAAGCAAGTATTTGATTACGAATCCCAAGAATTTGAAGTACGAGAACTTGGAAAGGCTTAACGGCCTAACCATTGTATTTAAGGATATACCAGTCAGCGAGAAGCTAGACTTGGTCAGGATTACCAAACATTTAATATCAGGAAAAATTTTCCTTTCAACCTCGGATTTATTCCAAACTTTCTTCCAACCCAAATTTTCTTTCAAGCTCATATTTATTTTAAACTTCCTTTAACTCGAATTTCTCTCAACTACAGAATCTCTTTAAAACCAAACTAGGGACCTACACCGGCCTTAACGCCTCGATAGGTAAGTTATACCCTGTTCAGAACAATTTGAGGATAATCCTGCAATCCAAGGGTATCAACCGAAGGAAAGGATCGAAACCATACTAACTAAAGACCGTGAAGAAATCTCCCTTGATTAAGTTCTGGAAGCCCCAAATGTGTGTTATCATAGGACGATACAAGAGGAGTTGACAACATAATACTTCACCTAGGCGTGTGAGTGACGAACTTACGAGCGTACAAAAATGAGATGTGGGACGACCCGCACCCCAAAGGAGCTTGCGGGCCTGATAGACCTATTTATGAGTTAGTCGGGTAAGTGGTAACGTATCAATAAGATACCCCATACATGTATACGAGTAGTAGAGTACGGAACACGGGAAGTAGTCGACTCCATACTATGGTCAGCAGTGCAAACTCAGGCCAGAGCAACCGATTACCATAAACAATTGAAGTAAAGAACTCAGTTAAGCTAACAATCTAAACGAATTAAAGAACTCATTCCAAAAAAGGAATAAGGGTCAGGAAGTGGGAGGAGCACAAATTGTTAAGTATAGACATCGGATATGTCTCAAGATCGTGGGATGAATACCCAGCCTAAATACAGTAAGGCAGAAGCCTAACATGAATACGTCAATGTTCAATGGAAGGGATAAAAATCTAGAACAAACCACCGAGGTTACTGGGGAATATTGATCTTCACTGAAGAGGATAGTAAACCCAACCAAGCACGCAAATAAGGAAGCGTCAATAGTCTACCCGAAACGGGATATACTATAATTCTAAACAAGACAATTCAAATACGGTACCGCAAGGCGGCATAATTAACTAAATATACCGTAAGTACACGCCAGAAGAAACGACATGACTTGACAACACCCAGGAACAATCCTTGGAAGGGTGACTGAGTCAACAACATTTGAATGATATACCGTGATAAAAACACGTGAGTTGAAACAAACTACGGTTTAAACATCGAACGGTAACACTCTTGACAGTAGGTACCCTAAATTGCCAAAAGAGCAACCAAATTGTACCTAACGGGCCTCCCATGAAGGGAAGCGCGATGCAACGACCTTGTCATGGAGCCCAGAATTACCTCCAAACCATGTGATGGTGCACGGAGAAGTAAAATTTGTGTGAACAACCTACAATGAGCAGAGCTCGAGGCAATGAGGCTTATGAGCCGTAAATTAATCGCGCTATGTAAATTTCAATGATTGCAGACCTAAATAAACTCATAAGGAGTATTGCCGGTAATGGCACCAGTAAGAGAAAAGTGTGTGTTATACCGGTGAATAGAGCGGAGAACGAACCACTACCTTAAGAGTGGGGATACCTCTCAATATTGTGAGACCGCTGAAGCGGTGGTTATGTGAACTTGTTGAAACGTTGAAGTTTGTTCATGTTGTTATTGCCAAGAATAATTTGAATAACAGTAGTACGAAAATGAAGTTTTTATAGCAATTGTGGAAGAGTAGTCGGTTTAGTAACCACCACCATGTGCGTATAATGCGAGACGAAAATTGAACAACACTCAAGGAACATAAAGACTTGGAGAATAGTGTATTCAGTAATCAGCCAGTAAATGGAAAAACATAGTATAATGGTAGAAATACATGAGTGGAAGCTAGTAACAGCTGATGCCATGTAAATCAACACTGTATAACTAATAAGAACTTGGTATGCATCAAACAATCATTATGTACAAATGATATAGAGAATAATAGAACTCTGAGTTAGACTCAGTGAAGACAGAAGGTAAGTGATAGTAAGTAGACTGGGCAGTAAAGCCAGTAGCCGTACCGTGTGATGAAGGAATCTCACGAACAAGAGGCAATGTTATCCTATTACAATTGCATGCGGAACTGGAAGTGTATCCCTAGAGGATCGGTTTGATAACAGAAGCAATAAGCATTGGGATATGAACACCCGCCAACTCGTACCGGAGACGGAAGTCGTGCAGACACACAACGCAAGGTTGGTTAAGCAAAAAGCTAGTAACAAAACCGTGCGGCCTCGGGCCAGAGACACGGAGAGCGTTGGACATACAACAATCACAACAAATAAATTCCACCGCAATAGAAGCGGATGAGACTTGTAAATGTTATAAGGACCAATGCATAGAGAATGCAAGGTCGTGCAATAAAAGAAGACAGTATTTTAGAAAGAATAATTAGGAATCTGTGACTACAGTAGCACTGAATACCGACCATAGGTATGAAATATACTTCAAGTGTGGAAACCACAGAGGGAGCACTACATATTAAGTAGTAGCTCGACCTCAACCGACAATAAGTCGGAAGAACCAAGTGAATAATCATGAAGTACAACAGTATATACAATGAATTACCAAAAAACTGGATAGAAAAGTGAATAATCATCGGATTCACATACGGTAAGAGATACCATGCGTCGATTGAGAAACTGTTATTCCTAAAATAAAAAGGAATAAACGGGAGTTGTACAGTACACTACGAATAACGACAAGAGCAAACTAGGCTCTTAAGTTATCAGGGTCGCGCAGTAGAAGCTAGTGAGCCTATAATCCAAAGGTTAATATTGTAACACCCCAACTAATAACACCACACTTAACCTTAATCACAGCGGGAATTACATTATAAACACTGACTAAATCAATGGGTGTTACACGCCGTTAGCCACCCACGTGGCTAACAAGGCTAATACATACATAAGGTACCGGTCTGATGGACAAGATTACCGGGCACTACACTTTACATTACCAACCGTTTCTAAACTGAAACAAATACATTAACATTACAACTGTACCGAGTCTAATACATTCCATTATCATTATCACACATCGGTCTTACACTACTTACGAACACATAAACAACTACTTATTCTACCCATACATAACGTTCTCGTCCAGCTCTCGAACGTAGGACTGCTTTCTTGTACTTTGAAAAGTAATGGGGGCCCCAAAGGGGCTCAGCACCTTTGCTGGTATGGTAATCGTGCAGCCCGCATACTACGGGCCACGCACAACTAATTGTCGTCTGAGCATGTGTGATTATTTTTAAATCATACATAGAAACTTTAAATATATATCATGCTTATAATTAACACACATCCAATCAAAAGGATACAAACATAAGGTTAACACATCATATTAGTTAGATCACATTATTGTGTTCCTTGACCCTTGAGGGTTCTACCGTAACAGAACTATTCCTTGTTAGACGACACTTACCCATTTAATCGGGTTATACTTGATTACCCTTTTTTTATTATTTAACACCGGGTTGATTTCGATAGCCGACGTACACAAAACATAACAACACCCCTCACATAGTAACATATACACAACGTAACACTGTTCTTCTTAGGGAACGTAACTTTTCTCAAGGTGTGTCGGATAAAATATAGGTCCAAACACACCGTACACATTTACTTTACTTAGATGTGTCGACCTTAATATAGGCCCGATCACACCATACACATACCCCCTAGCCCCGAATAATAATTAAGGTAGGAAAGTCTCTTATTAGACTTGTGGATGATTGTAATCCAAGTAGGACAAACAAAAAAACAGAGAGAGAGTTAATTCAGCTATAGATACCAACTCCCAAACACACGTGCACGACCGGGACACCCCGGATTCCTCACCCCCATAATATATTTTAATTAGAAGTTCCCTTATGGAACTTATCACAACATGACACCATAAGGTATTACAACTTAGTTAAACAACCAAGGGAGTTATTATACCATTCGTCATACATGAACAACAACCATCGTTAATTAACGGCATACCACAAAGGGAAACACACATCACACACAATTACATTATACAATTAAGTCACTGATAGCCGTAGTTAGAACGTTCCCGTAGGTTGGGACATTAAGTTCAAACACCGATCTCTTATGTGATCCTAGAGTCGGTTAGCTTCGGTTTAACACATATTAGAGGTTAAACGGTATTGGAACTAAAATACGCCACATATATGAATTACTGTAAACTCGTTACATGCTTTTAACTTACAAGGTGGCAAACACACAGAAAAACAAGTTGGCATACAAGTCGGTGTAACCCGGTAGGACACAGGTTGCAAGAAAAACCATACCTTACACCGTGGGTTACTCTACCGTGTCCCTAAGGATTTACTCTTAACGCGTCACCTCACGCTCCTCGGTTCACACTTGTTCCACTGATAATGTTTCAAACATGGCTATTAATACCATGTTCAAACGGTACGTAAATAGTTACTACTCCCGTGCTTACCCCGTTGTCCCGTTATACTTAGTTTTACTCAAGTGTGCTTAACTTTCTTACCTTCATTACTTTAGCACTAATGCCTCACTTTATACACACACACACACACAACACACACACACATATATATATATATATATATATATATATGGTCGCCTGGGTGGGTCGGATGCAGAGAGCACCCGAGTTACAGGATTCAGCCCGACCGACCCACTCTGGGGTAGGTCGGCTGCAGAACCCCTTTTAATTACCCACTTTAGACTCCAAATTCACCTCAATTCTCACCCAATCTTTTCCTAATCATTTCCACATGTTTTCTACATGTTCAAACACCTTAAAACACTCCTATCATGCTCCAAACCTTCTCAAATCATTACTCAAAGACTTTACCCAAATCCTTGCTCGATTTCTACAAACTTCAATCCTCATTTTTGCACTTAGGCACACTAGTGCATTTCTAAACTTCCTCTTAGTAGTTTCTTACCTTCTACTACCTTACTAAATTACTTATGGGCCATTCCCAATTCATCCTAGACAATGCACTCCTAACACCCAAGTTCATGCCTCATTCTTAGAGCCTTAAATCCTTATTCTTTTCTTAAACTTCCAAGGAACTCAAACCACCCCTTTGCTACAGATTTTTGTCTCTTTCATATATTCCTCAACAATCATCCTAGGGTGATTTCACTCAAATAGGTCTCTCTCTCTCTACACCTATTTAACACTTAGGTTCACCACTCTTAAAAACCACCCAAACCTCTCAATTCCTACCGAAATTTCGCCATAACTCGCCTACATTCTTAGCATGCCCAAATACATTATTTGCACTTCCTAAAATCATTCAAACTAGCCATACCCAATATTGGGCACTAACAGCACACGATCTCATTTAAACTCATCAATCACCACATAATACACAATCTTACACCACTTGGCTTCAAAATCCTTAATTCAACATAATACACACATCAACTTGACAACCAACTCTCACTACTACCAAACACATTCTTATCTCAAGTTTGGTTCCTTTATTTCATTTCCATTCCCAAAAAATATAAAACATCAAAATAAGCATCAAGGTAGTTTAATTACCTTAATTTAGTAAGTTCCTCTTTTGCTCCCCTTCCTCCTCCTCCTTTCTTGATTTTCGGTCACATTGGGCAACACACTTGCCCACCTCCACATCAATACCCAAATGGGGAATTAGGCACCAACTAATACCCTTGTACATTTTAATCTAGCTTGGATGCAAGAGAATGTGCTTAAAGCACAAAAAAGAAAGAATTACCACCTTGAAGCCTAAGGGCTTTTGTCAACAATCAAGGAAGACCCCATGAGCTTTTGAAGCTTGAACAATGCTCATTCAAGGAGGGAAAACGAGGGAAAATGGAAGTCAAAATCGGCCACACAGGCATGAAGAAAAGGGTGGGTTTTTCTTGGATTTTCTTACCTTGGAAGAAAGAGGAGTCTCCAATCTTCAAGAATACATGATTTTCTCTTCAAATGGGCAATACCCATGGAAGTCAAACTCATCTTTTGAAGATTTGAAAGAGAGGAAGATAGCTCTTGAGGAGAGGAAGAAGAATATGTAATTTATTTGTTGTTTTGAGTTGGTTTAAGCCATGAAAATGGAGGAAAGCTTGAGCTGGTTGGGGCTGTAATAATCGCCATTTGAGAGGGCAAGAAGAAGACAGAGTTCTGAATGGAAGAAGAAAAAAACGTGGAGGAGCATAAGAGATAGAAGAGAGAGAATAAAAAGGTATATGTACTTCACTTTTTGCTTTGTCCTTTAGTGAATTAAAATAGAATAGAGTAGTAGGAGGGAGGGGAAAACATGTGAGTGTATATGAGGGGAGTTCAGATTTTCACTTTTACAAAAGTGGGGGAGTATTTTACTCTTATTACAATTTAAACCCATAAGTTCCCAGTTTTTACACTATTCACTAATCCGGGTCCCGTTTTCCGGATTTTTCTCGTATCTTTAATTTTAATGGTTCTTAAGCTCCATTAATGTTTAGGTGCGTTCGATTTGTGAGATTAATCTCAACCCAAACGCAGGTATAGCAAGCTTTAACTTTAATGTTGTTTTTATGTGTCTGTATGGTGGGACCCAAATATTATTTACCACTGACAAAATGACAAATGGCTTATAAGTTGATAAGCTCTTCTGATTTTTTAAAGCTAAGGATCGAACGGACCCTTAATAATAGTTATATGATCAACCATAATTTTTATGGGGTCATTTGACTGTTTAAAGTCAAGTTTTCGGGTTTTCTCGAAAACGCGCTTTAAGACTCCGTTAGCGTTTTAACGCATTATTTGGATCCGTTTTCTTCTTCGGGAATTTTTCCCACATGTTCTTAGTGTTTAATTAGGGTATAAAAATATATTTATAACCTATTTAAGGTTATACACCTCTTAAGATAATTAAATACGTGTTTTGGCATTTTGTGACTTTTACGCGTTTCCGTTTATCTTTTGGTTTCTTTTTCTTCACCAATGTTCTTAAGGACTTAATTATCCTTAGAAAATATAATTACATAATTAATTAACACGTAAAGGTTTGGGGTATTTCAATCTGCCCCCTTAAAAGAACTTTGTCCTCAAAGTTCCAAATTTTCCCATGCATCACTTAATTAGGATACCGGGATTTCTTTACTACACGAATCTCACATATTAATTACACTTGACATAAACCTTCAGACCCAAGGTCTGGATAACATATCAACCTTCAGACTCATAGGTCTGGATACATATGCCACACATATCACACAAGATGTCTTAGCATGTATAACAATCAGAAATATCTTTTACATCTCTTCATGGGCTCGGTCTAAAGACTATAGGACATCACAGTACTCGAGTCCCATGTCGAGTACATAAACTGTGATCCCGCAAGTACCGGTCGCGATGGACACTTCGTGGTCCCCGGTCCTTTGGAAGATTCAAAATCATCACATACATTTTTAACATATACTTCTCATGTCACTGGTCTGAAGACAAAGGCTCATACGTCCTCAGCTCGTGAGCAAGTAATACAAAATATTCTTTACGGGGTTAAGTAGAACGAAATCCTTTATTTGAAAGGTACTAATTGAAATCCTTTTTACAAGGTCAAGTAAAAGAAAATCCTTCATTTGAAAATACCGTTTGAGAATCTTGGAAATTAATTGAAGTCTTGAAAATACCAATTGAAAGTTTGAAATCACCAATTTAAATTCTTTTTAAAACGCAATACAACTCCAAGTCCAATTTATGCTAACTGCATCTTATTCATAACATGATTATTTATGACCACTTATAGGGAGCTTCAAGAGTCCTCCAACCCTGATGTGATCAGCATCAGTGTTGAACTATCTCTCCACCCCAATTTATGTTTGGTTTCCCTTGATCCCCGAGAATCAAGTTTCACCTCCCACTACAATGTCAACCAGCAACTAATTCAGACATTTCCATTTTCTATCTTTTAATCTTCCTAATCATAATCACAAAGCAATACATCTCCAAGGGATGAATTCTGTCCATCAATTATTCTCAATTTGCCTCTAGTCAACATACCTAGGGAATCCTATTCTCACTATGTTCTTCACCGGTTTCCTACTGATTCATACATCACCATACTATATATATGTATATATATATTTTATCAAAATCACAATACACAATACTATATATATATATGTTTATGTTATATATATTTTTATCAAAATCACAATACACATCACTATCTTTGTCTTAAATAAACATACACTATCGGGGTTTTAGTCCCCCGGGAGTTTCTCTACTCCCATACACTTATATTCACACACCACCACTATAACAATGGTATTCGCATCTTCTATGTGCAATTACCACAATTAAACCATAAATGAATACGTATGTTCATGTACCACCCACACCAATCATCAGAACAAGTATTTTGTGTTATACCCGACATCATAACAAATCATTTAGTGCTACGCACAACATCGTTCACGTACACTTGTATGTAAACATTCACTAAGCTTTTTGCGCTCTACCCCCCTTAAAAGGGATTACACCCGCGTAATCGATCATATGTTATTACTTAACATTGGTTTAAATGTCCTGCCGTCGTGAAGTGTTTTAACTTCCACGCGGTTTATTATACAATGCGTTCCAGTCAGAGGACCTTAGCCATATTAACGTTCTAGTCCCTGAATCCAGAATTCTCATTGGAGTTCGTTTAATTCATAACCGGTTTCGGTTCTGGTCTGTGAGGCTTCTAGGCGTAGATAATTCACTCTTTACTCGTATCCACTAGGTATATTCAACTTGAATCATGGCCTACTAGCTTCTGCTGTGCCACTCTGATACTTTAGGGCTTAGTTAGCCCTTTTGTTATCCTTGATGTATTGTACATCTCCCATTTATCCCTTCTATCTTGGGAATAATAGTTTCTCAATCGACGTGTGGTATCTCTTACCGTGTGCAAATTCGATGAGTTATAGGTTTTCTATCCAGTTCTCTGGAAGTCTATTGTGTATATTTATGTCTTTCATGATCACTCACTTTGTTTTACCGACATAATGTCGTTCGAGGTCTAGCTACTACTTAGTATGTAGTGTTTCCTCTGTTGTTCTTCACACCTAAGGGATATTTCATACCGGTATTGGTATTCAGTGCTTACTGTTCCTTCTGAATTATATTCATTTATTTAATTCTGTACAAGTACTCTTTCATTTATATGACCTCGCATTTCCTATACATCGTTTCTTTCAACGTTCAAGAGTCTCATACGCTTTATTGTGGTGGAATTTATCCTCGTTTGGTTGTGATTGTTGGTACGTCCAACACACTTCGTGCCTTTATGGCTCAAGGCCGCACGGTTTGGTTTCTAGCTTTTCACTCAAGTGGCTTGTGCCATATTCACTGGTGTGTTTACCAATCTTCCGTATTTAGTAAGGGTTGGTTATTTAGTAACCGGGTACTCTTATCTCAAAGCTCATTGCTTCCTATCAAGTAGATTCACTAGGATACACTTCCAGTTCCTTATGCAGTTGCAATAGGAACAACCATGCCTTCTCTTTGAGGTCTTTCGTCACATGGTGCAGCTTACTGGCTTTACTGCTCATTCTATTTGCACTCTCTTGTTTTTCATAACCACTAAGTCTAGTTCGTAACACCAGTTGTCCTCCATATCATCGTTTAACAATACTCGTACAACAGTCACTTACTACGCACCATGTTCTTACTCATTACAACATCGACTTACATGGCGTTCGCTACCGTGTTAGTTCCCGCTCATGTATATTCCACCACTTATATTGTGGTTCACCATTTACTGAATACACTGTTCTTCATGTATTTATGTTCCTTGAGCGATGTTCAACCTACATTTCGCATTGTACACATATGGTGTTGCTACTAAGCTGACTACTCTTCCACAGTTGTGCTAACAGAGATTTTAGTAGGTATAAATATAAATTATGTACAGAAATTAAACTAAGATATGGGGAAATCACGAATGTGCCGGTCTATCATACCCGGCAGCAACACGGCATGAAATAAATATAAAGGAAACCTACTCAATCTACTACGGGTAGCAAACAAAACCCGGTCAAAAGTAGCAAGGAAGCAAATTAAGACCAAGCAAGTCGAACCCTAGGACCTAGGGACTTGAATACAAAATTAGTCCTAGCCTTGGTAATTATACTAAGTAAAAGAGGGAAAAGTGTATAAGTATTTCTAAACTAATTAAACTAACTATTCACAACGAACTAACCTTGATTAGGGTCAATTAACAATGTAAGAACTCATATGATCACGGATCAAAAGTGGCAAGTCTCGAAAAGGATTCTTTTTCTCGCAAAATGTATATGCCAGGTGTTGTGCCTGACTTTGGATACCCGGCAAATTCAAGATCTTTGAACGTGCCGGACATTGTTTATCCGGCATTGCATCCGGCATCGTACATTTCCTAAATAACACTTCCAGTTTCAATTATGACAAAAGGAACTCATTATCCTTATTCGTATCGTGTATAATTGATGCTGCGAATACGAACAGAACAATGGGGAAATAAGAGAAACAATCATAACCTTAGCATTTGTTGCCTACTTCTCAAGGCAACAATATTAAAGATCACCAGAATTATAACCTATTCCATTCTTGCTTTTTAAAAGCCTTAAATAGAACTTTGAGGTGATAAAACAAGAGAAAATCCTTATTCTATTTGTAAGGAGATTAAAACTCGGGTTACGAAACTTGAGAATTCCATTAATGATCAAAGAGTGTTTTACAATGCAATCATCTAATCAAGGCAGCCAAAGAGTCTACCAAACCAACCAGAACATTGAGAGAAGATACAAGGAGGATCAAGAGTACAACTTGATGAGAATTCTCTTGAACTCGATAATGTCTTCCTCCTGGATGGAGATGTAGCCTTCCTTGACAGCAGTCCACCGCGAATTTGAGTGATTTTGAGTGTAGAGTAATATGAATGAAGTCTCCTCCAAGTGCAGACTCTCGGCCCTTTTATAGACTTGAACATCTTCAGATGTCGGGTCCCATGCCGGGTAAAAGTTATCCGGCATGTGAATAAAACACGTGCTTTTCAGTAACGGTCGAAAACCGTCTGGCGCGAAAAGTCACCTATGCCGGATAGAGAATATCCGGCACCATGTCCGGCTCTGAGTATTTTACTAACGGTAAATAACCGTTATCATTTGGCGAATAGGCGCGACTTTTACTTATGCCGGCTACAGAACACCCGACACTATGCCGGCAAAGACTCCTTCCAGTTGCGCATTCATGCCGTGCATCAGGGATCCGGCTCCATATCCGGCAGGAATTGTCCTTTGCATGGAAAACACTCAAAGCATAAGTCTGATCATATAAAATGGCTTTTTATACAAAATAATGTAAATACTATCTATTATAATCTTATTTTAACTAATAATACTACAAATCTAGCTTATAAAACATGATAAGTCTACGACTTATCAAGTTGCCATGAGAGCTTCCTTTTTGTACTATTATTATTCAAATAATTATTGGCAATATCAACATGATTAGACTTCAGCATACGTCCTAAAATTTCACACAATTACCGCCGCCCCAGTGGTCTCACAATATCGAGAGGTATCCCCACTCTTAAAGCAGTGGTTCGTTCTCCGCTCTACTTACATGTATAACACAAACTCTTCTTACTGGCGCTATTACCACGATAATCCTTACGAGTTTATCTAGGCTTTGGAATCGTTTACATTTATGTAGCACATTTGGTTTATGGCTCATAAGCCTTATTGCCTCGAGCTCTGCTCATTATAAGCCGTTTACACAAATTTTACTTCTCCGTATCTCATCACATGGCTTCAGGCGATTCTGGGCTCCCTACAGGGTCGTTGAATCACACTTCCTTTCATGGGAGGCCCCTTAGGAATGTCAGGTCACCCTTTGACGACTCAGGGTTCTACTGTTAAGTGGTTCCCTTTAGTGTTTAACCGAGTATTCGTTTCCACCCTTGTGTTTCTATCACGATATTTCGTTCAACAATTGTTGACCTAAACACCCTCCAAGGATTGCTCCTGGGTGTTGCTAAGTTATGTCATTACATCTGACTTGTACTTATGGATATGTTTAATTAACTACGCCACTTTGCGTCCTTGGCTGGGTTTAATATCCTCTTCGTTGAAGATCGATATTCCTCGGTAGTCTTGGTGATCATTCAGGGAATTCCATCCCGTTCATTAGACCTTAACGTGTCCATATTAGGTGTCTGCCTTACTGTGTTCAAGCCGGGTATTCATCCTGCTATCTTGTGTATCCTTTACAATTCTTGAGACATGCCAATTGTTTGTACCCATCAACTTGTGCTCTTTGTACTCCATGGCTCTCACTTCTTTTTCCTGGAATGAGTTCTTAAATTCCTTTAGGCTTGCTAACTTAACTGAGTCCTTTCACTTCCTTCATTCTCGGTAATCGGTTATTCTGATCTGCATTTTACTGTTGACCGTAGTATGGAGTCGACTACTTCCCGTGTTCCTGACTCTACTAGTTTACATATGTGGGGCACCCTACTGGTACATTGCTACTTACCCGACTAACCTATAAGTAGGTCTGTCAGGCCCGCAAGCTCCTATCGGAGTGCGGTCGTCCCACATTTCATTTTCGTACACTCGTAGTGTCCGTCACACGCCTAGGTGAAGTATTCTGCTATCAACTCCCCTTATATCGTCCGATGATAATGCACCTTGGTGCTTTCCGAACTTAATTAAGGGAAATTTGTCCACTGTCTGTATTAAGTATGAACTGGATTCCTTCCCTCGGGTTGTAGGATTGTTCTGAGGTTGCTCAAATTGAACTAGGTGTAACTTACCTACCGTGTGGCACTGAGGACGGTGTAGGTCTTCTAGTTTTGGTTTTAAAGAAAACCTACAGTTTGAGAGAATTTTAGGCTTGAAAGAAAGTTTGAAATAAATATAAGTTTGGAAGAAAATTTGGGTGTGAAAGCGGGTTTGAAGTAAGTCTAAGTTTGAAAGAAAAGTTAGGTTTAAAAGAAATTCTTCACGGTATTTAAAATGTCTTCATGCCTTGACCAAGTCTAGCTTCTCGCTGACTGGTATATCCTCAAATACAATGGTTAGGCCGCTAAGCCCTTCCAGACTTCACTCTTCAAATTCTTGGATTTCTTGATTCTATAATTACTTCATTCGCCAATACGGTACTCTACTAAGTACTTCATAGCCATTTAAAATTTTTCCGAATAGCTCCGTTATAGCAGCACTTGCCATGGAAGTGCGCCATGCTGGCTAGTTGTCGGTTCAACACATACTGGTTTGGTACTACTTTTATCCACACCGTATTGGTAGCCCTATTGGCTTGTTCTTTGGATCTTGTAGTCTTGATAATAAATCTTCTAAGCGACTTCTCGTTTTTTCTAAACATGATAATCGTTAACCAGGGTGACTCTCTATTCACTTAACTCTGTGTTCTTCCTTAATGTTCATCCCCACGCATTTGCCGTGGTTACCGAGACTTGATTCTTGTTTAGGTACTACTTCGTAGCCCTATTAGAGTATGTTTCACTAATAATCCCACAGTTGTTTAAACTATGATAATCGGGCATTACAGCCTCTTTGGCGTTGTAGGTTTGGAATCTTCCAACCTTGACTAGTTCCTTAGTCGGTTACTATACCATTGTCGGTATTATTTAACATTTGTGTTCCCATAGACATGTGTCTCGGTTTGATGGTTCTCCATTGTTCGCTTATGTGCACAGTTAGTGCTTTCTTTCTTGTTGGCTGGGTTTCCTCGACTGCTAGGCATGTCGACCCAGGTTGGCGGAAATTTCATTCTCCTGTAGATAGGACTCTTCATTACTCCGTTGTCAAGTGCGGGTAAAGTTTTTCAAACAGGAACCGTCTCCGGGATTCTCAGTTCTTGGAATCTACCGTATGACAGGTTTTGGTTCTTTCCTAAGTTATAACACGGGGGTTGTGGAGGGCGGAAGGATATTGTAGGTTTCCAGTACACACTGGTAGTTCCTAACTTGCGTATCTCTCACGCTATCACTCAACCCTTAAACCCAAATTAAATTCCTAACTCGGTACTTCGTAAGCTCGGTATTTCCAGTCATCAGAGCGATACTTCGCTCTGATACCACTTTTTGTAACACCCCAACTAATAACACCACACTTAACCATTAATCGTAGTGGGAATTACATTATAAACACTGACTAGTGTTACACGCCGTTAGCCACCCACGTGGCTAACAAGGCTAATACATACATAAGGTACCGGTCTGATGGACAAGATTACCGAGCACTACACTTTACATTACCAACCGTTTCTAAACTGAAACAAATACATTTACATTACAACTGTACCGAGTCTAATACATTCCATTATCATTATCACACATCAGTCTTACACTACTTACGAACACATAAGCAACAACTTATTCTACCCATACATAACCGTTCCCGTCCAGCTCTCGAACGTAGGACTGCTTTCTTGTACCTGAAAAGTAATGGGGGGCCCCCAAAGGGGCTCAGCACCTTTGCTGGTATGGTAATCATGCAGCCCGCATACTACCGGGCCACGCACAACTAATTGTCGTCTGAGCATGCGGTTGATTATTTTTAAATCATACATAGAAACTTTAAATACATATCATGCTTATAATTAACACACGTCCAATCAAAAGGATACAAACATAAGGTTCACATCACATTGGTTAGATCACATTATTGTGTTCCTTGACCCTTGAGGGTTCTACCTTAATGGAACTATTCCTTGTTAGACGACACTTACCCATTTAATCGGGTTATACTTGATTACCCTTTTTTTTATTATTTAACACCGGGTTGATTTCAGTAATCGACGTACACAAAACATAACAACACCCATCACATAGTAACATATACACAACATAACACTGTTCTTCTTAGGGAACGTAACTTTTCTTAAGGTGGGTCGGATAAAATATAGGTCTGAACACACCGTACACATTTACTTTACTTAGATGTGTCGGCCTAAATATAGGCCCGATCACACCATACACATACCCCCTAGCCCCGAATAATAATCAAGGTGGGAAAGTCTCTTATTAGACTTGTGGGTGATTGTAATCCAAGTAGGAAAAACAACCAAAACAGAGAGGGAGTTAATTCAGCTATAGATACCAACTCCTAAACACACGTGCACGACCGGGACACCCCAGATTCCTCACCCCCCCATAATATTTTTAATTAGAAGTTCCCTTATGGAACTTATCACAACATGACACCATAAGGTGTTACAACTTAGTTAAACAACCAAGGGAGTTATTTATACCATTCGTCATACATGAACAACAACCATCGTTAATTAACGGCATACCACAAAGGGAAACACACATCACACACAATTACATTATACAATTAACTCACTGATAGCCGTAGTTAGAACGTTTCCGTAGGATGGGACGTTAAGTCCGAACAACCATCTTATGTGATCCTAGAGTCGGTTAGCTTCTTCGGTTTAACACATATAGAGGTTAAACGGTATCGGAACTAAAATACGCCACATATATGAATTACTGTAACTCGTTACATGCTTTTATCTTACAAGGTGGCAAACACCACAGTAAAACAAGTTGGCATACAAGCGGTGTAACCCGGTACGACACAGGTTGCAAGAAAACCATACCTTACACCGTGGGTTACTCTACCGTGTCCCTGAGGATTTACTCTTAACGCGTCACTCACGCTCCTCCTTTTCACACTTGTTCCACTGATAATGTTTCAAACATGGCTATTAATACCATGTTCAAACGGTACGTAAATAGTTACTACTACTCCCGTGCTTACCCCATTGTCCCGTTATACTTAGTTTTACTCAAGTGTGCTTAACTTTCTTACTTTCATTACTTTAGCACTAATGCCTCACTTATACACCTATATATATGTTATATATATATATATATATATATAATATATATATGTATATATATATATATATCTAATTAATTTTAAATTTTAAAATTTTTTTTATAAGGCCGACCGACCCACTCTGGGTAGGTCGCCTGGGTGGGTCGGATGCAGAGAGCACCCGAGTTACAGGATTCAGCCCGACCGACCCACTCTGGGGTAGGTCGGCTGCAGAACCCCTTTTAATTACCCACTTTGGACTCTAAATTCACCTCAATTATCACCCAATCTTTTCCTAATCATTTTCTCATGTTTTCGACATGTCTAAACACCTTAAAACACTCATAATCATGCTCCAAACCTTCTCAAATCATTACTCAAAGACTTTACCCAAATCCTTGCTCGATTTCTACAAACTTCAATCCTCATTTTTGCACTTATGCACACTAGTGCATTTCTAACTTCCTCTTGGTAGTTTCTCACCTCTTACTACCTTACTAAATTACTTATTGGCCATTCCCAATTCATCCTAGACAATGCACTCCTAACACCCAAGTTCATGCCTCATTCTTAGAGCCTTAAATCCTTATTCTTTCTTTTCTCAAACTTCCAAGGAACTCAAACCACCCCTTTGCTACAGATTTTTGTCTCTTTCATATACTTCCTCAACAATCATCCTAGGGTGATTTACCACTCAAATAGGTCTCTCTCTCTACACCTATTTAACACTTAGGTTCACCAACTCTTAAAAACCCCCAAACCTCTCAATTCCTACCGAAATTTCGCCATAACTCGCCTACATTCTTAGCATGCCCAAATACATTATTTGCACTTCCTAAAATCATTCAAACTAGCCATACCCAATATTGGGCACTAACAGCACACAATCTCATTTAAACTCATCAATCACCACATAATACACAATCTTACACCACTTGGCTACAAAATCCTTAATTCAACATAATACACACATCAACTTGACAACCAACTCTCACTACTAAAACCAACATTCTTATCTCAAGTTTGGTTCATTAATTTCATTTCCCATTCCCAAAAATTCTAAAACATCAAAATAAGCATCAAGGTAGTTTAATTACCTTAATTTCGTAAGTTCCTCTTTTGCTCCCCTTCCTCCTCCTCCTTTCTTGATTTTCGGTCACATAGGGCAACACACTTGCCCACCTCCACATCAATACCCAAATGGGGAATTAGGCACCAACTAATACCCTTGTACATTTTAATCTAGCTAGGATGCAAGAGAAGGTGCTTAAAGCACAAAAATGAAGAATTACCTTGAAGCCTTAAGATGGGCTTTGGTCAACAATCAAGGAAGGACTCCCCATGAGCTTTTGAAGCTTGAACAATGCTCATTCAAGGAAGGTAAAACAAGGGAAATGGGAAGTCAAAATCGGCCACACAAGGAATGAAGAAAAGAGTGGGTTTTTCTTGGATTTTCTTACCTTGGAAGAAAGATGAGTCTCCAAGCTTCAAGAATACATGATTTTCTCTTCAAATGGCCAACACCCATGGAAGTCAAACTCATCTTTTAAAGATTTTGAAAAGAGAGGAAGATAGCTCTTGAGGAGAGGAAGAAGAATATGTAATTTATTTTGTTGTTTTGAGTTGGTTTAAGCCATGAAAATGGAGGAGAAAAGCTTGAGCTGGTTGGGCTGTAATAATCGCCATTGGAGAGAGAAAGAAGAAGAGAGAGTTCTGAATGGAAGAAGAAAAACGTGGAGGAGAAGGAGAGATAGAAGAGAGAGAAATAAAAAGGTAATATGTACTTCACTTTTTGCTTTTGTCCTTTAGTGAATTAAAATAGAATAGAGTAGTAGAGAGGGAAGGGAAAACATGTGAGTGTATAAGAGGGGATTTCAGATTTTCACTTTTACAAAAGTGGGGGAGTATTTTACTCTTATTACAATTTACACCCCATAAGTTCCCGGTTTTTACACTATTCACTAATCCGGGCCCGTTTTCCGGATTTTTCTCGTTTCTTTAATTTTAATGGTTCTTAAGCTCCCATTAATGTTTAATAGTAGTTATATGATCAATCATAATTTTTACGGGGTCATTTGACTGTTTAATGTCACGTTTTCGGGTTTTCTCAAAAACGCGCTTTAAGACTCCGTTAGCGTTTTAACGCATTATTTGGATCCGTTTTCTTCAGGAATTTTTCCCACATGTTCTTAGTGTGTAATTAGGGTATAAAAATATATTATAACCCTATATAAGGTTATACACCTCTTAAGATAATTAAATAAGCATTTTTGCATTTTGTGACTTTTATGTGTTTTCGTTTATCTTTTAGCTTCTTTTTCTTCACCAATGTTCTTAAGGACTTAATTAGCCTTAGAAAATCATAATTACATAATTAATTAACACATAAAGGTTTGAGGTATTTCAAATATACCTAGTGATTTCAAGCGAATAGCTAACTGTAAATATCTTGAAGCCTCTCAGGCTAGAACCGAACCCGGTGATGAGTTAAATGTACTCCAATGAAATTTTGGATTCAGGGACTAAAACGTTAATATGGTTAAGGTCCTCTGACTGGAACACATTATAAAATAAAACGCGTGGAAGTTAAAACACTTCACAACAGAACATTTTAAACCAATGTTAAGTAATGACATATGGTCGATTACCTGGGCGTAATCCCTTTTAAGGGGGTAGAGCGCAAAAACGCTTAGCGTGTGTTAACGTACAAGTGTACGTGAATGATGTTGTGTATAGCATAAAATAATTTGTTTTGATGATTGGTGTGTATGTTACAAGAACATACATATTCATTCATGGTTAAGTTGTGGTCATTGCGCACAGAAGATGCGAATACCATTGTTATAGGTGTACTTACCTTGTGAACATTGGTGTGTGAGTACAAGTGTAAGGGAGTAGAGAAACTCCCGGGGAACTAAAGCCCTGATAGTATATGTTTATTTGAGACCATGTAGTATTGTGATTTTGATCAAAATATATATTATATACATAGTATTGTTATGTATGAAGTGGTAAATTCCCTAGGTAACTTGATTAGTGGTGAATTGAGAATGGTTGATGGACAGAGTTCCAACCTTGTAGATGTATTGTCTTGTAATCATGACTAGGATGGTTAAAATAAAAGAAATGGAAATAATTGAACTAATTGATGATGTGATTATGACTAGAAAGATTAAAAAAATAGAAAAGGATAAACGTTTGAATTAGTTGTTGGTTGAAATTAAAGTGGGAGGTGAAACTTGATTGGCGCGCGATCAAGGGAAACTGAACACAAATTGGGGTGGAAGGATAGTTCAACACTGATGCTGATCACATCAGGGTTGGATGACTCTAGAAGCTCCCTATAAGTGGTCACAAATAATCACGTTAAGAATAAGACGCAGTTAGCATAAATTGGACTTGGAGTTGTATTGCACTTTCAAAAAGGATTTTCAATTGGTATTTGTAAATTTTCAAATGGTATTTTCAAATAAAGGAATTTTCGTTTTACTTATCCTCGTAAATAGTATTTTGTATTACTTGCTCACGAGTTGAGGATGTATGAGCCTTCGTCTTCAGACCGGTGACATGAGTATATATTAAAATTTATGTGATTGTTTTGAATCTTCCAAAGGACCGGGGACCTGGAAGTGTCCATCGCGACCGGTACATGTGGGATCACAGTTTATGTACTTGACATGGGACTCGAGGACTGTGATGTCCTGTAGTCTTTAGACCGAGCCCATGAAGAGATGTAAAAGGTATTTTTGATTGTTATACATGCTAAGACATATTGTGTGGTATGTGTAATAAACATTATCTAGACCTATGAGTATGAAGGTTGTTATGTTATCCAGACCTCAAGGTCTGAAGGTTTATACCAGGTGTATGTTGGTAATGTGAGATTTATTGTTTTAAAAGTTATCCCTGTATTCTAATTAAATGATGCATGGGAATTTTGAACTTTGAGGACAAAGTTCTTTTAAGAGGGGTAGATTGAAATACCCCAAACCTTAATGTTTTAATTAATTATTTAAATATGATTTTATAAGGCTAATTAAGTCCTTAAGATCATTGGTGAAGAAATAAAAACCAAAAGAAAAAAGAACGCGTAAAAGCCACAAACCGCAAAAACGTGTATTTAATTATCTTAGGAGGTATACAACCTCGACTAGGATCTGAGAGGGATACCTAGGGCCTAATTAGTCCTAAATAGTATGTGGGAATAATTCCCTAAGAAAACGGATTCAAATAATGCGTTAACACGCTAACGAAGTCTTAAAGCGTGTTTTTCGAGAAAACCCAAAAACGTAACTTTAAACAGTTAACTGACCCCGTAAAAATTATAGTTGATCATACTACTATAATTAAACATTAATGGGAGCTTAAGAACCATTAAAATTAAAGAAACAAGAAAAATCCAGAAAACGGGCCCGGATTAGTGAATAGTGTAAAAACCGGGAACTTTTGGGGTGTAAATTGTAAGAGTAAAGTACCCTCCCTCATTTGTAAAATAAAGTATGATTCCACCTTTCCCTCTATGACTCACTTTTTGCCTCTCATATATATATATATATGTTCACTTTATTGACTAAAGTACAAAAGCTAGTAAAATAAGACAAAAGCAAACTACTTTATTTCTCTTTCACACATTTCTCTTTCCTCTATTTATTTCTTCTTACGATTTTATTCCCCACCAGCACACTCCCTCTGTTCTATTTCTTCTCCCATGGCGATTTCAAGAATCTCCAACCAGCTCCATCTTCATCTTCCATTTTCTACCTCTAAACAAGCTCAAAACCGAAAAATAAATATACCATCTTGCTCCTCTAGTCTTGGGCATTCTTTTCCACCCTTCAAAAGCTCCAAACTCTCAAATTCATCTCCATGGATTTAGCTCAAATTGATGGGAAGAATTCCATTTTAAGAGCTAAACAACTCCTTGTTGTTCTAAGGTGAGAAAAACCTTGAAAAACCACCTTCTCCTCCATTTTTTTTTGTGACCGGTTGGCTACAGATTTTAAGCTCCATTATTCCTCTTCATTATAGCTTTGTTCATCTTCAAGAGTTGTTGGAGAACATCTATCTTTGATTGCTTAATCCTCATTTGGAAGTTATAAGGTAATCCCTTCCATTTCTAATGCTTAAATCATGTTCTAAGTACAAGTCTTAATTCAAGAGTCTTATTAGTTTCTTAATGCTCATTAGTATTCAATTTGATTTGTTCATTAGATTAGCAAAACCCCATTTGAAACGGTTGTTGAACAAGAAGTAAAGAGGAAGAAAATTCTTGAAAGAAACTCAAGGTAAATAACTTACCTTAAGAAGATTTATGTATTTTGGGTTTATTGTGGTGAAAGCTAGAAAACAATGGGCTATAAGTGCCTAGAATGAATGGGGTGGTTGGATTATTGTGAGTGTGCTGAATAATGTGTGTGAGGATGTTAAGATTGTGGGGAAACCATGTCAAAATTTGTGTAGGACACTAGAAGTCTTAAGTGTTTTGTGAGAGGAAAGAACCTAGGATTAATTAGGTGACTTTGGAGGTCAACTTGAGTAAATATTCACCTTGGGGCTAGATTTTAAGGAAGTGGTGCTGTGGGTAAAATTATAGAAGTGTATGAGCTATAAACCAACTGAAAGAGTAAAGATGGTGGGCAAAATGCATTTTAGAACTTAGGAAACTAAGTCACAATGTGTTAGCAAATTTTAGGAGAATAAGAGTGGGAACTTGGGTGATTTTAATCAAAGATAGGATGAGGAGTTTAGTTAATGGATTAGAGAAGTTTAAGGTGTTGTATTGATGTTAGAACATGTTAGAAATCATATAGGAAGATGGGGAATGAAAAGAGTAAGTAAAACCAAGTTAGAAAAAATTAGAACTGTCAAACTTGAAATTGCTGTAGCAGGGTCCAGGACTTAAGTCCAGGAAAGGTCCTGGACCAGCACCGAAAAATGCCTGTAACATTGGTCCGGGACTTAGATCTTATAATAAGTCCCGGACCACCCTTAAAATCAGGCCAAAATTGAAGTTCAACATTAGTCCGGGACCTACCTCCAATACAAAGTCCCAACAGACCTATACAAAAAACTGGCCGAAACTCATGATAACAACTGGTCCGGTACTATAGGTTCGGACCTAGTCCCGGACCACACGAAAAATCAGTTTTTAAGTTAGTAAATGGTGTCTATTATGGGGATTGTTAGGTAATGATGTTTATGATTGTTTAGGACATGTTTGGTGACTTATAATGACCATTAGGAGGGTGAATAAGTATAAGTTTAAGTGTGAAAGTATACAACATAATTATGTGAAGTAATTAGTTAACCGGAAAGTAAGAACGGTAATTACCATTCGACCGAATGAATTATAGGGTGTGAACTAGTCGAAATGGCAAGCCGGGACTAAGGTATCTTCATGTTAGGCTAGCCATCATCAAGGTGACAGGTATGATTTTCTTGCCACTCTTTTGCTACCGGACTACACCGGCTTGTGTGTTGTGTGTTTTTCTGAGTGTTTATGAGCTTATAAGATTAAAGCATGAAATGAGTTTACAGTTATTGTTTATGTGGCGTGATTGTTCCGATACCATCTAACCTTGAATACTTGTTAACCCCGTTAGTTAACCAATGTTAGGATCGCGTAAGAGAACGGTATTCGGCTTTAACATCCTAACTTACGGGAATGTTCTAACCACGGCTATTCATGTGCCATGTGTGGATTGTTATGTGTGGATATCAGTGTTACCCCTCCCTTATGTGTTTAACCAAGTTTGTAACACCATATGGTGTCGTAATGTGATAAGTTCCATAAGGGAACCTATAACTAATATATATAATTGGGGGTGAGGAATCCGGGAGTCCCGGTCGTGCACGTTTGTTTGGGAGTTGATATCTACATCTGATTCAACTCCCTCTCTGTTCGGCTGTTTCCTTCTCGGAATTCATCTCCCATGAGCCAATAGCTGGCTCTCATACCTTGATTATTATTCGGGGCTAGAGGGATTTGTGTATGGTGTGACCGGGTCTATATTATGACCGGCACATCTAGTAAAGTAATTGTGTATGATGTGTTCGGATCTATATTATATCCGACATATCTTAAGTAAAATGTGTGTTCTCTAAGAAGAGTGGTGTTGTGTTATGTAATGGGCCCGACATAAGAATGCAGATATTCTCTAGGCTCAATTAAGTTGACTAACCCTTATGCCGGACCGAGTCCTCACGTAACTTGCTCCTATGTTATTTGTCTGTATGATAACGGGTAAAGTATGATATTATGTTCGGGTAAGTTAACCCACAAAATCAACCCCATGTTTTTTTTATGGTGGATAGTAATTAAGTGTAATCCGACGAAAAAGATAAGTGGTTACTATAATAATGAAACTCCATTAAGGGAAAAATCCCACGGGCTAAAGTACACAGTAACATAATCTAACAAACATTGATGTGTTGACTGTATTGGTTGTGTTACCCATATGTATGTTATTATGTTGATTGTACTGTTGTTATGTGTTGAGTATTGTTATGATTATGCAAATAACACCGCTATGTAATGTATATTGATTGTTAAAACGAATCCCATGTTCATTATGATTAGCAGTGTGCGGCCCGTCAGCCAACGGCTTGCACGTTAATCATACAGCCCTAGGTTGCTGAGCCCTTCGGGGCACCCCGTTTTATTTCAGGATGAGAAACGAAGAAGCGAAGTCGTCTAGCTATAGAGTAGATGGAATTCTTTTTGTTATTTTGGATACTGAACCCGAGATGCGCCTGTGCACTCGTGGTTGTATATTGTGATGGAACTAGATTAGACTTGTGATTAATACTCGGTACAGTTGGTGAGTAAATGTATTTGATTTGTTAGAAATGGAACAGAATTGTGATGTGTAAATGCTCGGTGATCTTGTCCATCAGACCGATACATGGTGTACGTATTAGCCTTGTTAGCCACGTGGGTGGCTAATGGCGTGTAACATCGCCCCTGTTTAGTTAATGATTAATGTTTATTTTCTGCTGCAGTTAGATGTTAAGTATGGTTTTATAGTTGGGTTGTTACAGGTAGAGGAATCGTTCGATTGAGTTGGTGAGAAGAACTGCCATCGTCAACGATTTCTACTACATGTGGATCGAGAGATGCAAGTGAGCCATGGCTAGCCTTGTCATAGACTCCGCCTTCATTATTTCAGACATCAAGGCTGCCAAACTATTATTTGGATGATGATGAGAGCCTCAATTACAAAAATTGACTGGCTGGTGCTTTGCTCTTAAAGGTTTTATTGAGGTGGGAGTTTTTGTTTTTGTATCCCCCACCCCCTTTGCTATATCACCTATTTGTTACTTTTTGTTACTTTTGTTGGTTCTATGCCACTTTTTATGGTGCTAGGGAAGCTTTTGTACACCGTCCACCCTCAGGTGTTTTGTATATCATTTGTTATGTGATATATAGGTTTCTCTTATATTCTTGTCACTTGCATTATTAATATATTATTACATTTTTTTAAAAAAAAGTTACATACATAAAAGAAAAATAGCAGGCCCGGCTCTTGGGGCGTGCAAGCTAACCTACGGAACAGGGCCCCCATTATTGGGGTCCAATTTTATTTATTCCTTTTAAATTTTGTCATGAGAAAATATAAATTGTCCAATTGATTTTAAATAGAATGTTTTAAATGACCTCATTTTACATATTTTAATTTAATAATTTTTTTATCATTAAATAATTTAATTCTATATAATATCTCATTTCAGGTTTTAGCATAGGACCCGAAATTATCGACCCTGAATTAACAGCTTTAAATTTACTATTATTACTTTTAGTGTGAAATTATACATCAATTTTTCCACATAGCGCCAGAGTTACTATTAAGCAGGATCACCTTGCTGTTATTTTATCGATGTCACTCTTCATTGAAAAAATCAATGGGCTGTTTCCCAAGCTTATCCCCATCGTTTCACACGCTTTTATCTGTTAAGTAAATACAATTACAATAGATTTATGTTTATGTCTGACTGTGTGTGATCTTATCCATAATTTTGACTTCTGCCAAGTTCCAACTTTATCTAATTAGATTTGTCATGTTCAAAAACTTTTCAAAAGACCGAATCCTAAAACTTTACTATAGTATCAATTAATTAAAACGCACCATGGAAATAATACTAAAAATTTCCTATCAACACACACCAGTCAAAAGGAAAAAACAAAAACAAAAACAAATTATCCATTAAACGCAAATGCCCTCTGTGTACTAAAAAAACATCTTTATGTAAAAAACGATACAATTAAGGTAATAATGAAATGTTAACATGGAATGTCATTATCTCTATACTCCCATATTACCTCATTTATACTGACATATTCATAACTCAATTAATGTCAGATTCAAAACATATTAAGGTGATAATTGCATAATTATTATTTACATTTTTATATGTTTTCTCTAATGATATTTTGTTTCGTATATATAACTGCCAAAATTGAATAGTTAATTTATAAATCTAATTATTTTAATGGAGTCCTTATGTAAAAATTGTAGAAATTTGTTTTATAAAATATATTATCTTATATGTTTAATATTAAAATGGAAAAACGTACCAAAAAACAAACAGTCACTTACGGAGGGAGGGAGGTAGTATATTAAAACAAACAATCCTATCATTAATATTTATTGATCTATACTAGCTTTATACCTTTTTTTAGTACTTTCTTAACAAAATTATCCCATTCAGCACAATACATATATAATTGTTTTTTTATGATAGCAGAATACATAAATAACTGCATCATTGTTTCTCTACAATCTTTTAGTTTAACCCATTGTCATCAACGCCCCCGCCCCCTACTGAAATCCTGCCTCTTTTTCTTTCTTCCTTTCCGGCGCCCTCTTGCTATGCTTTTCTACTTTCTTCACCTGAGTGGTTAGTACTACTTAGTAGAGGGTTATAACTTATAAGGACGAGGAGCGGGGGAAAGAAAAGTCCGAACAAACCATCTCTTTGTTCTCTTGATGATCATCTCGACCCAACATCCTCCTCTATCATCTTCATCATCATCCCAATACTATCCTCTCCCATCGGTCGATCAGTCGGTCTGATCTCCCTTCTACGGGACATTAATTGCTTTATTCTGTTATCACATTTTCGAAAATTTCAGCTCTCTTTTTATCTCAATCCTCTTTTACTATCCGTTTTTCGTCTCTCCTCACAATCACAACAAACCAAATTGATGCCTCGGCATACACCTTCTTCTCATTATACTTCTGTCTTACCTTCTCACCTCTCCGCTCTTGGATAGCTTCCCAGTAAGTCTTCTTTTCTATGCTATCTGTTCCTAGTGAATAGTCGTTTGTTTCGTGCATCGAGGGATTTTCATTTCTTTGTTATGTATATTGAATATTTCATTATCATTATCGCCTTTGGATTTCATTTCTCTTCCCCGTGTGTTTGGGCAGAGTCATTACCGAGTGTGTTCTTTCTTTGTTGAGATTCTCGGTGCCCGTCCTGATATCAACTACTGCAGAAGCTCAGTGATGTTGATTAGGAAATTTTTCCCATTTTGTGATGTTAGACTACTATTCTGATCGTTTTTTTCCTCTTCTCTCTTACCCATTGTGAAGACAGAAAAGATAGAAAACTGAATTCCTGGGTTATCCGTGTTTACCTACTTGCTAATCTTGGTTTTCCTTCTTTTTATTAGACCGTCATTTCGGATGCTATGATTCGGACCCCACGCAATTCTTTTACAAATGATATCTGCTTTGAAATGTACAACATGCATTAACTCATGCAAATCTTTGTCTGTTGGTTCTGAAGAACTAACTAGCTTTTTGGTGATAACTGATAAGAATGATAATTTGACTCGCCTTGTTTGTTGTGGTAAGCATGGTATGACTGATCTCTCCTCTGTATTCTTGATTAGAACGATGAAATGCTATGGCTATAGCAGCTTTCTCTCTTATTGGTTGTGGAATATTCTTTCTACGCTTGATACCCACTGGAACTATGTTGAATATGCCTTCCCACTTTCCTTTCTTCCTCGTTGCATCCTTTCCGATTGCTTTCCATGCATAGTTCTAAACCTTTTTAGATGTATAATGGGTCCATTTGATGTCTGTTTTGCCAGACTAATTGCTGGATCAGCCGCCTGATTAAAGCAGAGGAGAAAACACAAGTAGGTGCAAACATATAACGTCCGCAATTCAACAAACGCAGCTAATATCCTGAGGTTCCTTGATTGCTGATTCTTTTATTTCAGTTCTTATGGATTATTTCTCTCTGTTAGCCACGTTTTTTCGATTGTGTGTTGTCCTTCAAAATTGTTTCGGCACTATATGATGTTGCTACTTGGATTCTTAGATCCTCAATTTTTCAGTTGCATCTCGTAGTCTCAATTGACCCTCTGTCTCGGACTGTACAATGCTTTTTGGAACCAGACGACACTGCCAACTCATGGTCATTTACACTGCATTGAATATAAACTGAGTTGACTCTTGATATAATTGTTTTAATAAGTGCAGCCATGGCATCCAGTGGGAGCATAATGGACATGATGTCTGAAGGTCTTCTCCATGTGCCTCACCATCTAGAGCATTACAGCTAATAAATGTGCCAAGAGATGGCAGTGACAGTGGCCACCATAGAATGATCATTGTTGTGAACTTTCTTCCCATAAAAGCTTCCAAGAGCCCCAAAACGGGTGGAAATTCGCCTTCGATGAGGACTCCCTCTACTTGCATCTGAAAGAAGGGTTTCCCTTGAAACTAGTGTCTTCTACGTGGGTTCTTTGGGGGTCAACGTGGAACCTTCAGAAGAGGAAGAAGTTGCTTCTAAGCTGCTCTCAGAGTTCAGATGCGTACCAACCTTTCTCTCCCCTGAACTACAAAGCAATATTATCATGGGTTTTGCAAACTCTACCTTTGGCCTCTCTTTCACACATGCTTCCCATGAACATAGATCATGGGACCCACTTCGATCGCTTACTCTGGCATGCTTATATCTCGGCTAATATGGTGTTTGCTGATAGAGTTATGCTAGTGTTAAACCCAGAGGATGACTATGTATGGGTTCATGACTATCATCTAATGCTTCTACCTACCTTGATTAGAAGGAGATACTATCGTGTCAAGCTCGGGTTCTTTCTCCACAGTCCATTTCCATCCTCTGAGATATATCGCACTATCCAGTCGGGAATGAGATCTTAAAGGCCCTGTTGAACTCAGATCTCATTGGCTTCCACACATTCGATTACGCGAGGCACTTCCTTTCCTGCTCCAGTCGGATGCTTGGTTCGGGCTATGAATCCAAAAGAGGTTATCTTGGAATCGATTACTGTGGTCGTGTAGTGAACATCAAGATCTTGCCTGTAGGGATTCACTTGCTCAGACTTGAAGCAGCGATGAATCATCCCTCTGCCTCAATTAAGGCCAAGGAGGTGCAGAAGCAGTTCAAGGGCAAGAAGTTGATCCTGGGTGTGGATGACATGGACATATTCAAGGGCATTAGTTTGAAGTTGCTCGGATTGAACAGATGCTGCAGGAAGATCCTAATCTCAGGCAAAATGTTGTCCTTGTTCAGATTATGAACCCTGCAAGGAGCTCTGGTAAGGATGTTGATGAGGCTAAGGATGAAATCTGTGCGATTACGAGGAGGATAAATGTGGCATATGGAACAGAGGAATACAAACCTGTGATCTTGATTGAGCGTCCAGTACCATGTGGGAGAAATCAGCCTACTATGCACTGGCTGATTGTTGCATTGTCAATGCTGTTAGGGATGGACTTAACCTAACCCCTTACAAGTACGTGATCTGCAGGCAAGGCTCTCCCCAAATGAATGAAACTCTTGGGATAGATAGTGACTCGCCTCGTTCGAGCATGTTGGTAGTCTCGGAGTTTGTAGGTGCTCTCCTTCCTTAAGCGGTGCAATCAGAGTGAATCCCTGGAATATCGATGTCGTGGCGGAGGCAATGAGGACTGCGTTAAGTATGGGGGAGTTGGAGAAGAGAATGAGGCACGAGAAACACTATAGATATGTGAAGTCACATGATGTGGTATATTGGACCAGGAGCTTTGTTAAGGATTTGAGAGATCGTGCAGGGATCATTACAGTAAAAGGTGTTGGGGGCTTGGGTTTGGGCTGACTTTCCGTGTCTTGGCGCTTTCCCCTAACTTTAGGAAGCTGTCAGTTGATTGTCTGGTGTCTGCGTATGAGAAGACGAGTAAGAGGGCAATATTTTTGGACTATGATGGTACACTGGTTTCCAGGGGATCGATGCTGAAGACACCCAGCAAAGAGTTTGTGTCAGTGATGAACAGCTTGTGCGACAATCCTGATAATGTTGTTTTCATTGTTAGTGGCAGGGGACGACAGTCACTGAGTGAGTGGTTTGAGCCGTGTGAGAATCTAGGAATCGCTGCTGAGCATGGGTATTTTATGCGGTATGTTGTAGGTCATAGCAGCTGGCTAATTAATTTCAGGTGTTGGTTAGTTTTAGTTCTATATGTTTAGATCTAAAGGGTCCATCCAGTTTAATAATATTGTAATATTTGTTGTAGGTGGAACAAGTCGTTGGATTGGGAAACCATTGGTGCAGCTGATGACAGGGAATGGAGAAGGATTGTGGAGCCTATCATGAAACAATACACAGAGACAACCGATGGGTCTTACATAGAGGTGAAGGAGAGTGCTCTAGTGTGGCAGTACAGAGACGCTAGCCCTGAGTTTGGAGATTGTCAGTCTAAGGAGCTGGTAAACCACCTGGAAAGTGTGCTTGCAAATGAGCCGGTTGTTGTTAGAAGGGGAAATATATCGTGGAAGTCAAGCCACAGGTATTATTCTGCAGTTCATTAGATCAGCAAATCAAATCCAAGGGACTGACTGACTGACTACTAGGTTATAATTACATATGAGATTGACTGATTGTCCTTTATGTTGTTGGTGCAGGGTGTGAGCAAGGAGTGGTAGCTGATCAGGTGGTGATGAGGATGGTTGCTGCAGGTAAGGCACCGGACTTCATACTATGTATTGGGGATGACAGGTCAGACGAGGAGATGTTTGAGAGCATATTGAGAATGGGATCAATCTCAACATCTTCTTGCCTCCCTGTGTCACCGGCTCCTGAAGTGTTTGCTTGCACAGTGGGGCAGAAGCCCAGCAAGGCCAAGTACTACCTTGATGATGTTGATCATGTGGTGAACCTACTAAAAGGGCTGTCGACTGCTTCATGCACCCCAAAACAAGAGTTGGTGCTGCAGCAGATGCAAGTGCAAACACGAACCAGAGTGGCAGCATTTGAGAGGATGTTTTGAGTAGAGAGTAGGATTGGTAAGGGGGTGTGAGTCATTACGGAGTAGTGTTATAATCTGGAGAAAAATGCATACAGAGATAAGAGAAGGCCATTTTGGAGTTTTGGTTTGTACATAGAGGAGAGGGGGATAGGTGTAGTCCGGGTTGCACTTGAGATGCTTAAAATGTTCATACAGGTAGTAGTCTGGTGTAGTGGTGCCGTTTAGTAAGTAAGTAACTTGGTCAGTCAATCTTATTTGGGGAAAAAGCTAGAGAGGAATATAAAAAATATTCAGCAAGTGTGCTCGAGGTAAACATGTGAATTTTACTATCAGTCGAATCTTATTTGAGGGAGGTGGGGAAACAGGAATCCATAGAGGAAATAAAAAATGTTCAACGGTATGATCGGTCAAACTGTTTGACGAGAGAATAAAAACCCTAAAACTGTATGTTTTTGTTGTTTTTTCAGTCTAAACGCTTTTGAGAATCTAAAATGATATGGTTCTTTCAGCTCCCTATGTTCCTTATCTCATCATCTTATTGTGGGTACACGGGTTCGGTTAATTTGGTTATTATTGAATATTGAATTTCTTTTTGGTTTTTTAACTGTTTTATATACCCGTTTTTTTAAATTTCAGTAATACAAATTTCATTTCGGTTGATTTTCGACAATTGACTAAAATATTTTGGTTAACTTTCAATAAAATAGATATAAATAACATAAAAATCTTAATTTTCTTTTAAAAATTTCAGTTATTCAAATTATCATGGTTAATTTAATTAATCTGTTATAAGTGTAAAAAGATTTCAGTTTTTGAATAGAAATCCCTAATTCTGATGTTTTTTTTAAACCAACCAACCATCTATTACATTTGATAATTACTTGCAGAGAGCATAGTAAGGATGAAGTTTACAAACCATCAGACCAAAACAAACTGCATAATCCTAACGACTAACTACTTCTGTACGTATAACGTTTTTATTCTTTCACACATAAAGAAACAAGGCAAATTCGTAGACAGGGGATCTCCGCACCCAACTGCATGCGGTCCAGGGCAGTCTTAGATAACTGTTATTGGATTGTCTTTTTATTACATTATTTTAAATAATTGTAACTTTTGAAATATAAGTCTAAAATGAAAAATAATTATACCATTATTCATTAAATTCAAACTCTTCAAAACAAGACTAGTCATGGATATGTTTTGACTACTTTTTTTACTATATGTTTAGGATGATATACTAAATTGAAGATATGATTCATTAAAATTAGTATATGATTCATTAATATTGATATTATGATTCATTAACTAACATGTAGTGTATTAGATAACAAACTTCGATCATGCCGCAATATTGGCCTACTAAGCATATGATTATTAAAATTAGTATTATGATTCATTAAAATTGATACTATTATAATTCATTAATATCAATGAAAAATTAGATAAAAATTTCAGAACTAATTATTGATTATTATTGTTTTGTAATGTTTAATATTGTTTTAGTTGTGTATTATTATTTATGATATATTTTAAGCCTTACATGGTGAATCATATATTTCTGACATACCTATGATGATATACTAAATGATTATCTGATTCATTAAAGTTAGTATTATGATTCATTAATATTAATACTCCCTCCGTTCATTAATATCTGTCGTTTTAGGATGTGATTCTTGTTCAAAAATATCTGTCATTCTAGCTTTTTGACACACTTCTTTCCACTTTACCCCTACTATTCAATATAAAAATAATTATTATCTAAATGGAAAAGTAAAAAGTAGGGGGCACATGCGTCAAGTTCAACTGAATCGAATAAGAATGGATGCATTCTCATCGTTTTGCTACTTTGTTTGTCAATTTATATATACATATATATTATCTGAATTAATTATTTTGTATTGCTTGAATCATATTATTGTATATTATTTATTTATTTGTTGGCATTGCGCCCGATCTAACAAAAAAAAAAAATTTACGTAAGGCATCATGCCAGTTATTAATTTTACGTATGGCATCGTGCCAGTTATTAATTTCACGTGAGCATTATGCCAGATATTCAATATCACGTGAGGCATTACGCCAAATTTTGTTTATTGTTAATTTTTATTTCATTTATTTTGTGTTGTTTAATTTATCCAGTTTCGTTTATATTCATTTATTTATTCATTAATTTTTTACGTTATTTTATTATGTATCGTGTGAGGCATTGTGCCAAGAATAAAAATCACACGAGGCATTATGCCAGGAATACTTGTCACGTGAGGCATCGTGCCAGATTTATTGTTCACGTGAGGCATCGTGCCAGATTTATTGTTCACGTGAGGCATCGTGCCAGATTTATTTATCACGTGAGGCATCGTGCCAGATTCTATTGTTATTTAATTATTCCATTAATTATGTATTATTTATTTATTTTGTTTCGATAAATGATTCAATTTTATTTATTTATTTATAATGCTTAATCACCACCTACGGCATTGCGCCTGTCAAAATTTAATTTGTAGATATTGAGGCATTACGCCGGAACATTCTATATTTCTATATAAATGTGATGTCATTAAAACGACTTGTATGATCGTTTCTAATATCTGTCTATTTTGACAGATCGTTTAAGTATGGCAAACAATGCCAAACTCGCAAATATCGAGTTCACCTCTTTGGACATCACTGGAAAAAACTACTTATCATGGGTCTTAGATGCCGAGATCTATCTCGCCGCAAATGGTCTCCAAGATGCCATAAAGGATGGAAATCAAAGTTCCCCTCAAAATAAGGCAAAGGCATTGAGCAATTATCTTTCTTCGCCGACACTTAGACGAAGGTCTAAAATGTGAATATTTAACAGAGAAGGACCCATTGGTCCTGTGGAAATCTTTGGAAGAAAGATACGGCCACCAAAAAACGGTTCTACTTCTCATTGCTCGATATGAATGGATGCACTTAAGGCTACAAGATTTTAAAACCGTTGCAGAGTACAATTCTGCATTGTTCAGAATTACTTCACAATTAAAATTATGTGGAGAAGAAGTCAAAGATACGGATATGCTAGAGAAAACATTCTCCACATTTCATGCCTCCAATGTGCTATTGCAGCAACAATACCGTGAGAAAGGTTTTAAAAAGTACTCTGAACTTATTGCATGTCTGCTAGTAGCCGAACAAAACAATGAGCTATTGATGAAAAATCATCAAGCCCGTCCAACAGGATCCACATCACTTCCTGAAGTGAATACAGTAAATGGCCCACACCGTGGTCGCGGTCGTGGTCACAGAGGTGGACGTGGACGAGGTCGTGCTCATGGACGAGGGAAGAACAATGTACATTATCGTGATGGTTATGTCCGAAATGCATCTCCGTACCAAAGAGTGAATACAGAAGGTGGCTCTAAGAAGAAAGAAGAATATGTATGTCACCGATGTGGAGACAAAGGTCATTGGGCTAATAAATGCCGCACAAGTAAGCACCTTGTTGCTCTTTACACAAGCCTCCTTAAGAAAAAAACAGGGGAACATGTGGAGACATATTTTGCACAGGATACCTCTAATCCTGATGTCACACACCGGTGTGGCCGATTTCTTTACCCCCGGTGTGAGTCTTGGTAACAT